>CP092089.1:5962625-6010125 GCA_029203775.1 Neoneuromus ignobilis | reverse complement strand
ACATTTAATTCTTTATTATTATTTATTATCTTTACTGGCCTTCAGTCTTATTTGGACCATTCTATATGTATATACATGTAATTATTATTAGTCTCTCTCTCTCTCCTTACTTTTCGGTGAAAGTGTTTGAAAAATTTCTATTTTCAGTATTTTAAAGAATTTGTCTTCCATTTCATACCGACGAATTTTTTCTTGTCTCTATGGGTTTCCATATGACTTTACTTGAGCCATTTATACTTCTAAGTTTCCAATCAAATATTTCTATATGCGATTTTCCATTTTGTTCTATAAATAACTCATTTTTATTTTAAACTTTACATTCTTGTTATAGTGTCAATAACTCTTGTTTCTTTACTTATTTTTCTTTCTGAATCTACTTATTATTTTTAACCAGTTGCGCTGGAATGACGTGCTATGTACGTCAACTGCTATCTGTACCAAATGTCGATTAGACGTACATAGCACGTCGTGTGATTTTTGCTAAGTTAAAATAACATCGGAGTTCAGTTAGCAAGTGTCACACTTCTGTTTTGAAGGCATACAAATGCTTTTTTGTAGAACTTCATTAATTTTACATATTTTCATTGAATAATAATCAAGTAACTACAAAACACAATATATTTTTTTTATTATTATAAAAAACTATTTTATCAAAAAACTATTTTATTCTGATAATAGCGCATCAGAAAATGTTGTACTGGATTTATGTAGACCTTTAGTTGATTTTGTACACACCTTCTTTTTAGATAACTGGTATTCGTCACTAAAACTGTATCGGAAATTACATTTGCAAAAAATTAATACTATCATAACAGTCAGATCTAATAGAAAGAATATGCTAAAAGATCTTGCAGCAACAAAATTAAAAACATTTTAAGTTCTTTTAAGATCTTACAATGGTATCTTAGCTGTAAAATGGAAGGCCAAAAAAGATATATATTTACTTTCTTCAAAACATTCCAAAGCAGAAATTATTGTAAAAAAAAGAAAAATGTAGAAATTATACAGACCAAAATGGAAACATTACAAAACCTAATATAGTTTTAGATTACAATGATGGTATGAGTGGAGTAGACCTGCAAGATAGCTATTTATCATCTTTTCCTTTAATGAGAAAATTTGCAAAAAGTTACAGAAAAATATTCTTTTATCTAATGGATATGAATTTTTTTAATACCTCTATTTTATTCGGTAAAATAACAAACGTACCAAAACCCAAGAAATACTCTTTTTCAAAAATTCTTAATAAATTTGTTAATCAATTTAAGAGTTTTACTATAACGTTAATGTGTGTGTGTGTCTAAAACTTTATAAAAAAATGATTTCAAATACCATTTCGCTGCGAATTGCTTTGGACGGATTTGCCACGCGTGCATGTTAATTAATTGCCAGCGCAACTGGTTAACATACTTGTTTGTTTTAACATAAATGAATTTTTATCCTTAACACCACAATGGTTATAAAGTGTTCAATAATTACTTATTGTTTGTTCATTATTCACTTTTTATTTATAAAATAGTCAGCTGATTCGCATTTCGATGGCGATGCCATCATCGTCAAAACCTTCATAACCAATGTAGTGTTGGGGATAAAAATTCATTTGTGTTAAATTGAATTCACCACAGTTGGATTCACTTAATTTAATCGTTTGAATGTCAAACAATTTTCTCTATGAGGGTCATTTGATAAGTATGGTAAAAAATAAGAAAAACTAATTTGAAAAATTCAATTCAATTAATTAATCAATTAAATTAAACAACGAATAAATTTACCATACTTATCAAACGACCCTTCAAAAATGCAAAATAAAATGTTTATTTTTATTGTTTGTAAAAAATAATAAAAACAGCAATAATTTACTTAATCAGGTATATTTTATTACGAGTAAAAATATTTTTTAGTTTTCATTATATAAGTGGTTTGCTATACAAAGTGCGTGAAGTACTTTTTTACAAACAGCGCAAAATAGGTTGGATTGTTTTACTCCATTGCCATATTTATTACTGCATACCACACACCGCCGCAAATAACTTTTCTAAAGCAAAACTTTTGCTCGGTGTAAATGATGTAGGTGGCCTTTTTAAAGTATTTTTGGTTGCCAATCATTCTTCTTCTATAGCATCAATAATTCTCGAAATAAATTGCAACCTAGTTATTTTTTTACTCAGAAAAATTTCCGAATATATTACATAATATTTAAGACAATTCTTCCAAAGATACTAAACACAATTTTTTCAGTATTTTCTCATACAATGTATGCGAAAATGATAGTGACATAACGCTGTTCGCATTTTTGGTACAACACGAGAGGAGTGCTATCGTGCTTGTCAATATTCAAACGGTTAACACCTATATTCCATTTCCATAAATGAGAACAGGCTAATTGTATTAATCAAAAATTTGTTTCTGTAAACGTAGAGAAATATTTTACTTTATAATATAAGATTTTTTTCCAATTAACACCATTCAGTTTTTGATTTTCTTATCCACTTTATATATAAATATTCTCTTCGTATTAATAAACTTTTTTGAATACTTATAATTCCTAACTTCTAGTAATTCTATTTTTTCTCATCTGTAAATTCATTAAAAGTTATTTTTATTTTACTATGATTTATCATAAGACTATTTCTTTCACTTTCATTACTTAACTTTTCTATTTTTTTTTAGTTCATCTGGGTTTGTCAAGAAAATGATGATATCGTCATAAAATTATATGTAAGTAAATATCTGGTCATTTTTTTTTATTCTTACAGATTTCGGTTTTAATATCTCAAACACTTCTTCTAGTTTCGTTTTAAACAACGTTTTTAATATTGAATCAACTTGTCTTACCCTTTTCATATTTTCAATTTTTTTCTTTTTCTTTATGTACCTGTACGGATATCTATAAATGTTTCTTAAATATTTAATATATAATTCTCGAATTTCATGATAAGCTTACAAAATAAGTTTATTTAAAGAAAAATGAAAAAGTAAATTTTTAATACTATTTTAATTTTTTCTAGTAAAATATTTTTTCAAATTATTATATCAGTTAATTAACCTACATATTAGAGTAGATAATTGAGTCTGTTTCTATTTTAATTTTATTTATATATTAAATATTTATTTTATTTCTAACATTTTAATGAAAGTTTAGAATAAGTGTTTTTTTTTAAAAAAAAATGTATTAGAAGTCCAACGTGTATTTTTAAATGTAAAAAGTTATCTCACAATAGCATTTATACTTTCGTACAACAATTGAATATTCCATTTTTCATGTCTATTACATGTTACAAAAAGTTACAAAGACAATGTACATTATTTTAGTTGTCTTTGACGTTTTCCCAGGAGAAAAAATCAACTAGGGTGATGTCCAGTGAACGTTGAAATAACAAAATTGGCCTCTCGTAACCGATTGATATCGATTATCAGCAAACTATTCGATCTATGAAATATCTGATTAAATATCTTAAACCTTGTAACGCGTCATCTTGTTCAAATATTATATACTGTTGCATTTCACGCACTCGTGGTCTGTATTACGAAGTGTCTTAACATGACAGTATAGGAAACAACGTTTAACTTTTTTTTGTCGGAAAGGGAAGTGTCAATATCAGAGTTAGGTAAGTGACTATATAAAACCATTCACTTTTAGGCTCATGTGAACACATATTTACCAATGACATGGAAGTGACTGTTGACATGGATAAATTTCAGTAACTGAAATATCTTTATATATATATATATATATATATATATATATATATATAAAAGTATACAAAGTTATTTTCTTAAAATAATACAGATTTAAATAATTTATTTTTTTATTAATTAAAAAAACATATCAAATAGTAAATATTTTTTAATTTATTTTTATATCATTAAATAAAAAAATAGCTATATATTTTTATAAAATATAATAATAATTTAAAGCAGACATTGAGAAATTGCAAACATTTTTATAAATATTTTACAATATATGGAATATTAAATCAGTATTTCAATTTAATACTCAATAAAATTTAATATTTATACATTTGTATGTGTTGAATATTGAATATTGTTTATCATTTTACGATTTTAATTTTATAAAGTTTTCAATAAAAAGAATAATGACCAAATAGATATAAAATAATAGTAAAAACTATACAATATTGTTTAACCTGTTAACTGTGGAATTTAGTTTTAAACATCTCTCGTGGGGTGCGTAATTAAAATCAAGCAATGACAAGTATAGAAGTCAAACGCAGGTCAAATACATCTATTATATATTTTAACCCTCTATAACCCAATTTTTTTTCTTTCTTCTGCAAAAAAAACATCAAATGTAACAGACATCCATTCACTTTTACATAAAAATTAACTATTTTTTCTAATGTTTAAACATTTATTTGCAAAAAATAGGTACTGTGACTCAGAAGTTACAATGGGTGATAAAGAAACACTCTTACATTAGAGTATGAAAATCTGTTTATGTGGTATGGAATGCCATGAAACAATTTACATTAGGATTTAAGCACAAATATACATGACATTTTGAGCATATTATTTTTGGAACACCTTCACATCCAGGATTCTTACAACGGCCCCTTTTTCTGACTATTTTGTCAAGAAAAGGCCTTATTTTGTGTAATTTATCTGTTGTATCTGAATCAGCATTATTGCTAAAGTGCATTTTGAACTTAATTTGTTCCCACCTATTCCTAATCATTATATCAGCAACAATTGAAATTCTTGTCTCTGATTTCCAGTACATAACAGATTTAGGGAGCCCATAAATATACATATAAAAACAACAACCCAAAAATTGTTTCATTTCAACTGGTGTTAAATTTAAGGGCTTTGAAGAGTCACATTGCACAGAATATAAATTTGATTGGTGAACGATGTCCTCCAATATGTCCCTACTAAGTAAATTCCTGAAATAGTGAATAGGAGATTTGGGTTCTTCAGAGCCATCAGGTAGTTTACCTTTCCATGGAGATATGGCAAGACTTCTCGTACTCGATACCAATTTTCATGTTATTTTTTGTGGCAATGAAGATTCTTCTCCCTCCAGTAGACTCTGATGTTCAGGTTCTTCCTCACTTTCACTTTCAATAACATTTGTCCGAAGTCTATTAAATAAACCTGGTTGCTCCTCATCAGAATCAACACTCAACAGAGAATCTTCTGACTGATAGCCACTAATGTTTATAATTTTAGTCAGTCTTGACTTTTTGCCATAGAACTGCTGTGGATCCATTTTAAAGGTGAGTAAATCTATAATTCATATACAAAGGTAACTCTCAACCATATCATAAAAACCTATGTAAAATATACATTATGCCCCATTGCGATTTAGAAGTCATAGACTTTTAAAATACAAAATAAGTGATAAGAAGTTTAGAAAATCAAAAGTGTACTAAAGTTAAAGTATTTACTTACTTGAATAACTAAGGTTAGAATTTTTCAGCCTGATAACTGGATTGAAAATGGAATTATCGACATACACAAAACACTATGTGAGACCATGTTTACCATCTGCTACACTCTTTCAAAGAAGAACTCACCAGTGAGAGAATTGGGAATTAAAAGTTACAAATGAGAAGCATTTTAGTATTCAGACTGCTACATTGAAGTTACAATGGTATCCAGGGGTAATGAAGTGTAAACAGAGAGTAAATTCATGTTTATATGATATGTTACCTCCAAGTCACAGTGGGTTATAGAGGGTTAATAAAAAACTAAAGCAAAATGAAGATAGATTACACGTTAATTTGTAAAAATAAATAATTAATTGTTGAAAAAAATATTATTATTAAATTTTCATAAATTTAAGAAAATATTAAAATTCATAAACAAGAAAAATAAAAAATATATAAGAAATTCAACCTTTCAGTGTGATATTTTTCAAAACGAGATACCACAAAAAATACCACCTCACAGGTCAAGTACCAATATCGTGACTTCTTACGAATTCCATTTTGTAAGTACACAGCACATCTTCACATTGGATTTGTTTTTGATGATGTGGGTGGTATAAAATTAGGAAAATATTGTCCGATGAGACGTGTAGGCTTGGAATTTATAGTTGATCGATCAACTTTCGAAGTTTCTGTTTGTTGAATTGCATATTCCTCGATAATTTGTTTATCACATTCAAGCAAAAAAAAAATAAATAATCGACTTAATTTTCCATGAGAGCTTAGGCTATATATTGTGGAATACTGGGAATCACTCACTATTATCGATGCAATAATATTTATCAAAGTGGAAATGGATGAATAAAAACCAGAAACAGTAAATACCTGTTGGAAGAACTTATAAAAGATTTCCTGGCTATGAAGGAAGTTGAAGAAAGTCATTTACGCAGCAAGATAACTTGGTTAAAAGAGATTCTACAATATGATTGATAAGAAAATAGAAGAAAATATTGATGAACATCGAGAAGTGGTTACGAATGAGAAACTAGAAAAACTTATCATATCATAGACAAAGGAAGAGAAGGATGAGGATGAAGAAAATGAAACAGAATTAGCAATATGGATATTAGAAAAATTTGGTGAAGTATTTCAAATTATCTGGAGTTTAAAAAAAACAATGGATTAAAATTCCATAGTAGAACATAATATTAAAGTCATCCGTATAATCAATAAAGCATCAGAACCTCTCTAGAGATTTTTTGTTGAGCTGAAAAGAAAGAAACGACGACTTTCTATCATGATGTTTTTCCAAAAGGTTGAAATAAGTATAAAAATGTATTTTACTGTATATGCATATAAGATATTTTTCATTATTTCATAGTCCCTTGAGGGTTAAGCAAAATGTTAGAATTCCGATTATTCGTGAGAAAGAGATGTAGAACTCAAATATAATATATGTTATTATTATTTGATGTTGGTAATATCTTATTATGTGTAATTTATTAATTAAATTTTATCAGTTATGTAAGTAAATGAAAAACGACTTATATTTGAGGTTTGTTATTGTCCTCGATTTCGGGCATCCTCAGTAGATCTTGGAACGTATCACCTGTAGATAACTTGTCAAATACCATTGGTTCTGGAATAATATTTAAATGACTGGGATTGTTCAAGTGAGTTATTAGATTTTGTTTGGAAAGGAATTTAATTTAGTGAAAATATAAATTTCTCAAAATATGAATTTTTTTTTAATCTCAACATTTTTTTTAATATTGTGTAGAATTTAAAAACTAGTAAGAATTCTAATACTTTTTAAATTAAAATTATATGAATAAAATTTGTTAATAAGAATTTTTCCTGTTATTTATTTGAGTGGCTAGAATAATGTTTGGAAAATATTTTTTTTATTTCCCAAAAATTTCTAGAGATTGTTAATTTACAAAAATAATAATAAAAATATTGTTGTTGGTTACATGTAGCTGAAATATCTTAGCAATAAAGAAAATTCTATCGAAATAAAAGATAAATTTTATTTATATATTTTTTGTATTAATTAATTTTATTTTATGTAAACGTATGGAAAAATTTCTGTAACAGATATACGAAAGAAGTATGTTAATGAGTAATAAAACGTATTAAATTATATAACAAGTACAGAGTAGGTTTTAATTACAGCACGCACGTTAGTCTGTCATATTTAACTTATTACAAATGTGAATATGCTAATAAAATCATTATAATTCTGAAAATGAGACGTATGAGTTTGTGGTGTTACTGGCGAGTTGCTCGCGGCAACCACATACAGTAATTCCATATAAGGTGTACGGATACACAGAGAGCATCCACATACATCCATCCAGATGTTCGTTGCATTCACTAGAGTATATTATTGCATTATAACATGAACATGAGAAGCGCTGCATCTGACAACTCCGCTTATTACGTAATTCTATTCGCCATTGTCAGCATCGTGTCCGCTCGTATGGTTGTCAAAGAAATATACGCCATGTCACGTTCTCCCAATAGGTTAGATCTCACAGTGTAGGTACGTATTTTTTTTCTTTTAGTTTCTCGTTTTGTAAAACATATTATATATTTGCATTTTTTATATTGACAGAGCTTGTGAGATTATTGTTTAGTTGATGCTGACAACATTTTTACTCGTATAAAATATAACTAGAAAACTGATTATATAATTATTTTTTTATTTGATGGTATTAAAAGTAGGTTTTAAATTTTATTGTCGATTTTAATGAGAAAATTCAATTTTAATTTCGAAAAAAATTAAATTTAAATTAATTCAATTTAAAATTAGATATTTTATGACTATTAATAATTAACATTTATTTATTGTGTTTTTATTTTTTTAAAGAAAAACTCATGGTAAATATAATCAATTTTTCAAAAGTATCCTACTATCCTCCAAATATATTCAGTTTTTCTACCAAAAAAAGTTTAAAGCAAAAAAAATATATATGAAGTATATTTTATTATCATTCAGTAAATTAAATAAATAATATTTCAGTAAGAAATATATGAATATATTTTATTATCATTCAGTAAAATATTTCAAAATTTATGTTTCCAAATTAGAACTGATAATAAGTTCGAAAAAAATAAACATTTATAATTCAACATCCGATTTACTATTTTCTTTAGAAATTTAGTAAATTCATTTTCATATAAGTGAACTATCAACCACACACCAGAAGATATTGGAAAAGTGTTCAATAATTTTCATTGTTTACTTTTTTATTTACAAACTGGTGTATATTTCAATGAAAATACTGTTGTCATCAGAATGCTGTTTTATCACATTTTATTTATATACACAAAAATATCAAATTACTAATAATACGATTTAAAAAGAATTGAAATTTTGAAATCTAATATTTGATGAAATGCCATTTAGATTTCAAAATAGGCTTTAAAATATTAAATATAGATCCTAAAACATTTTTTTTATAAAAACTGATTTCTTTTTTCCATTTCATAGAAAGATGTATTTTTAGTAGGTTTTTTTGCTAAAAATATGGCAAATACTCAAAGGATTTCTTCACTTTTTCCACAAATATTCTATAAAATTCAAATTTTATGATTGAGGAGTACTTCGAAATATTTTAATACATTATATAAAATATATTTCTAACTGGATTAAAGAACACTGGATTATATTCTTTAATCCAGTGTTCAAGACTATTATCTTGCCTAATTAAAAAATAGTATTTTAACCTTACTTTTTTATACCAGTATTTAAATTCTACTCTTAAATATCGATGTACACAAACTGTTCATTTCACTCCTACATCATTACGAAATTACCTTCATGTTTTTCAATTAATTATAGATTTTCTTTTTTAATTCCAGTGCCTGAATTTCTCTACGTGATTTTCGTACAAGGTAAATAAAATATTTTAAATTTACATTTAGATAATATAAGTCTTTTTGCTCAATTCAGTTGATTTATCTATGGATCTTTATATAACATTTGATCATGATAACTGCTTTTCTTGATAATTTCATAAATTATTTCATTAATTACTTCATCTCTGTATTACGTTTATTTCCCCAGCTATGCATATTTCTCTAGAAATTGCGTCATGATTTATTTTCATACTTCTTAGAATACCTTTTTTATTCCCGTTTCATTGACATTTTGAGTTTCTGTTCTTTTCTTATTTACTAACAAATTGTCAATATCAAATTTCCTAATAACATTGTGTAATGTTTTCGTAAAACACCAGTATTACACACATGTTTGTTTTGTATCATACTTTTTTTGAATGAAATAAATATTTTTTTTAATGTTTGTTTTAAATTTTCGGAATTATTTTAATAATACAAAAGTAGAATGACAAAGAGTAATAAAAAACACCACCGAATAAATGAATTACAATTATGAAGTTATCTATTCATGTAATAACGAAATTTATTCTGAGATTTGTCTATTTTTTATGCATGATTTTGTATATAAATATTGTATGTTGGATTATAAATATCTTTATTTTTCAGTCTTATTTATACTATTTTCGTAATATAATATTTTGAAATACATTACTAAATGATATTATTAATAATTTCTTAGTTTTTACTTCTTCATTTTAATTTTTTTTTTTGTAGAACAAAATTTAATGTTTGAAATAATTTTAATTACTTATCCATGCTTATACTGAATATAAAGGAAAACAAAAAATATTTATATACTTAATTGATTATAATTCCATCATTAACACCACTAATTTATTTATAACATAATCGTAAAATGAACAAATTAGTATGTTATAAGTTTTCTAATGACTGAATTTACAAAATTTGTTTAAATGAATAATCTATATTATTAATGTAATGTAAGATTTGTAGAGATTAATTAATGTCTAGTTGAGATAGTTTATTACAAATTTAATTCTTGATTTTGATTAATACTTCACTGAATTTGATTAATTACTTTATCCATAACACGTTCACTTATTTGAATAAAACGTTAATTTTTTACATAGTATACAAGCTGTTATGTATTACAACTTGAGAATATTTTTATTCGATAAATTTATAATTGAGAGAAAGTTAGTGAAAATACATTCACTTATTTTCTTCTATTTTCAGTATTTTTTAATATTTAAATAAATAATAAAAAATTAAACATTACATTTTATTTTTTCTGCCTTAGAATTTGTTGTAAACAAATCAAAATATGTTTTATTTATATCTAATGGAAGTATATGAACAACAACAAAGTATTTTTTTAATTGTTTTAGTTATAAAAATTTAACATAAAATTTAAATTGTTTTTCTGTAAATAATTATTTAAATTAACAAAGTTATTGAATGTATTTGTTAATTATTATTCTAGAAAATTAGAATCAAACAGATTATGATTTTAAAATTAATATTTACTAATAAATTGTAATTTCGATAATATTTTTTTTGTATAAGTTATAAAATTTAATAATTAAATTAAGTCATTATATATATATATATATATGTGTGTGTGTGTATGTATGAGTGTGTGTGTGCGTGTGTGTATAAACACAAATTCAAATTAAAATTTTCTGAATAAAAATAACAAAATGTAAAATATTTTTCATTAAACCTTCAAACAACCAATTTTCTAGCTAAAGCAGAAATTTCATTACTGTTATGTATGTAGAAAAATAGTATTTGCATTTAAAATAATGTTTAGAAAATTATTTTATATACAGTATTCAGTTATAAACTGAAAAATATAAAATAATAATAACTATAAAATAATTAAAATGTCAATTTATATTGGGAAAATTATATAAAAATATAAGTAACCCAAATGAGATTCAAGGTTTAGTCATTTCTTATTCTTTACTTACTACATTTACTATTTTTGAGTATCCTTTAATCTCATTTAGGTCAATAAATATTTATATCTATAATAATAAAATAAGATTATATTTGGATATTAGGTAAAGTTTTTCAAAATTATTAATACTAAAGAATTAAATAAATGTGCAGAATGAAATTACAATGTTTTATTTTTATTATATACTAAAATTAATAAAATAATTAATGTTTATATTAGAAAGTATATATATATATATATATATATATATATATATATATATATATATATATATATATGCATGTGTGTGTAAGTGTGTAAATTTGTTATTATGTTTTATGACCACATATATTTCTACTTTTTATACCATTTCCCTAAGAAAATCTCTCGAGATGAATATAAGGACACATCTGGTTTTTGTGTGTAACTCTTTTCCAAGAACTATAAAAGCACATAAAAAATTCTTTTATTTGTACGAGTGGCAATAATACAGTCATCACTGTCACGATTATCAACTAGTGGAAAAAAGTATTGTTGAAAAGAGTTGTTTATGTCAAGTGAAGCTTGTAACTATTGAATATTACTGAAGTGGTATATATATATATATATATATATATATATATATTCATTGAAGTTGTAATAAATTACATATAAAGTTTTTATTAAAAATTTTGCAAATTAAATTTTAAAAATAATTTATTTGTAGGTATTAAATTGATTATATTTTAATAAAAAAATTGAAAAAGTATTTTTATATTTTAATTAGATTTATTTAGAATAGCAAATATTGTTCACAATTAAAAAAAATATATTTTTAGTTACAAAAGATCACTGTTGTTCATTTATCATAAAAATATTATTAATTATAAAAAACATTATTACAAAAATTTCAATTTATTAATCATCAAAAACATTTTAACTTTATAACATTTTTTTTACAATTATTTAAAAATAAATTGTGACGTTTATTGCTGTAAACATCTGTAAAAAGTATTTATTTTATTTATATAAATTAATAGGCTACATATTTATATATATATATATATATATATATATATATATATATATATATATATATATATATATATATATATATAAAGAGTTTTTAGGGATAGATTTTCTATATGCATAAGTTCTATTAAATAATATATATATATATATATATATATATATGTGGGGGGGGGTAGATATGCATAAATTAAATAACATAAAAAATATAAATTTCACATAAAATTCCTAAAGTAATAAATAAGGATATAAAATTAATGTGAAAATAAAGTAAGTGAATTATTATGAAATGAAAGTGACTCTAAAAAACTTATTCATGTAAATAAACTGTAATGCACTCGTACATTAAGTACGACAAGCGAGGGGTGAATGTAAAATTGCGTGATAGTCAGGACAACCATCTGGTTGGCTTTTAAAGATATTCTCCCCATTACAAACACCCGAATGAAACTGAACATTCTTAGCTTTTAAATAATATATAAAGCACCTCCACGAAAATACTTATTCTGACACTTTTACTTTAAGAAAGTTAGAAATTACCCATTTTAGTCATCATTTTTTTCTATTTTTGAACAAATACAGTCGATCTTTAGATTTCGTTAAGTTTTTGTATTTATTGAACTTCATAAGAATAATACGTTCGGGGTTTTGTAAAAATAGAATGAATTATGCATTTTTAGTCGTTTTCAAGGTAATGCTTTATAACAACTTTTATTACGAAAATCAAGTACTAGAAAGTTAGACTTTTATTTTAACTGACAACAAGTACATTTTTTTGAGTTCAATGCACTAGTTATATTGACATTTCATTTCATTTAACACGAAAAAGAATTTTCTAACAGACTAGCATTTCATTCAGGTAAAACAAAAGTCTTGTCTAGAAATACTTCAATAATCGATAAGTTACTTCAAACATACACACACACATTATTACATATATACATTATATATATATATATATATATATATATATATATATAAAAATAAAAACTACTATATATTTTAGTGTACTGTATACATGCACAGATATAGGGTTTTCCAATAGGCGCTTCAGAAGTTTAAATGAAAATAAAATAAAAAGTATTTAATTAATTAGTTATTTATTTTTAAGCTCATTCTATGACATTAATTTCACTCATATGACCACAATGACTTTTCTTGACATAGTGCATTCATTTAGTCCAATTTTTAGTCACTACTTCATATAATAGTGGTCCAATTTCATGAATTAAATGTTTAATATTTATTTTTAATCTTTATGTTCTTTGTGATTTATCAGCATAAACCAATGATTTTACATAACCTTACAGAAAATAATCCAATGGAGTTAGTTAACATGATCTTGGTGGCCAATTGGTTGATCCATTTCGTGAAATAATGAACTCATTAAACTTTTTTCTTAATAAATCTATTGAAGTTTTACAATTTCTAAACATTTTTGAAATGTTAAACGTTCCATGATAATTTATCAAACTATACTGAGATGAAATGTCAAAATAAACTTAAAAAAATAAAAAATGGCTGCCACCAGCTGTCAGAGTTTTGACATTCTTGTTGAAAAACATTCTTATTTGGAAACATACATTTATATATATATATATATATATATATATATATATATATTTGTGTGTGTGTATATATATACACATTATTTTTAAAATCCTATTATTTAAACTGCATCACGTATAAAAATAATAATCTAAAAATAATACTATTATCCAAACAAAAAAAAGAAATTGAAACTATAATAACTTGATTTGGATTAAGACAAAACTTGAGAAATCGTTTCAAAACTTTAATAGGTTTAAAACACGACTTGTATCGTTCAAGTGAAAAAGGAATTTCTGTAATGATATTAAGAAAAATATTACCAGTCTATGAAAATCGTGTCTAATGTTTATTAACAACGATTTTTATGAATGTAATAAGAATTTTTTGCTATGAACTGAAAATTATTTACCTTGGGTTGATGAAATATTAATTAAAAACAGAATTAAATAAATCAATAAACATATATATATATATATATATATATATATATATATATATATATACATATTATGAACAGTAGAATTAACACATTTAACAAGTCTGTTATAAAGATTTAATTTTTAATTACGATTCATACACATGTCCTGTCATATTAAAAAAAAAACATGTCAATGCTGTCGGAAATGTCAGATATTCAAGAGGAAAAAGGGTGATGTGGCCGTGTGTCTCGTATTTGAAAATCTAAAATAAATTGTAAATAGCACGTGGTGGTGTTGGTGTTGGTCAACAAGTTTGTCGTCGTTCACATATATTGTTCGCAAGTAAGTAATATGAACATGATATGTGCGTAGGAGGTTTGAATGTACCTCGGCTTAGACCGACATCATGTAAAAAATCGTTTTGTTATGTGTATTGACACCCCATCATTTATGAAACGGTGTTCACGTGAATTACTTTTTACTGACTTGACTCTTGCCCTTATCTAAGTAAACAGTTTATTTTAGTAAAATAATATGTTTTTCAATTACATATATATATATATATTAATTTAAGTAGGTATGTAAAATATTGATCAAATTAAAATTCAGCTATATTATTTTTATTGTTTTCTCCATTGAATTATTCGGATCAAAGTTTTATTAACTATTACTCTTATATATATATTTTTAAAAAAAAATTGTATGGAAGTTATTTGTGTATATATATATATATAGAGAGAGAGAGAGATGAGGGGGGGGGAAGAAAGAGAGGGTTATACAAATGTGACGACTTGATTTGTGTTTTATTAAAAAAAATATGTTTATAGGGTGGTGTATAGGGAAACACGAATATAATTTCTGTTGTTTGTTTTTTTAAAACAGAAAATCTAGGCGTCACATTTGAATGACGGCGGAAGGGAGATATTTGACAACCTAATGTACTCATATATAAAAAAAAAAAAATTGTATGGGAGATACTTGCCAATCTAATATATATATATATATATATATATATATATATATATATATATATATATATATATATATTAATTCTGTACATAATTTGAGAATGACATAATAAATATATTTGAAAAATCAGATAAGCTAAAAATGCTATTAGAAATAATTTTCAAGGAAAGATTAAAAGTCTAACTGAAAATAAATATCAATCAAAAATCATGTTCAACAGCTTTATAGTAAAAATATATATATTAATGGAGCAAATGCTTAACAATTTGATGAACTAAAAGAGCTAGAAAAAATCAATTTTATAATTGTGACCTATGGTCAGAAATTAAATTGAAAATCACAGGAACGTAATTTTTTAGATAGCCTTTTTATTTTAGTTTTGATGTGGTTTTCGTTGTTTATCTTATTCTTTCTATATGTTTACTATTCCTGAGACAGTTGTCCATATTTATTATTTTTCTTTTCAACTATTCTGTATTAATTATTTTTTCTTTTCTACTATATTTGATTTTTGATGATCCCAGGAAAAATTTCAAAAAACAGAGTAGACTTCTTTATGGAAACATAGGTAGGATTTGAAAAAATTAATAATATAATGAAGAAAAAAATCCATTAGATTTAAAATAAAGATAAAATATTTAGGAATCAAAAATTGTAAAAAAAATGTTTTAATTAATTACAATTCTCTAGAAATTTATTTAATATGATTCCATTCTTTTGTAGTAATGAAACATAAAATATCCTTAAATTTTCTTGGAAATATTATTATAATTACACAATAATTGACAATAATTAAAAGTATTAAATATAAAATAATTGTTTACTTTTCCATTATTAATAAATAGTTATCAGTAAAAATCAAGAGCTGTATTTATATTGATTTAAAATGCGTTTTTTATTAATGAATGTTGTAAAGTAAAAATATAATTAAATGAAACTTAATAACTTTATGAAATTAATAACATGAATAAAATAGTAAGTTCTGTAAATTACATCGCATGTTAAATACATAGTTAATTAGTAATGAGTAAATCTTTAAATAGACTCGTTAATCAATGTAAATAAAGTTTCATATTTCGTGTCATAGAGCTAGCTAATGTACTATTGTTGTTTTTAGTTGTTGTTTTAAATCATGTTTTTACTGTATTTATATTCGTTAATAAATATTTTGTAAAAACTCAAAATGTATCAAAATATATTTTGGAAATATTTCAATATAATATATTGTATTTATTATAAGAAAATTAAACCTGCAAGTAAATTTAAGTTCATATAATCGAATAATAAACGAAATTACATACATTATTTTACGCTCTTCATAAAATGTTTAATTAGTTTATGATATAAGCTTTTCTAATCTATTTCTAAGAAATAAATTAAAAATTGCAATTTACTGAATTTTTGTAAATACTGATAAGAGAATTTTGTAACGCCTTTCGAAATATAATGAATTAAAAAATTAAAATGTTTAAATCAATAAATTGTTATAAATATTGACAATTTTAATATTTAGTTAAAAATTTCTAATAGCAAATATAAACTTAATAATTTTTATTAATTTGTTGCAAAAAAAATAAAAGATATTATACATACCATATAAATTATTTTATGAATATATGTGTAGATAAAAATTCAATTTATCAATCTTTTTAATTTAATTATTAATAAATGTTTTATTAGGTACGTGGAAATATCTAAAAATGATATTTTTTTATAATATATTATATTCTTTTTTAAATTAAATTATTTTATTTGAAATTCAAAACTAAATTTTTTTTTATATATTGAAAAATAATTCATTTTGTTCTGCAATATTTTCATTTTATGCTATAGAATGATGCATTTTAAATATTATATATATCTATATATGTAAAGGAAAAAATATTTATACTAATTAATATAACTAAAAATCAACAAAGTCAGAATTTCCATACTGATGGATCTCTGTTCAATGTAATTTAAAGACTTTTTGTTGAGGCAACTTTTACAGACTGTCAAGTATATGTGAAGTTTTTCTGGTTCACGTCGACCAAACTAATCCAAATCGGCTTTCGAAATGGGAAAATAATTAAGGGCGTGTGCTGACCACGAGTTATAGACTTTTTGCACATAGCTACAGCTGTGTAGACAAAACGAAAGGTACGATGTATAGATGGTGATGTTTGGAACAAAATTACTAAAAATTTTTAATGATGCCATACGGCCGTTCACTAAAAGCATTTAATATGTTTTTATCATTATTATATATTATTTTTATTATTATTTATCAAGTTTTTTCAAAAATATTATTTTATATTAATATACATATATATGAGTAAAGTTGATTTATTTTTATGATTTTTTTAAATTGTATAAAATTAAAATAATTTTATTTATTTATTTCTACTAAATAATTATTATAAAATATTTTTATGAATTCAGTTATTTTATTATTATATTTATAATTTTACCAGAAAAAAAATCAAGAATTTTCTTGAATTTATTCCACTCAATTCTGCTTTAATTGTTTTATAAAGAAATTATTTTTTACACACAAGTTGGGTATATATACATATATATATATATATATATATATATATATATATATATATATATATATATAATTCCATAGTTCACTTATTTACAAATAAAAACAAAGACCGTATTTAGCTTTTCATTCGTACAGATTTATTTTAAAATTTATTCTTCTGTAAAATTTAATTAATACACACAGATAAATTAAAAACGTCGAAAGTTTTAATTTACTCTTTCATCTCTTTATTATAAAATTTTTGACTACAGTCAGTAAAGTCCTATCTTAATCTTTAACTAAGCCGATTTGCTTCATTACAAATTGTCTGAAGAATTTAATATGTACATTATAATATATATATATATATATATATATATATATATATATATATATATATATATATATATATAATGTACATGGAATAAATCTGAAGGTCATATAAATAACAAAGTACTTAATTTTTTTGTATGTATAACCTTTAAATTTTATTTTTAGAATCAAGATTATTTGTAATGAAAACAAATTTTTTTGATAAATGTGTATGAAAATTACATTCACATTCATTTTATGAATTTTTAAATAATAGTTCATAACATTATATATTTTAAAAATAACTAATTATATATATATATATATATATATATATATATATATTGTGTTCTTGTATTATTTTTTATATATTTTTCAAAAGATAAAAAATAAATAATTTTTATTTTTGTTAACAATTAAAATTTTATTACAATGGTTTTTAATTAAAAATTATATTTCACTTAAATAATCTTGTATTTAACTTTCTAATTATTATATGAACTATTTTAATAGTTATATTGACACACAAATGAATTATCACCCACTATACTACAATATATTAAAAAGTGTTCAATAATTACTTATTGTTCACATTATTTGTTTATAACAACATAAGCTAATACGCATTTCAATGGCGAGGAAATCCACATCAGATCTTATTTTATAAAATATTGTCTAATGTTTTGTTAAAATCACTTATATTGTATTTTTTATGTATTTCCTTATCTTTATTCAATTAATTATTTTATGTGAAAATGAATTCATCATTTTTTTAAAATAAGTAGTAACTAATATTGTTTTATTTTTTTGGAAAAAGATCATTAATCAAAAATATTATAAATTATTTGAAAAAAATATCAATTTAATTTTCTGTAATATAAATATTTATATTTTTTTTATATATTTTTATTCCAATTTTAGTTTCTTTTAAAAAATATTAAGATAGAGCTAACAATTACATTTAATTCTTTGTTATTTATTTTATAATATTTTTTTCTTCATCTTTTATTTGATATCCATGATATTACCATTAAAATATTGTATAATAAAATAACTAAATTCTTGTATTTTATAATTTCTACAATTGATGTTTATGGAATATTCATATAAATATGTATCAGCAAATAAACAATCTAATTATTAAACAAAATCTTGTATTGTAGTGAACAATTCATCTATGTAAAAATTAATCAATCACAACACTAATCAACCCTTATTTTATTTATAAAAATTACATTTATTTCAATAACATACTATTCAGATTTTGTTTTTAATAACTTTTTTAGTTTAATAATTAAATAGTTTTTAATTCTTCAATTTGTTGTATTTTTTTAAATTTTACTATTTTTTAGCATAGTTCATCCAACATCATTATATTAATATAATTTTTGTTTGAAAGCTCTTTAGATAAATAATTAATAATCAGTATAGCAATTAATAATAAATAAGTATTGTACTATAAAATTTTATGATCGAACAATATTTTTCTTGCTAAAAAAATCTAATTGAAATAATATCAAATATTCAATCAATGATAAAATTGTGAAATTGTTATTGCTCGTCAGAGGCAACGTGGCCGAGCGGTCTAAGGCGCTGGTTTTAGGCACCAGTCCGAAAGGGCGTGGGTTCGAATCCCACCGTTGTCATTAATATTACCTTTTATTGGTATATATAAATCTTTTATCAAACCACGGATGTATAATACATTCTTCAATTTACTCTGAAAAGTATTTAAATCCTTAATTTATAACAAAAAGAAAATTTCATACTTCATTTTATTCTCATGTGTCGATTATATCATATGTGTGATTAATGTAACATAACTAATTTGATATTTATTCAAAATTTCATTATATATGTACAAAGAAAATTCAATTTAAGTTCATACACAAATCTGTGTGCAATTATAATGATATTTCAATGTAATGTTTTAATTAAATTAATACATTATTAAGTCATGTTTATAAAATATCTTATACTCTGTTAGTAGTTCGTTACAGAAGGATACGAAGCACAATCCTGTTTTGTTTTATCGATAACTTGAAATACTCGTGAGCAATATCACTAATTGTACCTAAGGGAATTTTGTATCACATATCCAATAAAGCTTGAATCTCTCTTATACAGAAACTAGAAACCTCTATATTCCCATATCTTATGTAATGGCCTTAATTCGTATTATATATATATATATATATATATATATATATATATATTAATATTAGTTGAAAACATACATTGATCAATTTGTGATATGCTTATCAAAGTCATAAAATATTTTCAAATAACACATAGCTTTCAAATTTTTTTTATAAAAACTGTTAATTTGATATATGATAAAATTTATTTGTTTATATATAAATTTTGTCTACAGTTATTTTATTATTATTTTACCTAAAATTGAACATGAGTAAATGTGGATTTTAAAAAATATTTTTAACAGATTATATCAGATGAACAATTATCTATTTATTTGATTGAATTCTTGTAATAGAACTATTTACTTACTCTATCAAAAGTCTTACTATGATTTATTTAAAAATATATCATATTTTTTATATTTTATTTATAAATATATTCATATATGTAATATATACATGATTTTCCAATAAATGCTTCAGAAGTTTAAATGGAAATAAATCAAAAAGTTTTTAATTAATTAGTTACTTTTTAAGCATATTCTATGGCATTAATGATGGAACACAATTTCACTTCAATAACCACAATGACTACTTGACATAATGCATTTATTTAGTCCAATTTTCAGTCACTCTTTCACATAATTGTGGCCCAATTGAATGAATTACACGTTTAATATTTATTTTTAATGATTCTGTTGTTTGTGGTTTATCAGAAAAAAACTATAATTTCACATAACCTCACAAAAAATAATCCAAAGAAGGTAGATCAGATGATCTTGGTAACCAATTAATGACTCCATTTCATGAAAAAATTGACTTAATAAACTTCTGTTCAAATAAATCTATTGAAGTTTTTAAAATTTTTAAGAGTTGTTGAAGTGTTAATCGTCCCTTGATAATTTGCCAAACTATACTAAGTTAAAATGCCAAAATGAGCTTAAAATTCATACATGGTTTCCACCAGCTATCAAAGTATTAACATTCTTATTGGAAAACCCTATATATATATGTATATATATATATATATATATATATATATATATATGTATATATATATATGTCAGTCAAATATAAACTAAACCATTTTCCTACTATTAAAAGAGTGAGCTTTCATGGCTATGGATGATAATGGGGTATTAAAAATCCTTTCTTGTCATATATATGACTTCGCATTCATTTCCTTAGTAAAAATAAATTAGGAAATGTTAAATAAATTTTTCATAAAAAAATCGTACTAAAAGCAAAAGAAATAGAAGTCGAAAACTGTATATATCTGGGATAACAATTAAAATTAAAAAGGTCATTTGAAGGATAAGTGAACAGAAAAATAAATATGAAATGTTATCACTTTGGAAAATATTTTCATATTATGAAGTTATATGTTCTTGTACGTTTAAAAATGAACATTTTTGATTAGTACATCTCATCTGTTTCTACCGATGGAAATGAAATATATGTTTTGAATGCCAATTAATTCAATATCTTCAGACAATACAAAAAAGCAAGGAAAATACATATTAGGAATAACATATAGAGATAGAAAGAGAACCCAGTCGATTAAAAATAAAATAAAATTTACAGATGTTATAGCAAAAGTGAGAAAATTTGAAATTGAAATAAGTTGGACATATATCAGAGAAGGATACTATCGATGAACAAGAGAAATTATTGATTGAGAATCTAGATATATAAAAAGGCCCATAAAGAAACCTAAGGATAGATAGAATATAGAGATAAGGAAATTCGTCGAGATAGGTTGGAAAAAAGGCATTCGATCGATCAAAGAAATGAGATATTTAAAATGGAATTGGGTCGGCCAAATACCAAGAAGAAAATATTACCGATAGACATAATAAATTATTAATTGAGAACTTAGATATATTAGGTTGGCAAATATCTCCCTTCCGCCTTCTGGTCTTTTGAATTTCGCAGCTATGTACAAAAAAAAAAAAAAAAGCGGAAGGGAGATACTTGCCAACCTAATATAAAGAGGCTCATGAAAAACCCCATGGATAGATGGAACAGAGAGATAAGGAAATTTGTTGGGATGGACTGAAAGAAAAAGATCTTAGACCTATTGAAGTGGAAAGTTTTAGAAGATGTTTTTAATATAGTGAACAGAAATATATATATATATATGATGTTTTTTTTAAGCGTGATAGAACTTTAAATTGAATCCCTATCGAAAGTTCTATCTAACCTAGAAAACAACTTTTTGTATGTATGTTTATATATTTATATTTATATATATATATATATATATATATATATATATAAATGGTTTTTTTAGGTTAGATAGAACTGTTGTTAGGGATTCAATTTAAAGTTCTATCACCCTTAAAAACATTCTATATATATTAAAGTTACACACGTTTATTGATTTAAAAAATATGTTAAAAATAATAAATTTCAAGTATAATTAATTATGAATGGTTTTATTTACAAAATTAAACTTAAATAATTGATTAATATTTGTTTACAAAATATTTTAAATGTAAAAACAAATATTCTTTTTTTACATTCTATATTTTCCCTTTTTTATTGATAACAGCTAATAAATATTTTTTGTTAAAAAATTTAAATTTAAGAAAAATGAAAGTATTAAAAAATAAATATTTAGTAAATACTCTTTAAACTTTTGTATTATAATATAATATATAAAAATCAGTAGCTTTAAAAGAGTACAACGTTATAATATTTTTTTTATGTATTGAAGTTATATTTGCTTTTTGCATAAATTGCGCTTGTCTACTATAGTTCTATTACACAAGTCATCCAACTTTGAAAGTAGATAATGAGATTATTTAAATACTTGTTTTAGTTGCGTTCTTCTTAGTACTCTATATATAATTTCACTTCATTAGTGTATGTAGAGAACTATGAATAAAGCCACTCCATATAAGTTTGTTACATTAATTTTTCATACTCTAGTAATTCTTATTCTAAACTATTTTTTTATTGAACTGGTTATTAATTCTTGAAACAATATCATTTTAATTAATTCATAATCATTATTTAATTAATGAAATAACAAGATATTCATGTATCAATGATAATAAAAACGGCTGATTTATTATAAAATTTTAATAAAAAATATATTTTTTCGAGTTCACTCGGAATAAAATTTTATATTTAAATATTAGACATTGAACTTAAATTTATGTAATTGAGGAATTTTTGACAAAAGTTAGCTCATTTCTTTTAAAATAGTTGTTTTATATTCTATTATATTATTTGTAATTATCATTATTATAATTAGATTTAATTTTATATTTATATATAATATGAGTTAATGTATTTTTTTTAATAACTAGTATTGATCATTTTTATCTTAAAAAGTACAATAATTAGTTTATAAGCTGATATGTATTTCAATCACTTGTTATCATTGTAAATCTGATATAAACTTATTTATAGTGTTCATTTGATAATGACAAAATCATAAAAATGTACACCAGGTTAGAAACAAATAAAATTAAAAAACAAGAAATTATTGGACAGTTTTAAAACATCTTGTGGTATTGGAGTGATATTTCATTTGCTTTAAAAAAATTATATCTAATATAAATAATTTAAAACGAAATAATTATTAACTAACTACCATCGAACGAAATAAAAATAAAATTATGGATCAGATTTATTCCATGTAGAAATATTATCTTTACGTTTTTATAAAACGATTTTGTATTGTTTTGCTTTTTTTAGAAAAATGATACAAATAATATACGAGTTCAGAATACAGTCAGTTAATGGAATATGAAGGTCATATATGGCATTTTATGTAACAACCAGCTTACCCTAATAGACAGTATAACCTGCTGATCAATTTAAAATGGCCTTTTACGAGCAGGCCACCTGAGTCTCTAATACTGCAACTCGAAGTATATGCGCATTTGCTCAATAGATAACGAAACGAGATACATTTTAACAATATTTTATTTGTTCACTTTTATATACATGTACGTATAATACGTATAAACATGTATATATATATATATATATATATATATATATATATATATATATACATGTGTGTGTGTAAAGTATATTTGTGTGTTTGTTTTTATTTGTGAATATTTGTAACGGAGTATTCAAATGCATAATATTATGTTAACACTTACCTGCAAATAAATAAAAAAACTTCCAATCTTAAATTATTAATCATATTTTATATTGAAACAGATAACGTTTTAAATGATTTTAACATGTGATACAGTGAAAAATCATCACTCATTTATCTCTTTCAAGTCAAGCTGACGACCTACCTTGTAGTGCTCCGATAATTAATTACTTTTTATACATATATATATATATATATATATATATATATATATATAAAGTGAAACACCTAGAAAATTACATAATCATTTCGTTAAATTCAAATCTAAGCATGATCTTCAAGTAAATTTTACATAAGATACATGGAATTTGTTTGAAGACCCAATGTTTAATTACTTGATCATAGTGTTAAACAAAGTGTAACGTAATTAATGTCGTATCGTTGATTAAAAACTCAGTCACCGTTTCAATTATTGAGATTTTATCATTAAATTGTATTTTAAATTAATCAACACATACAAACACACACTTATGTACTTATATATATATATATATATATATATATATATATATATATATATATATATATATAGGGTTTTTCAATAAGTGCTTCAGAAGTTCAAATGGAAATAAAATAAAAAGTATTTAATTAATTACATATTTATTATTTTTAAATATTACTATGGTATAATTGGTGGATATAATTTCACTCATATGACAACCATGATTATACTTGATATAGTGCATTCGTTTAGTCCAATTTTTAATCACTCTTTTATATAATTGTGGCCAATTTCAAGAATTACACATTCAATATTTATTTTTAATGCTTCTATTGTTTGTGGTTTATCAGCATAAACCAGTAATCGGCAAACTCATTAGTCAAAAGAGCCAAATGTCAGTAGTACAACAAAATTTTTTTTGAGAGCCAAATTTTCAAGATATCTGTTTTAGAAGTCGATTAAAACTATGAACTAGTATTATGTGATAGATAGGATTAGACTCGCTCCATGTGCTGGATTGCTTTTTTTCTCCACTATAAAGTCAAATTTGTAAAATAATAATATTTGAAAAGATTATTCCTCTGGAAATCCTTGCGCCGTTTCTTCTCTATAGAGTGACATTACAAAGTGACAGAGAGGTACCAGGGGCCGTTTCATAAAACTTACAGTTCCTATATTACAAGTTCTTTACTTAAAATGTATATAGGATATTTGAAGAAAGAATTTATAATACAGGAACTGTAAGTTTTATAAAATGGGCCCCTGGTTTTTTAAATATTGTGTTATTATTATTAACAATCAAAAAGTGTACCAAATGTACCAACTTTGAATAATCGGTTTTTTGACTTTAAACACTAAATAAAAAATAGATACCTATCATAATTAACAATAATCTTGTTTATTGATAAAAAGTATTTTTTATTATTATAATATTACATGGCACACATTTAATGCACATAGTCATTATTTGTGGAAAAACCGCATTTAAGTGGCCAAAGAGCCGCATACGGCTCGCGAGCCGCGTTTTACTGACCCCTGGCATAAACCGATGATTTTACATAATCTCACAAAAAATAATCCAATGAAGTTAGATCACATGATCTTGGTGGCCAATTGATGAGTCCATTTCGTAAAATAATAGATTCATCAAACTTTTGTTTTAATAAGTCTATTAAATTTTTTACAATTTCTAAACGTTGAAGTGTTAAACGTTCCATGATAATTTCAAATCATACTGAGTTGAGATGTCAAAATGCACTTAAAAAATTCAAACATGGCTAGCACCAGCTGTCAAAGTTTTGATATTCTTATTGGATATCCCTATATATAGGGTCATTTAAATGTGATGCCTAGATTTATGTTTTATTAATAAGAAATATGTGTATAGAGAAATATGTGTATATTTTATTTTGTTATTTTTTAATAAAATACAAATCTAGGCATCATAATTGTATGACCATATATATATATATATATATATATATATATATATATATATATATATATATATATATATATATATATAATGAAAACATAGCTGCGAAATTCAAAAGACCAGAAGGCGGAAGGGAGATATTTGCCAACCTAATATATAATGAAAAATGTTTAATTTAGTTTAATACATTAATTTAATTCTTAAATACTAATTAAATCAGTAAAATCTAGTTTTTAATACAAATATCATTTAAAAGACTAATATTTAGCTTCTTATTTAAAATTTATTAAAAGGTTAACTATTTTTTAATAAAAAAGATTTCAAATACTATCTGAAACAAATTTTCTTGTAATAAACAAGAAGAAAAACAATTCAAATAATATTCAATGCACAGAAAACTTCATGATATCTACAAAAAAATTGTCTATTTTTATATTTTATTTTATAACGTAATATAAACATATCGAATCAAACTTACATTTGTATTAATAACAGCATTTTCTTTGGGTTCTATATTCTGTTGTATTTTATATGCATATATGTATAAATTTATATATATGCATATATATATATATATATATATATATATATATATATATTAATGCAGAAAAAGGATGAAAATGTGTATGAAAAGAACCTATAATACACCTCATAGAATTGTTATGTTTTTGCAACTGGTATTTTTTATAAGAAACTCGATCCTCGAACCAACGGATAAATGAATATCTTATCTAGCCGACCCTAAGTAAAGATACAGTTGGATAATATTGGACGATCCTCTTCATATTGCTTTAATTTACATATTTTTAGCTTCATTGATCACGAACTACAAGGGAGTGTACGATAAAAGTTTGATATATACTAATTTTATGTGTTTAGATCTATGTTTGTGTCAAATATAAAATAAATATTTAGTTTAAAAAATAAATGAAGTTAAAATAATATATTTATTTATTTTGTTGCAACTATCTATTCCTCTTTCTCTCTTTATATATATATATATATATATATATATATATATATATATATATTAACAACAAAAATAAAAATATATTTTGGTTATTTAAAAATTTAATTTTCATAATTATTATTTTATATCTAACAACTATTTTTGTATCAAAATTCGTATAATATAATTCATTTACAAGACTGCGATTGTATTTAGATTTCATAATGTTTGTTTTAGAACTGTGTCAAATTCACTTTTACACAAATTAATTATCACCCACAATACCACAAAACACTACACAGTGTTGAAAAATTACTGATATTGTTCAATAAGTAATTATTGAACACTTTATAAAATATTGTGGTATTGGAAATGATCATTCATTTGTATTTAAGTATTATATTTAATATTATATTTTTTAATTCTCTTTTAAATAAATTATTACTGAGAATAGAAGTAATTAATTTATACTATATTTACGAAACTAAATAATAATTGATCTAAAGATTTTTAATTATTTGAACAAAAATGAATCAATCAAGTCAACATCAACAAATTTTATAAAAATTTTCTAAAATCACTTATTGCTCTATTAAGTCTCATTTTGAAATTATCATTCAAATGTATATAGTACGAGGTCGTTCGATAAGTCCGTGTAAATTCCGAAAGATGGCACCACTGGTGCATATCGAGGTTATTTTTAATTAGTAGCACCTCTTGGAAGAACACACATCAAGTTTCAGCCATATCGGTCTATTCTTTTGTGTTTGACAATCGTTGGAATCAAGGAAATCGAGTGATTGTCAAATAATGGACGAAAAAGAATTTCGCGTGTTGATTAAACACTACTTCATTAAAGGCAAAATGCCTCAGGAGACTAAACAGAAGCTTGATAAACATTATGGTGACTTTGCACCTTCGATTAGTGCGGTTTATAAGTGGTTTCAACATTTTCGGAGTGGCCATATGAGCACAAGAGACGCTGAACATTCTGGACGCCCTGTTGAGGTCACCACTCCGGAAATCATTGATAAAATCCATGATATGGTGATGGATGACAGAAGAGTGAAAGTGCGTGAGATTACTAGTGCTGTAGGCATCTCGTGTGAACGGGTACATAATATTTTGCACCAACATTTGGACATGAAAAAGCTATCCGCCAGGTGGGTGCCGCGATCGACCAAAAACGAGGTCGTGTGAAGTGTTGCAAGAACGGTTTGTAGCTGTTTCAGCAAAATCCGCAGGACTTTAAGCGTCGTTTCATCACTGTATATGAAACATGGATACATCACTACACTCCTGAGACCAAAGAACAGTCTAAACAATGGGTTATCAAGGGGGAATCTGCTCCGAAAAAGGCGAAGACAATTCCTTCGGCCGGGAAGGTTATGGCGACTGTTTTTTGGGATTCGCAAGGAATAATCTTTATCGACTATTTGGAAAAGGGTAAAACCATTACAGGTGTATATTATTCATTGTTATTGGATCGTTTGAAAACCGAGTTGCAAGAAAAACGTCCCCGATTAGCCCACAAAAAAGTCCTCTTTCATCACGACAACGCACCAGCTCACACCTCAGCAGTTGTGGCCGCAAAACTAATGGAAATAGGGTTCCAAATCGTTTCACATCCCCCCTATTCTCCAGACTTGGCTCCATCGGACTATTATTTGTTCCCTAATATGAAGAAATGGCTCGCGGGAAAAAGATTTTATTCGAACGAGGAGGTGATTGCAGGAACGAATGACTATTTTACAGACTTGGACAAATCCTATTATTCGGAAGGGATCAACAAACTAGAGCAGCGTTGGATGAAGTGTATAAGCCTAAAAGGAGACTATGTTGAAAAATAAAAACGATTTATTCAAAAAAATGAAGCAGTTTTTATTTTTACACGGACTTATCAAACAACCTCGTATGTCAGCAAATAAAGTGAATGATAAATGACTATAAAACATTCATTTCTTCATATAATTTATGTATTTTTAAGTAAATTTACTAAAATAACCAAATTAATAATATTAACATATATTTTATTATTTAAAATCAAGTAGAAAAATGAATAAAAGTATACTTAAATTATACATAAATAAATTACAGAGAAATATGTAAAATTATAGAAATAAAAAATATTTCATATGTGAATAATTTAAAAATGGCAAAAATATTTTTATACGTAAAATAATAAAATATACTCATCATATATATATTATTCTAAAATATATAATTGTATATTATTGCTTAGTATTAGAAAAAGTGCTTCATTTGTGAAAAAATAAGAAATATTCAATTGCATTAAATAATATTCAGAGTATTTTTTAAGCATGGTAGAACTTTAAATTAAATCCCTATCGAAAGTTCTATCCAACCTAAAAAACATCTTTATTATACCTTTATACATACACAACCACACACATACACACACACACATATATATATAAATATATATATATATATATATATATAAATATATGTGTGTGTTCATTAAAGTTAGATAAAACTTCGATAGGAGTTCAATTTAATGTTCTATCACTCTTAAAAGCACCCTACATTTTCTATTTTTACATATAATATTTTTACCAAGGTATTTTATTAGTAAAAATATTTATTTCTAATTATTTTGTTTAAGTACTATTTATAATATTACAATAATTATGTATGTTTATAAGTAGCTCAAATGAGACTAAATGATATAATAATAAAGAAAGTAAATTATAGTAAGCAAGGATATTTATATGTAAATTCTACAATCTTATTTTGGCCACCCTATGCATATGCATATATACCTATGCATATATATATATATATATATATATATATATATATATATATACATATATATATATATATATATATATATATATGCATATATTATATGAGCATGCATATATATATGCATATATTATATGAGCTACCATATGTAATATATTTAACACACACATAAATATAATATTTATGATTCCTTTTTTTATTGATCACTTATTTATTTTAATAATTCTCTTTATAATAATTTTTTTAAAATTTATTTCAATATATATATATATCTACGTTGGAAATAAATAAAATTTAAATAAATATATATTTATTTACATATTTTCATGAAGTAGTTTAAATATTTTCATGTAGTTATAAAACAATTTAGAAAATTAACAGTGATATAATTGTTCTGTGTGCTATTGATAATGGGATAATCTGATACCATAGAGGATATTTAATATTGTAACGGTGGCAGCTGACATAAATTGTATTGTCGGAACAATATGCATTTCTCTGTATTTATCACCAAATTTAGCAAAAATGAACTGTATAGACAATGAATATAGATTCTATTATCCTACAATTAGGGCTGTATTTGTGGTCATAACTGAAATCCAATTCCATGTTATGTCCACGTCTTATTTCCGTAATATGCAAATCAGGCTCGTATATGTATTATAACTGGATGTGCATGAGGAGTTAAAATCCCTGTAAAATGTTTTGTTCGTATTTAATATTTTATTGGATGTAAAATTATTATTCAAATATTAAATCTAAAATATTTTAACTATTCAAATTAATTCTTAATTAAGCTGCCAAAGTATTCTTTTTACAAATCATATTTTTATGAATTATAAAATTAGTAACAATTTTTTTTATTTATTATTAAACTTTGTATAATAATTTATTTTATATAATAAAAATTAAAATGTATATATATATATATATATATATATATATATAGAGAGAGAGAGAGAGAGAGAGAGAAATTATATATCATTCATGAAAGTACACAAATAAACAGGAAATCTAAACTGATAATTTGAAAGATAAAAAGTAAATTTCAAGATAATCAGTCACTTGAGATTTTTTGAGGATGTTATTATTTTCTAAACAAGTCCTGATAAATTAACAAAAATAATGAAAGATTTCGTAAAGAGAGTGAAAAATTTGGTCTTATGATGAATTTTTGTAATACAAAAATAATATATAATAAATTTTCAGATTAGAGGAATATCAAATGAAAAGAATTTGAAATAGAAGCATTTGAAAATTATGTATTTCTGGAACAACTCATTGACACTAAAATAACATTTGTGGGTGAAATACACAAGAGAAAAAAATAGAATAGTACCAGTTTAGAAGAAATTTGCATATTAAATCGGATAGTTCTTGATGTTTTAAAAAAAAATTTTTGTAGATCAATGTATACTATTTGTTCTCACTTATGAAAATGAAATATGGCTCCAAAATTCTATGATATTTTATTAGGTACAGTAAATACAAAGAGAATGGAAATATGTATGTTAATAATAATACAAGAAGATAGAAAGAAAACAAAAGTAAAAAGTTTGAAATGGAAGTAAGCCGATTATATAGCAAGAAGAGGGGAGTACTGATGGACAAGGAAAGTTTTTGATTATAAACATAGATATAGTAGAAAGTTGATGAAAAAAATTACAATAAATGAGATAGAAGTATAATAAAATTTGTCGAAATGAGTGGAAAGAAAATACTTAGATAGATCGAAGTAGAAAATTTGAGGAGAGGCTTTCTTCCAGCAAAGGATAGAAAGAAGGGTGATGATATATATATATATATATATATGTAATAAAATCTTAACAAAACCCTTAAAAATAATTTAAATATATCTACAAATTTTATTACGTATCAATGACCATTTTTTAATTTTTTTAAAATTAAAAAATATTGTTAATTAAATACTCAGTAAATATTTATAAACAATAAATTAAAATTTGTTTTATATATTTTTATTGAATATTTCTTATTCTATTTTAATTTATTTACATGAAGTATGAAATATTTAAATTTAAATTGATTTTCAAGAAAACAAAAGTTATTTTATAAAATTATTATTTTTCCACAAAACACTCTTTGAAATACTATTTCATATTTCAAAGCATATATATATATATATATATATATATATATATATATATATATATATATATATATATAGATAAATAAATATCACATAATATTCTCATTCTGATTGATTTTATTAAATAAAAATATTTAGTTTATACTTTAAATAATATTATGATATGTTTAACATTATTCCAATACCATATTTTTTTAAACTTTTGCTATTTTTGTTTTATTTCAATTGTGAATGTATAGTTGTTAGAAATATAAGTATACAATCTTCAAAGGTCGTATATAAATTGACCTGCCAAACATATCAGAAAGAAAATATTGAAAAACCTGGAAGAAAGTTTAAAGATCATTTTCAATGAACATATGTTTACAAAAAAATAATAGAAAACGGAAATTCTTGTTAAATCTGTATTGAAATATAAAGAATATTTTAGAAATATTTATATAAACATATGTGATATTAAAAATCGACTGATTTATGACATTGAAAATGAGTGAAATATTTAAATAGTGATTTATTATATTGAAAAATGATAATCGTTGTAAATTTTACGATTTAACTAAAATAATATTTAAAATTTACTGAATATTGAATATATATGTTTTTATTTAATATTGAGTTGAGTCATGAATAATTTCTGTCATAGAAAGTAAGTTTTAATGACTCATTACTCTTCTTAATGACTCACCAGATATGACAAGTTTTTGCTTGTTTGAATTAAGTGAGTAATACTTAGTCTTGTTACAACGGTGGTAGCTTATTCATCGTATTAAAATAATAAATTATTGGTTATAAAATGGAAAAATCAAAAGTGCACAATTAAAATATAATATTATGGGAGTTTAATCAGAAGAAAATGATACGGTCACGAGAAAAAGAATATGCAGTGTGTGGTAAAGTATCATAACTGACCGGCAAGTATGGAACTGGTTTGCAGAATTTCGTTCCGAAGATACCTAATTGAAAGATGAACCTATACTAGAATGTTTTTCAGACTTTAATGAAGAAATTCTAAAATCATTGGTAGAATGCAATCCACGCTAAAGTATTCGAGAGTTATCAGATAATTCATTTGGAAAAGATGGGTAAAGTCAACAAGCTGGGTGTATGGATTTCACACGATTTTAATGAAAGAAACAAAGCAGATCGTTTATCGATAGCAACAAGTCTTCTTTCAAGACAGAAAAACGATCAATTTATAAATAAAATCATTATTGGCGATGAAAAATGGATTACATACGACAACGTTTTATGCAAAAGGTAGTGGGTTGATAATGATAAGCAAACCCAAAAGAAAAAACTTCATGGAAGAAAAAAAATATTGTATATGTGTGATGGAATCCTTTTAGAATGATTTATTTTGAGCTCTTAAACCAGAATGAAACAATAATATAGAACTGTATATCAAAAAGCTGTAGCATATTCACCAAAGTTTGATCTAAAAACGTCCTACGTTTGTCAATAGAAAAAACGTTGTTCTCCTCCATAACAACGCGAAACCTCATACAGCAACAACAACACAAGAAAAAATTTTGAACTTTGGATGGTCAGTTTTCTCCCAACCACCATACTTACCATACCTGATTATAAAAAAAATAATATATATTATTAAATTATATTATATTATATTTATTAAAACAAAAGGTCGATATAAATATTTCAAACGTTTTTAGAACATATAATAAAACATAACCAGAGTGGATCTGATGAACCAATCGATCAACTTATAATGCATATCTATAAAAGGTAAAAAAAATGGTGGTGGGTAATCTTTACCTGTTTGGTGAATATAGATATTTCAAATTCAGAGCGATTGCATGTCTTTGCTAATAATAATGGACAAGATATTATTGTAGATAAATTGGTATTCAGGAGAAAGTTTGCACGAGCTTATTTATGTCGGTTAAAACCCATTAGGTGTCGTTCAAGTCATCTGTAATGTAGGATTTATTTACTTCTAATAACGGACATAACCTTAAAAGAGTTACAAATCCTCAACAGTGTGTTATTTGCTCTGATAGAATACATTGATGCTGTAAAAGATGCCTAAAAATACTCTGCATTGAAAACCGTGTTTCAAACAAGTCCACTTTTGTTTCACCCGTTGAGCTACGCTTGAGTACTCCCCTTAATTTTTTAATATTTTATTAGTATCTTTATATATAATTCATTTTCTGTTTATTATGTTCCTTATAGTTGTGAAAATAAAAAAATATTTTTGTTGTTTTACTATGGGCGTTAATAGGTTAATGTTTAAACATCAACAATGGAATATTTTATATAGTTCTAATATATTAGTTGTAATAAATGTATATAATTTATTGTATTATTTTAATTAATTTATCAAATTTATTTATATTATGAAAATGTGTATATTAATTGTATTTACTATGCATGTTTTTTTTAAAAATAAAAATACATATCAATAAATATGTGTGATATGATAAAAGATTGATTAGAATTGTTGAATTATGATATAAATATTTTTTTTAAAAAAATGGTGATATGAGGAACTTGAGAATTCATTTGAATATTATTTACTGAGATAGAAATAAATTATATAATTTTTAATGTCGTGTTATTTACATCGATGTTCAAATATAAAGTTATAACATTTACAAATTATTCATATAACTTAATGATAAAAAATATAACCGATAATAAAAATTCAAAAAATATATAATGTTAAAATAACTGAAATTTTATAGATATCAAATTTTATATTTTTATTTAAAACAATCGTTCTGTCAGCAGTTTGTAGCCACTTTTAGAATCAAAGCTTGCGAATGTGAAGCAATTCTAAAAACCATATAAAAACCGTTGACACTCTTCCAACAATTGCTTGCATATTCAATGCAGCAAATGTTCATCTACATTACATGTGCACATTTTTGTGACTATTGTTATTCGCACATCTGAAATAATCTATAATAATAACCACAATACATGGAAATATGCTATAAAACGGTAATTGTTTGTATAATTACTTTTTTAAAGCTCGTCGATCCATGAACCGAACAGACCACTACGCTCAGTTAGCGAAGCCGCGATATTTAAAATTCAATTTTTCTAGATTGTAATTGCCCCCTTGGGACAGGAATTCATGTAACGTGAAAATGAACGGTATTTAAATCGATTCTATCATTTCTGTTCATTCGCGAACGATTGTATTGTCGCATTTACACAAAAGGTCCCTATTGGCGTTATACGAAAAAGACCGATTATTACATAAAGCCAGATTTCGTGAATTCTAGTCGATTTTTTTCATTTTTATTTTACAATACGGACAAAAATGATTGGAGACTTTTTTAATCTGAAAATTGACGTTTAATGCTCGCGGGATTGGAACGTCAAATAATAACCATGAATTCAATGTGACACTAACGGTGATTTTTACAAGATTTCTTTTATCTTCTATTTATGAGAAAACACTCGATCAAACACACACTCAAATGTACACACACACACATATATATATATATATATATGTAAATTTTATATATACATACATATATATATATATATATATATATATATATATATATATATATATATATATATATATATATGTATATATATATATATATATATATATATATATATATATATATATATATATATATATATATATATATGTAAATTTTATATATACATACATATATACACATATACCTCATTATTATATAGTGCATCTTTAATCATATTGATATTTTTAAATAAAACTTATTATATGATAGTTTAATGTTAAATAATAGATATTACAAAACATATGTATATAAAAGATAGCCCAAATAAGACTGAAAAATTTAGACATATATTTACTACCTTACTATCATTTATTATCTTTCAGTCTTATCTGGGTTATTATATATATATATATATATATATATATATATATATATATATATATATATATATATATATGCACAAAGTATTTTAATAATATTAGGAATGTTATTTTAGAAATAAAATTTTAATTAGAAAATTAAATACAAGTTTATTCAATTTTATAAGCGACATTTTCTCTTCGAATGGAGATGTGCATTAATAATAGATAAATGAACAAAAACCCTGCACATATCAGTGCCATTGATGTCAGTATAGTCAATTCTTCATATCTCCAAACGTTCGGAGTGAACCTCATGTATAATGATAATCGTTCTGTTGACATCCCATAAATAATTCATTTCGTATAATGCTCAGAATTGAAATCAATTATTTATACAATTAGATTATTTACAACGTTCGATTAATAATTTTTTTGTATTGTTATCGTTGAATAAAGGGATTCGATACAAGTAACAGAAAATATAAACAAAATGAGCATTTTAAAATGGAACTACGTACAAATGTTCGATTTTTCACATAAAAAAATCGATTGTTGAATTATAAATTTACAAAAATTTATGTATTGAAATTTAGTCTGGGTTAAAATGAATATTTTTAAAAAATAAAAATTCCTATAGAACCATAAACAAAAATTAAAGAATTATGAAAGAAAAATTTATATAAGTATTTATCATATAGAAAATTTATTAGTCTGAACATTTGTAATATAAAAAAATGTCTTATGATGAAGTAGATGAAAATGCAATATTGGTAATGAAGAAAAAGACATCGAGTATAGAAATTAAATCTGAAATTAAAACACTAAAAATGTTCACCTCTTCTTAATACTCATACTGGAAAATAAAAGATTGACTAACAAGTAGTGTTCACTATAGAGAACTAGACTATAGGTTGGCCTAAATGAGACTGAAGGGAAGTGAAGCATAGTAAATGGTAGTAAGTAAGTAAATGTATGTCTAACCCTTCAGTCCTATTTCAACCCCTCTATAAGTACATAAATTTACACTTATATATGTCATTAATTTTATTATATTATTTAAGACAACATTAGAAAATGAATAAGTTTAAATTTATAAAACCATTGTCTTAGATTGTTGATTTAATACATGTGCTTTATTTTTGAAAACATTTCTATGGAATCAAAATATTTTTTATTATAATATTTATTTTTCTAACATGTCTCCACATAGATTGTAAACATTGCACAAACAATCATTCAGGCAATATGATATTTTTGGAATGAAATATGACATTTTTAAAATATTAGTAATATCAATAATTTATCATAATTTTCATACCTAGGCAAGTTATTACACTATTAGTCGTTTATACTCTACAAGGTGTGTGAATCATTTTTCAAGTTTCTTTGAATATCCAAATTTTATTTGCTAAAAAAATTATTAGATTCAGTAATATAAAGTCTATACAATTTATAAAATAAAAAAAATATAGTAAATTCGTTTCGCTTCGAAAATGTTAATAAATTCTATTTTCTAATAACATAAACCTGTTAGTTGAAAAATCGTTTAATATTTTCGGATTTATATCAGATAGGATTTTCTAAAAAGCATTTTAGATGTTTAAATTAAAATGAAACAAAAATTATTAAATTAATTACTCATATGACCACCACGATTTTTCTTGGTATAGTGCATTCGATTAGTCCAATTTTTAATCAATCTTTCACATAATTGTGGTCCAGTTTCATGAATTACACGTTCAATGTTTATTTTTAATGCTTCCATTATTTGTGGTTTATCAGTATAAATCAAATATTTCACATAACCCCAAAGAAAATAATACACTGGAGTTAGATCACATGATCTTGGTGGCCAATTGATGTGTCCATTTCGTGAAATAATAGAAATATTAAACTTTTGTTTTAATAAGTCAATTGAAATTTTTACAATTTCTAAGCGTTATTAAAATGTTAAAGATTTGATAATAATTTGTAAAACTATTTTGATTTTAAATGTCAAAGTAAATGTTAAAAAAATGAAACATGGCTATCCAGCTGTCAAAATTTTGACATTCTTATTGGATAACCTTATATTGTAAAAAATCAATTTTATTAAGAAAATGATTAGAGCAAATAAATAATCGTTAATATTTAGCAATTAACTAAAAATAAATTTAACAAAATATCAAACTAATAATAAATAAATATTTTCTCAAACCAATAATAAATATAATATTTTATATATATATATATATATATATATATATATATATATATATATATATATATATATATATATATATATAGGATAGCACAAATAAGATTAAAGGATAATAAAGAATGGTAATAAAATAAATGTATGTCTAAACTTTTCAACTTTATCTAAGCCATTATATAGAAATGAAGATTATTTGGAATTAAAATAAATTTCAAAATAGAATATTTTCTATTAACATTTATCATATAATATATAAGTTAATATTAGTTTATTTTATAGTTTATATTAAATAATATTTTTAAAATATTTTTTAACTGTCCATACTTTGAATTTTCTTTTGATTTAAATAGAATACGAATGTAGTTTCAGTTTTTTGAATCTAAGTAATGCGCAAATTTCGTTGAATTAATTTTCATTTAAAATAATTTTCAGTTTGGATTATATAATTTATAGGAATGAAATACGTAATATCATAATTGTCTATTATGAAAATTTATGTAAAGTTACTATTTAGTATGTCAAAAACTTTATTTACGATCACGAAACAACACGTCACTAAAGTTCATCTGAGGAAAACACAATTATCTTAATATTATTATTTTGTTAAGACTACTATTAAAATTCAAATGTTAACGTCGAAAGTTAAAATCTCTTTAAAATTTCATTATAAATAATATTCGTCCGTATTTAATCTTGTCAACAATTCGAATTGTTCCACCTACTCGACAATTACATCTGTTTTTATAAATATTCAACATCATTATATTCGTTATTCGATAGTGTTTTGTATTTGGCGACAAGCGCAAAGAAATTAACATTGTAATGATGGCTGTGCGAACCACTAAGAAACCGAAACTCTTTCTTGTAATTACAGACATAAGAGGAACATTGTGTTCTCGACTTTGTAATCAGTGCCAGTGTGCTTTTAAGATACCACATGCGAACTGTTAAATGGAGACGTACGATTTTGGTATCTTAACAATTGTGACGTGTATCTTGATAAATATCAAAGTGAATGTGTATATGTTTTATAATTATCTCATTTCTTTATCAAACATGTAGTAAATTACTCAAATAAAATATTTAATAATAAGAAATATTAGAATATATAATTGGATTTATTTTGATGAAATAATTATGTATTATTATATACTATCACAAATATGAATATATATATATATATACACAATTTTTTAAGCTCGATAGAATTTTAAATTAAATCCCTATCGAATGTTCTATCCAATCTAAAAAAAACATCCTTTATTATACTTTTATATATACCTACACACGCATACATGTATATATAAAGGTGTTTTTAAGGTTAGAAAGAACTTTCGATAGGGATTCAATTTAAAGTTCTATCACGCTTAAAAATACCCTGTATATACAATGAGCGTTCAAAAAATTCTCGGAAAATGTAAATAACAATATAGTAAATTGAATAAAGTGCTTTATTTTTCAACATATGTTCCATTTAAGTTGTAACATTTTTTCATACGGTTTCGCCATCCTTCTAAGCCCTTTCAGTAGAAATCAATGCTCTTTGATTCTAGCCACTGCCCTGTAAAACGTTTCACTTCATCTATCGACTTACAGCAAACGCCTTTAATGTCTTTTTTTAAATTTTCAAATAAAAAAATCTGATATGAATAAATCTGGATTATATTAACCAGTTGCGTTGGCAATTAATTAACAGGCACGCGTGGCAAATCCGTCCAAAGCAATTCGTAGCGAGTTGGTATTTGAAATCATTTTTTTATAAAGTTTTAGACACACACACACAAATTAACATTATAATAAAACTCTTAAATTGATTAACAAATTTATTAATAATTTTTGAAAAGGAGTATTTCTTGGATTTTGGTACGTTTGTTATTTTACCGAATAGAATAGAGGAATTAAAAAATTCCATATCCATTAGATAAAAGATTATTTTTCTGTAACTTTTTGCAAATTTTCTCATTAAAGGAAAATATGATAAATAGATATCTTGCAGGTCTACTTCACCCATATCATCATTGTAATCTAAAACTATATTAGGTTTTGTAATGTTTCCATTTTGGTCTGTATAATTTCTACATTTTTTCTTTTTTGTTACAATAATTTCTGCTTTGAAATGTTTTGAAGAAAGTAAATATATATCTTTTTTGTCCTTCCATTTTACAGTTAAGATACCATTGTAAGATCTTAAAAGAACTTAAAATGTTTTAATTTTGTCGCTGCGAGATCTTTTGGCATATTCTTTCTATTAGATCTGACTGTTCCGATAGTATTAATTTTTTGCAAATATAATTTCCGATACAATTTTGGTACCGAATACCAGTTATCTAAAAAGAAGGTGTGTACAAAATCAACTAAAGTTCTACATAAATCCAATACAACATTTTCTGATACGTTATTATCAGAATAAAATAATTCTTTGATAAAATATTTTTTTATAATAATAAAAAAAAATTATTGTGTTTTGTAGTTACTTCATTATTATTCAATAAAAATATGTAAAATTAATGAAGATCTATAAAAAAGCACTTGTATGCCTTCAAAACAGAAGTGTGACACTTGCTAACTGAACACTGATATTATTTTAACTTAGCAAAAATTACACGACGTGCTATGTACGTCTTATCGACATTTGGTACAGATAGCAGTTGACGTACATAGCACGTCATTCCAGCGCAACTGTTTAAGGGTTTGGTAAAATCCTTCGTCGGTATTCACCCAATACTGCCCTAGTAGAATTTGGAGCGTGAGCCGGTGCTTTATCACATTGAAACAAGATGTGCTGATAAATTTTTCCTGATCATTTTTCATTTAAAGTTACATACAATTTTCTCAAAATTGCAAATATTTCCTATTGTTGGTGGTGTTCAAGAAAATTTATGTGCAATACTCTGTCAGAATTCCATAAAATGATGGCCATTATACTTTTATATCCAATTTTTCTGTTTTATTTTTTTTTGAAGCACTTGAACACCTTAGTAACCATTATTTTGATTGTTGTTTGTTTTCGGGATCAAACTTTAAATGCAAGTTTTATCACTCCTAACAATTCTGTTTAAAAAATTGGCTTCAAATTTATTTAAAAATTGAAACGAATAGTCAGCGCGAAATTCCAGTTGATCTTCGCGCAACTTCTGCATTAATCGCAATGAGAGATTACTTAAATTCAGGTTATCTTTCAGAATACTCTATATTTATCTTATGGATATGTCTACAGTCTGAGTTACCATTTGAACTGTTATTGGGTTATTCCTTTTTACTAAAATTTCCACAGCACGAATATTTTCTTTAGAAACGGAAGTTGACGGTCTCCCACTACGACTGCCGTCTTTGATGTTTTCTTGATGGTTAGTAAAACGATTAATCCATTCTTAAAAAGTGGTTTTCTTTGGTGCATTTATCCGTAAAAATCTGTGATAGCCTTGTAATATCAAATAACGGAAAACTGACATAAGTGAAACTCACAGATATACATCAAACTGTTGTATTGTAGTCCCAAGATTATCTTTGATATTTTCTTCCAATCTGTTATTATTTAAGATTGTCGTGGGTCTTCTGCGTCGATCATTTTCAAGGCTCAGATTTCCAGTTTGAAAATTTAAAACCATCTTTGTATTTTTAGTTGATTAACAGTTTCTTCTTTGAATGATGAATTGATATTTTTCACTGTTTCGACTGCATTATGCCCGATTGAAATTCTTACAAAAAAGAGTTCGCTCTTACTTCGCAGACAACATATTTTTAAGATTACACAAATTAATTTTAACCCCAACACCACATTAATTTAAAGTGTTCACTTATTATTTATAATTATATAGTCTATAATTATATCAGCTGATGCATTTCGATGGCGACGCCATCATCGTCAAACCCCTTCTGTTCAGAAAGGCTCTGACGGTGATGGTATAGCCATCGAAGTGCATCAGCCGATATAATTATAGACTATATAATTATGAATAATAAGTGAACAATAAGTGATTATTGAACTCTTTAAATTATTGTGGTGTTGGGGTTAAAATTAACTTGTGTAAAGTGAATCAGCCACAGTTCCAAAACAACAAATAAATATTTTTGAGATTTAACACATATAATTATTTAAAACTGTTGTTGGTCTTCTATGTGGATCATCTTTAAGACTCATATAGACAATTTAAAATTTCTGAAACTATTTTCGAATTGTTCGTTAATTAACAATTCCTTTTTTAAATACTTAATTGATGTTTCTCTCTTTTTGGTCCACAGACAAAATAATTTTAAAAGTTAACAAAAAAACAATTTGTTGAAGTACCAAGTGAATTCTAACACCCTTGCGAATAAAGTAACTACTTTTATAGTAAACAATGATAAAACAGGAAAACACTTGTAACAATTTTTTTACGCTTGTGTAAAAGTGAATAATCAAAAATCGAATATTTCATGCGGTACAAGCTAATATATATATATATATATATATATATATATATATATATATATATATATATATACACGAGGATCGTTTGATAAGTATGGTAAAAAAGTAAGAAAAACTAAATTGAAAAATTCAATTAATTTAATGAATTAAATTAAACAATAAATTAAATTAACCATACTTATCAATCGATCCTCATATATATATATATATATATATATATATATATATATATATAGAGAGAGAGAGAGAGAGAGAGAGAGTTCACCAGCTGGTGATAATAGTGGTTAGTATCACCGACTCTCATGTAGAGTAGTACGTTCGAACCCTGATCAAAAATATAAAGCAGATGGAGTACTTTAGCCAATGTAAAAGCAATTTGCCTAAGGAAATAAACCCTGAATAAAAATCCTCATCAATACGCCTGTTCAGCATGATAAGTATAAATGTACGATAAATAATTATCAATGAATGGTAACATTTAATGGGACTTTCGTTCATCAATGGACAAATATAAGCTGATATGGTGATAATTATAGCCAGTACAAATGAAAATTATTCAATTTATTACTCACTCAATGCTAGTACTTAATGTTGCTCAGTATAATTTGTAACATTTTTTATAATTGTTTATTTGTTATAATTTTTCCTGGGGGTTAAATTTTGACTAAATATTTTTTTTTAAATTTAGGTTTATAAAAATATTTTGTTTTTAACATAATTTTATTAGAATTTTTTTACAAGAATAATATTTTATCTCATATATTATAATTGAAAGTATGATGATTTAGTGATAAGTATACATTTAAATAAATTTATTGTACATAGAATTATTTAATATTACATTTAATGCAATTATTTGTGATCACAAATATACATTTACAATTATATATAGTTAAAATATTCATTTAAGTAATTAACTAGATTGTGTTTCAAAATTGATATAATATATCTCATTGTATGGTATTATATTCACAATCTAATTTAAATAGATTTTTGATAGTCTATTAATTATGTCTATATTAAATTATGTTTTTAATTGAATAAGTTATTTTAGAAATCTTTACATTTTAAAATAACTTACTCAATTATTTACATTTTATTAACGACAAATTGTATGTTTACATTTTACATTTATCTACATTTTATAAATGATAAATTTTATAATATTTATTTTTTCAATTTTTTTTTCTTTATTTTTCTAGTCAAAAAAAGAAAAAGTAACAACTTGCTTTAAAAATATATTATTATTGAAATACGTTATTTTTTCTCTTTTTATATTGATGATATTTATGTTCAAATTGAATTGAAAAAAAATAATTTCAAAAGAATTCATTTAGTTTTGTATGGTAAAATTTATAATTAGTAACATAAGTAAATATAACCTTTAAATAATTATTAGAAGTATAAAATACGTTCTTATATGCATATTTTTTTAAACAGTAATTTTTAAAATCAAGATGCAAATGTTTAGTATTTTTTCAAGTTCACAATAAACGATTTATAGGTAAAAAATAGTATCCATATACCATGTATTATTTTGACAAATTCTTTTTTTCTCCAAAAATAAATTTTTTTACTCTATAATGACAATAAGGAAAATTGACCAATATTATAATTTTAAACCTCAATTAATTTAGTTGAATAATACATTTTTTTATAAATTTGACAGACAAAAAGTATTCACGTACTTGAAATATTAAAATAAATTTTAAAATTAAAAATGAATAATAATATATCAGTTAGTTTTATTATGGGGTATTTTAAGCGTGATAGAACTTTAAATTGAATCCCTATCGAAAATTCTGTCTAACCGAAAAAAATCACCTCTACTTTGTATGAAGTTTTTCTAAAGTATGTTTTTTCAGGTTTAATATAACTGTCAATATGGATTCAATTTAAAGTTCTATCACGGTTAAAAAAACATCCTACATATATAATAGCTTGAAGCCAGCTTAACATAAACTGAATAAAAAAGTAGTGGTATTTGAGGTTATTTTAAGTCAAGCTTGTTTCAAATTTTCTATCATCTGTTCTTTTTTTGAATATTGACATTTCATATTTTTTCATAATTAGCCATAAATTCTTTATTAGATTGACGTTTGAGGACTGAGGATGATTTTAAATAATTTTTAAGCATTGTAGATAATTCATTCTTTAATTTGTTACAACTTGTTTGATATCGTCTTGTTGAAATATATATCTCTTTAATTTCTCATTTAAATATACTTTTGACTAAATATTTAATATGTCTAAATATTTATCAGCATTCATAACACCCCCTTCCCCATCATCAATAATGACTAATTCATTGGTATCCTTCGTATATCACAATACCATCTTATAATCTCTTCCATGTTTCATTATCGGCACTATATTTTTTTCGTCCAATTTTTTGTTTAATACCTTTCAAAAAAAAAATTCTCCCATCAGAACCAAATATTTAAACTTGTTTTTATCAAAAAAAATAATTTTTCCAGAACTCGTTTAGTTTATTTGCATATTTCAGTGAAAATTCTAGCTTTTTCTTTCTATTTATTTCACTGATAGTTATTTAGAACTTTATCTCTTTAGTCTGCTAACTGACTTTTATGATAACAACGCAAGGTATTTAACCAGTTCTTCAATATTAATTCCGGTATTTTTTGTGACCAATTAACTTCAAAAATAAATATTTTTTTTAGGTTTTCATTTAAATTACGTTTATTTTTTTAATAAAATACTGCACTGTTATATGCGATCGGTTTACAAACTTACTGATTTGACAATAAATCATACTTTGTTAATAAAGTTAAATAATTCTGTCTTTGGAGGAAGAACTCATCCCTACCGTTTTTCGACTCATTGCACCTGACTGGTAATCAACAACTAACTAAACAGAATATAAAATATCTTTACTTTAATTCCTTTGTTATTATTCAAGCACTAGTATTTGAATAAAGCTAGTTTTACTCAAATGTAAACAATATTTACAAACAATTTCAGTGTATGAATATTTTATTGTCAAGAGATTTCATTATAACATGAATAAACCAATTACTAAATTAGAATAAAAATTTAAATTATTTTTTCTTAAATTATATTACTTATTTTCTTTGCTGTTTCAATGCGGTGAAAAATTTTACAATTCGGAAAAAATAGTGTATTTATCAAAAGAAAAGGTTTATAAATGTATTTTTACCTATTGTAAATTTGAATAAATGTTGTATAAAGTAATAATTTTATTAATTCCATATTATAATTGAGTAACAAAATGAAAATCAGTTTTTTTACAATAATATTCACAATTAAATTATAATGTTTTACATAGTTATATATATATATATATATATATATATGGAAAACAACTTTCATTAAATTTTACACTGTTGAAAGTATTTCCAATTGCATTATCTTTATTAGTGCAGCATCGTTATTTATTTAAACGTATGTCACCAAAAAGTGTATATAGAACATTAAGATAGTAAGAATATTCTGATATCGTACAAGTAAGAAGAGGAAGATTAAGTTATATTATTCCTTAAGAAAGTTCTTGTAAAGGAAAGGATTAAAGCATGTCGGAAGCGTATAATCTTTATAAGTTGTGTTAGTTAGGTTTGAGAGAGTTTCATTTCAACAACCATGTTCCAATGTATTAATAATTCAAAATGTTTTAGGAAACATTGGCAGATTTTAATTTACAAACAAGATCAACAACAATCGTAAAGTGGTATTTATTTTAAGCGTTTATTGATTTAAGAAATAAATAATTGAGAATTATAAATAATGTTATTCAGTTCCACTGAGAAATTCAGTTTTACTTAAAAATAAATATTTATTACATAGATATGTTTCATTAAAATCATTTAACGAATTTAATCAATAGAATTAAATTGTGAACAAAAATTAAAAACTTGAGTGTATATTTTTGTTATTAGTAAATTATTTATTGAAGAAAAATCTATGAAAAATTATAATTAAACTTGATTAAATTTTGTTTCTGTTATTTTATCATTTAGTGATAATGTGGTTCAAAATTTTTAAAGATACTTTTACAGCAATTTGCTTACTAGTTGAATAAATACACATATTATGATATATAAAACAGAATTATTTTTATGATGAAATTTAATAACTTTTGAAGTTTTTATATCATAAAAACAAAAAATAAAAAAATGATATTTTTGATAAGATATTAATAATCTAGCATGGAAATATATTTTCTATAATATACAATATTTTCTTATTTTTTTACAAACTATGACTTTCTATTATAATAAAAAATATCTTTCATAATAATATTTAAATATGTTAAAAAAATGATTGTTAATTTATTATAATACTGCTTGTTTATGTATCAAATATGACATTTGAATTATTCATTTCTTCTATTATTTATTACTTGCATTAAATATACATATATGTGGAGGTATGTAAACACACACACACACACACACACACACATATATATATATATATATATATATATATATATATATATATATTTAGATTTATTCACATATAAAAATATATACATTTTTTTAGAAATATTTTTAAGTTTCTGAGTGTGTGTGTTTATGTGTACGAATGGGAAGGTATGTATTTAAATATAAAATTACGTAAACGATAAAAAATGATACCATACGCTAGTGTAGTGAATGTATTCCTATGCACCACAGGCTGAATATAATTCGTCGAGAACGAACTAAAGTTGGAGAGAACTGAATATATTTGTATTATATACAATGTGCATGATACGTTTGCTGCAATTCTATACCAAATGGTATTATATAGAATGTTCATGTTACAGATCTTTGTAAAAACGAAAAGAACATTATATACATACATTTATGTATTTGTACATATATATGTATATACTGGTATGTATGTATGTATAATATACATTTTTCGTTTCTTGGCAACCGTATTGTAATTTTTTTTTAGAGTAAACGGTAGATAGATTGGAAATCAGATACTTGAGATAATAGTGAATATAAAATTCTATTTATTTTTTTGTAAGTTTTGATATTAATATTTTTGTTGTAGTAAATAATCTTTTATTTAGGTATAATATATATTCATAAAATAATTTTAATATATATATATATATATATATATATATATATATATATATATATATATATATATATATATATAGAG
>CP092089.1:5915125-5957625 GCA_029203775.1 Neoneuromus ignobilis | reverse complement strand
TAAGTGGCACACGTTGCTCGAATACGGGAAAAAATTCGTATGATCAATAGAATTGTACTATTATTTATTGTAATTGATATAGAAATTCAATAATATTTTATTTTATTGATTTAATACAAACACATATACACAATTATATGAATTCATACATATATAAATTGTACATGAATACATACATATAAATACACACACACACACACACACACATATATATATATATATATATATATATATATATATATATATATTTGTTATATTACTTATGTTTTATTCATGGTGTTTAATGAAATGAAAATGAAATCATAAAAAAAGTCTAAAATGTGTAATTATGCAAATTACTTTATTTATTGAAAGAAAAAGTTAAAAATCGAACTCGGTCATAGCCACTGTAAATAACTGTCGTGATGTTCGGAATAAAAGTATTTTAATTTTTTCTTACACGACTTTTTAAAATAAAAGTCCATTATTAGAAAACCATTTTTCAAATATGCACTTGGCAGCTATTGCTAACTTATCTAAAATGTCTGACAGCTAAAGTAAGTTAAGAATAAATTTATGTCTTTCTTTGTTTGAATAAATTTTCTTATAAATGATATTTTCAGTAATTGAAAACATTTTTATATTCATCAAAAGCTGTCTTTGAAATATCTGAAGATTTTTTTCATAATTAAGATTAATATTAAAAACGTGGTTTCTCACAAATCGTTGTTTTTGTTCGGTTATTTTATATGATTTTAAATATATTTATATTTGTAAGGTATATTATATGAAGATTAAAAAAAATGTTTTGTCGCAAACAAGTATTTTATTTTCACGGTTTCATAATTATAAACAATGTGATTTTTATGATATATTTTTTAAAATAAATTATCATATAAAATTGACTACCTTCATATTCTGAACATTTTTCCAAGAAAAATATTATGTGGGGAATTAATGAAATTCAATATCATTAAAATCTGAAATATAAAATATTTGAATATTTCAGAATAATTTATATTTTGTTTATGTAATATGAAAAGTAAACTTCGTTAGATTTTTTCTTTTGAAAATGATTGAAAATTTATTTTATCTATAGAATGAAATAAAAATCATATAAAAAAGGAATGACTTTATAGAAAAGCATTAGTAATTAAAAAAATATTATAAATGAATATTATTTTATTTTAATAACATATTTACAATATTAAATAATTAAAAATTATTTTTTCATTTCTCTTTCCAAATATAATATAAAAATATTTATTTATTTGACATTAATATAATTTAAACTATTATTTTGTCTATTTTTAGACTATCATTTAACTAGGATAACAATTTATATTTGAAATTTATATGTAATTATTTTACACCCAAGAGGAAACATATAGATTGTAGAACGTGCTTAAAACGGAAAGAAAAACAAATCTGTTATATGTGCGAAACGTGTGAACAAAAGTCTAAACTAAATACTGAGAAATATTTTAGAAAATTATCTTGCATGGTTAATTATAAGCTATAAGTAATGTTTGTTTTTAATTTGCATATGAATTTATTTATCTAGTTATAAATTTCCTTTCTTGTTTATTTTTATTTGAATTTTTCACATTATAACCAATTTATGAATACACTTGTTTACTACTTACTTTTAATAAAATATAATTTTTTTTACACTTTTGATGTTCTTTATTTTAATGTATCTTGAGTAGTTTTTCTTTTTTCAACATTCTTAGGGGATTTAAAACCTCGATAATTATTATTTTGCTTGATATATTTGTATTGTCTTCTTTTTTCTTCAAATTTTTTTTTGTGTAGCCTGAGAAAAAATAAAAAAACAAATAGTTTTTTCTGGAAATTATTTATTATAAAAATATTATTCTTAAATTTTAATTGTATAAATCTCGTTCAAAAAGTAAGTAGTGTAGGCAACTGGCGCTTCCTTTTAAAATCAATCATCTTTTATATATCAAATAAAACACGTACAGTTGTTGTTCCAGTCTAAATTTCTTTTCTTCGTTTTCTAAATTCGTTTAAAATGAATACCAAATCCAAAACTATTCCATCTGCACATTACTCGAATAGAAAATTTTGAACATTCTCCATACAGTTTGATATAATATCACTTATTTTACCATCTCAAGAGATTTTTGAGTAACTAGAATCTGAAAAATGATCAAGAGACAAAATACAAGGATCGTTTGATAAGTATGATAAATTTATTGTTTAATTTAATTAATTAATTAATTTAATCAATTTTTTTAATTTAGTTTTTCTTATTTTTCTACCATACTTATTAAACGACCCTCATATATTGAGCAGGATTAGCTAAAAGACTTGACAATGGCTTTGTTCAAAGAGATATACAAAAGATAGTTTCATGGTGCGATAAGTGTCTTAATTTACATGATGACTATATATAAAAATAGCATAATGAATACATAACATTCTACAATAAATATATTTAAAAAAATTTACAGCTTTTTATACACCCAACCGATTCTTTTTTTCTGGGTACGTCTCGTATTTTGATTTATTTTAAATAATAATATTACAATATTATAAATAAATTATTCTTTATTGAATTAACAATTAAAAAATATATAATTATACAGCTAGGAAATTTATTTAAACTTGTACACATATTAGAAAAAATTAAAACCCTTATTTTTTAAATTAGTAAAACTTTATTTTTAAAAAAATAAAATCTCTAAATATTAATTTATGAAGTAATTCATTCAATTTATGAACATTTTAGTTTTATATTATTTTAGCACTGTTATAAATATTTTCATGTTTTTTATTTAAAATTAATTTTTATGATTTTATGGCTATTAATTTCGGATAACTTAATATTTAAGAATTATTATTAAAGATTTTAATTATTTTTTGCCTATGATACATCTAAATTTTTTCAAAATAAAATAAAAAAAAATATTATTTCAATATTAAAATTTGTTTCTTTTATAAATACATATAAAATTAAATAGTTAAGATTAACTTTACAGCTATAATTCTAACTTTATATCAAACTAACAACAAATATTTTAATAAACAATTGTATATGACGTTTGAATATTTCGTTAAATTCATTTCTGCTTTTTGATACATGTAGATGTAAATAAAATAACATTTTACATTGAAAATTTGTTGATTTATTTTCATTTTGTTTCTTACAATTACATGTCTATTTACTATAGCGTAATACTGAATATTTGTATGATTATAAAGCATATAATCATAATAGTTATTTGTTATAAACTTATGTTAGCCTTTGATATAGTCAACATGTATTCAAAATATTTGAATAATAAAATACTATTTAAATCATGTTAGTGTTATTAACTCTTAGTATAAAAATATAAAAAAAAGTTTTGAAAAAATATCAACTATTTCATAAATAATTCTTTATGTTTTTTCGTCAAGAGTAGAAACTAATTTCTGAATATCAAGCAGACTATTAATTTAACACGCTTTATTTAGTTCACAATGAAAGTTTTACGTGCAACGACAACCTATAATGATTTATAGCAATTGAATTTTATTTTTCATACTTTTATGATAAATAGCTTTTAAAAAATAAAAAATATCGTTGTTTATTTTCGAGCTATTTGTGAATTTTTGATAATATATTAAAAAAAATAATTCTATAGAAATGACTTTCAGGTTTATGATTATTTATGATTTGTCATCGTTGAAACTAAAATAGTGAGAGGATAAAAAAAGTTATTTATAAATGCTGTAATAACATAATTCAAGATAAAAATCATATCATTTATAACGAAATTGGAACATATTTGAGAAGAGTTTCAAATTAGTATGCACTAATTTGAATTTTTATCTAAAAAATATTAAATATGAGTATAATAAAAAATTGAAAGAAAATTTATGTAAATTGAACCAAAAAATATTTAACAGAATTCAATTAAATACTTTGTTTAACTTAATAACTAAATAATAATTATAAATGTATTACTACAAATACAAAATTTGTAAAAGAATTTTTTTTCCAAAGAGTGATCTAGTAAAACAAAGAATTTTTAAAATAGTACAGGCGGCCCATATGGGACTGAAGAATAAAAAGTAAAAATAAAATTTTCATTTTTTTAAATTTTATTAGAAAATAGATTTCATGGAAATTTTTAGAGCTATGTATTAAATATTATAATATATTTCTCAAATGCCTCTCATTTTATTTCTGACACATATCTTTTTACAAACTATTTTTCATTGGTTTTGGACTCCAAATTTATTATCTCGTCATGAATGTTATTTTTGAGTTGTTGAATTGTTTATGATTTGTTGAAATACACTCGCCCTTTCAAATTTCACTTCAGATTAAACTATTAAATTGTTCTAGATCAGTTTTTCCCACAGAAAGGTTGAAAGTTTTTTGAGTACGGAATTATGAAAATGCCTGAAATATAGCAAAAGGTAGTGGAATAAAATTGTTAATACATTATTTAATCAAATTTAATAGGAGACCAAATGGAATCAGATTTTCTTGAAATGAGTCGTTCAACGAAAATTTGACAAAGAAACTCTTCTATCACTTTTTCTGTGTGCATAGTGGGTCCATCTTTTTGAAACCATATATCAGGATCATTTTGTAAAAAATATCAAACATGGTTCTGTACAGAGCCCCGTTGATAGTTTCTAGATTAGTTTTTTATTTTCAAAAAAATGAGGGCTGATAACTCTATCAGCCACAACACCGTACCAAACAATGCATCTGATAGAATGTAATTAATTTTGATGCAATGATTTGAGATTCTCAGTGCTATAGAATCTGGAATTTTGTTTATTCACATATCTATTTAAATCAAAATAAGCTTCATTGCTCATTATGAGGTTGTTTAAAAGTTATCATTTTCTCTGACTATCTACATAAAATGAATGACATTGTAGGCGTTGTTGAAAATCCTGAAATAACAAAACCTGTACAATTTGAATTTTATATAGAAACATTTTAATATTAACTTTCAAAATCGTTATAACAATGATCTGGAGATTCTCAGTAGGATGTTACGAAAAAGAGTAGAGATAAATATATCACTGTTTACACTCTAACGTATATCTTCCACTACTGCTTCAGTGCACACAGAACGATGAGCATCTCTTTCCAGAATTTCTGCGACTGATTCCTGTTCCTGAAATTGTGAGATTCCAGTTCTTAATCATATTGTTACTAGAAGATATTCTGACATTTAAACGCTGACAGTAAATAAGAGATCTTCAGAAAAACAGACTAATCGATAGAAGGTCGATAGTTTTTCTTTGTCCCCTTTTTGTAAATAAGAATTAATGTAGCTTCAGTCCATTCTCTTAATATTCTTTTCTTTTAAAACATCAAATAAAAATATTAGTAAATATTTTTTCATATTTTCTCCTATTAATTTATTTTTTTTTCTATAATTCCATAATTCCCGACAGTTTTTCAATTTTTCAGATTTTTGATAGCATTTGAAACTTCTTCTACCAGAACTGGTAAAACGTTTGTTTCTATATATATCTATATTTTTTTAATTATATATATATATATATATATATATGTGTGTGTGTGTGTGTATGTGTGTGTGTGTGTGTATGTGTGTGTGTGTGTATGTGTGTGTGTGTGTGTGTGTGTATTGGGTTAGTAAATAAGTAATTGAGATTTTTACTAATAAATATCTTTAAGTGTCTTTAAATATATCTAATCTTATTCTAAATTACGAATTCGTTATAAAATTTGACAGGTGATAGTCCAATCTTGATTTAAAAAGAAATTTTGCATGATTTGATTAAAAATGTTGGCATTAGGTTGAATATGAAAAATCAAAACTAACATTATCGTCATATTTCGCTTTATTATTTCCATAAAGGAAAAAAATTAATTAACATTAAATGTTTAATTATCTTAAATAATAAATAAACATTTTCATGTCAAATCTCTCGTTAGATAAATAAATGATGAAATGCTGAAAAATTGAAAAATCTCTGTTTAACCTCTTTAACACCCACATATATAACTACAAGCAATACAAATTCTTAAATATTTCGTTTTACTATTTTCGTTTTTAAAAACCTTGAATATGACGTCATCTAGTTTATATATATATATATATTTATATATATATATATATATATATATATATATATAAATGTAACTCCTAGATTTGTGTTTTATTAAAAAGAAAAAAATAAACTATACACATGTTTCTTTTTAATAACAAATAAATCTGGTCGTTATATTGGGATGACTCTATATATAAACTATAAGTTCTGTTCTACTTTACTTATGAAAATTAATAGTTGTGTATTGTTCCACAATTTAATAATTAAAACTTATTAAGAAAAAATTAAATTTATTACAACACAACTGAATTATAAACATTATTATTTTATTTAACATTTAACATATTAATTTTATTTAACGATTTTATATTATTTTAGATAACATTAACTTTTCCAAAAAAAACATGAATATTCAAGATATAAAATTTTCATAATTATTGTAACTTATCGTGAAATCGCAATTGATTACGTATTATTGTCAGTAATATTTTCCACACTTCTCGACATCATTTCACGCGTACATTTAGCGTACATTGTGTGATAATTCCAATAAAAATAAATAAAACTAAACATACACCATATCCGTATCATTTAACTCTATGATATGTATCAACTCACACGTACTACATACAATCGTATGGTCTCTATGTGACGAACGCTTGCATGTAACATGCAACCATGTCCAAGTAACAGATGATAATCGAGTGGGCTTCAGTGGAAAGAGAGAGCTTTTTATGATGCGAATCTATTATCTTCGTTTTACGTACCAGATAAATGATTATTACTCCTAAAACGTTCTCTACTCTCGATTATGGGCGTTAGTTTTCATGATTGTAGATTGTTGTAATTTTTTCTTTCGTATATTTTTTTGTATTATCACAATGGAAGCTATAATTTAAATATTTTAATTTCAGACGATATTAATTTGTAAGCTGCATTTGATTTGAATCAGTTTCCTTTATTTAAGCGTTTAAATTTTATTTAACATATTTTTTATTCATCATAGAATAAAAAAATAAATATATGTAGCAAAGTACATCGTGTAATAATTATTTATTACTATACAAGTTTTATCTACGTAATACTATTGATAAATTCAATTAATTATAACTTTTTTGAACTATTTATCGACTTTTTAATTATTCATAATAAAAATATTTATGGTTTAACACAATGAATATAAACCCCAACACCACAATGATTATGAAATAAAGTGTTTAATAATCACTTATTGTTTATAAATATGTCGACTGATGCGCATTTCGATTGCAATGCCATCATCGTCAGAGCCTTTCTGTTAGAACAGAAAGGCTATTTTATAATCATTGTGGGTTTGAGGTTAAAATTCTTTGTATTAAAGTGAATCAGCCAGAGTTCCGAAACAACAAATAATATCTATGGTTTTAAATTCATATGTAATTGTAATATAGAATGTTTTTTAAAGAGTGATAGAACTTTAAATTGAATCTCTATTAAAAATTTTATTTAACCTAAAAACAACTTGATATGTATTTATATAAATATATATGGTGTTATATATGTACAATGACAGAAGTTCTAAATTTGAATTAACATTTTAATAAAATGAATTTTTAACCCTAATAATACAATAAGTTATGAAGTGTTCAATAATGACTTATTATTCACTTCGACTGATGCGCATTTCGATAGCAATACCAACATCGTCAGAAACTTTTTGCTGTTAAAATCAAAAAAGCTGTTTAACAGCAAAAAGGTATTAATGATGATGGAATCGATATCGAAATGCGCATCAATCGACTATTGTCATAAACAAAAAAGTGAATAATAATTGATTATTAAACATTTTATAACCTACTGTGATGTGTGTTGGGGGTGAAAATTAATTTGTGTTAAAGTGAATTCGCCACAGTACTAAAACAATAATTTAAAATAACATTTATTTTATTTTATCGCTCATAATCAAATTTCTAAAAACAATACTTGAAGAGGATGATGATTTAAAAATATTGAAATTGAGAGCATTCCAAGCTCGAACATCCGTATAAAATATTAAACTTTCTTAAACTCGAAAATTTTTATTAAGTTTTTGTGTTATATAAAAATTAAGCCAGTCTTTGATTATAATTCTTAAGAAATTAATGTCCTTAAATTTTTAAATAAACAAATAAAAATCACGGATCTTTCATTTAAACTACTTTAAATTAATCATTCGATCTATTCTATTATTTCTCCAGGACAAAACATACTGAAATATCTATTTCTACGATAAACGTGGAGTGTGAATTGTTCTGTCTTTAGAATTTTTGTTACTGAATTCAAGGGCTCAAGAAAATATATCATCAGTGTCAATTATATTTTTATATCTAGTGCTTATTTAAAGTAGTATTTTTTTAAAAAAACAACATATTAAATTATTCTATATTTAACTCAGTCACTCAAAAAGTAATCGCTTTTATATAAGGTGTTTTTAAGGGTGATAGAACTTTAAATTGAATCCCAATCTAACCTAAAATTCTATCTAACCTTAAAAATATCCTTTATCATACCCTTATATATACATACACTCACATATATGTGTATATATAAAAACAGGTGTTTTTTTAGGTTAAATAGAATTTTCGATAAGGATTCAAATTAAGTTCTATCGCGCTTAAAAACATCATATATAACAGAAATAACTTATTAACATATTTATAAAAAGTCATTAATTAGAAAAAATTTAAAAAATAAAACATAAAATGGATGTTTGAAAAATTCATCGTCAAGTAATTTCACTACTTTTATTTATTTTTATTACTAATTATAATTATATATTTGTTTACAATACTTAAATATTACTTATAACATTATAAATAAAATAATAACATATTAACTTAGTAATAACAGAATAAAAATATTTATTTCCCTTTAAAAAAAATATTTTGGTTGAAAGTGTCATTCTTTACAGTATATTATTTTTAGAAATAATTCTATTATATTTACGGGAATTAATTTTTATATTTTTGTAAAAGTCACTTTTAATATTCATTCAAGCGATTTATACATACATACATACATATATATATATATATATATATATATATATATATATATATAAACTCTTATGATATATTTTCACTCGATGCATCTGAATTAAAATATAAAAGTGTTTATTTATTGTTAAATTATGAATAAAATATTTAAATAAGAGAGAAATCCATGAAAATGTATTAATTTGCATACAAAGTACAATTATAATGACAAAAATGAGATAAAAAAATTACGCTGACTATATTAAAAAAAGAATATTTACTGTATAATAATAATAAAAAAAGTAATAAAATCATCCAATTTCATAATTTTGTATTTAGTTGCGTGTAATGTATGACAAGAAATAATAATAAATACACGAATGAAAAGTCATAAACTAAAGGTGAAAGTTCCTTATCATGAGATCAAATCTATATATTTTTTTAATAAGCATCAATCCTATTTAATATATTATATGTTTTAGTTATGTATTAAAAGTCAAGGTTATCAAAAATGTATTGTATCTACGTTATTGATTTCTATCACAAAAATGTACTTTGTATATTTTTATCTCTTTTTTTAATATTTAAATTTTACACCAATATTTTCAAACGTTATCTCTGAATGAAATTTCATTTTACAGGATTACAAAAAGTATTAATATTCGATTATGTAAAAAATCTATTAAGATTTTTCAGTAAAATTATACGGTAGATAATATTTGATATAAGAATCACGCTATTTTACAATATAAGAGTCATTTGAAGTTTTTCATTTATATTTTATCAGTTTATTAACTCTATTATGACACAAAATTCAAAATTTAAAAAACTATGAATTTAATTTCACCTATAATAGTATTTAGGAATATATATAATAAAAGAAAATATTTAAATAATTATTTCTGATTCTTTTATGATAAAATCTAGGAAAAAGAAATAAATATGTATTGTAACGGTAAAATAAATTTCTTCATAGCTATTGAAAAAAGTTTTTTCCTACTTTTTTTGAACAGTTATGAAAATTAAACAATAGTATATTTTTGTATTCTAAATAAAAAATAATAACGGGTTTTAAATACTAATTATAAATAAAACTCATGTTTTATTTGAGAAAAAACTTAATAGAAATTTATACAGTGTGTGAAAAAAACTCAAACATTTTTAATATATTTTTTATTTTGATAAAAATCAAAATATTTAATAAAAATATTTAATTAAAATACGTCCATTCGATATCAATATACACTGGAAATGTTGAAACAACATATTAATAGATTTTATAAAGTGTATTTTTGGGATAACCTCGATAATTCTTTCTTGATTTTTCTTCAATGTTATCGAACAATGTTCTTTCCGTCATTAAATTAATTTTTAGAAAAATAAATTTTATTATAATTTGTCAATATCATTTGACAAAATCATTTTAATTATCATTTGACAAAAATTATTGTTATTTTCCATAACATATACATAGATGAGCTGTTATAGAGGTGATAGTTTCACCTTCCCGAACAAAATTGCAATAAATAATGCTATTTGAATCGTAAAAACAAATAAAAATTGTTTCTGAAAATCCATTTTTCTTCCTATCGTTGAACCTGGTAATTTTCACGATATACTCTAACGCTTTATTTCCAGATTATACATGAAGCACCATGTCTATGCCTTAATAATGATAGAATTCAAAAAATTGTGTTTTTTAGTTGTTTTAATGATGTTTTACAAATAATCAACGTGTTTTTTCTTGATCTTCTCTTAATTTGTATGACACAAATCGATTACAAACTTTTCTTTTCTTAAAATTTGTCTCCTAATATCCCATAAATTGTATTTTTGAACAGAATAAACTCTTCTTCAAACATTTTACATTTCATATTCGAATCAACAACAACAATTTTTTTGAGGTTTTAAAACGACATGATCTTATTTTATCATTGACGTCTTCTCTGCCATCTTTAATTTATGTGCACGACAGACAATCGACATCGTAAACTAAACATATCAATTCAAGTGTTCCTGTAAATGTTTTATTAAGTTTAGAACAGAACTTAATATTTGCTCGTTGTTCTATTGTATTTCTGTGACAACATAACAAGTAGTACTGCCACTTCAACCAGCATATTTCAGAAAATACTTGTCTTATTTTGACCAAATTTCAAAAGTTTGTAGAGAAGATAGGTGTGAATAAGTGTGACTATTTATATTTGAAATTGAGTTGCAAGATTTGGCTGTAAAATGAAAATTCAAATAATTTTAGGTCAGATTATATATATTCTCCTTTATCGTCAATAATTAATAATTTAAAAACTTGTATTTTATTATTATTTGTGTCTTAAACAAACAATTAATAACAATAATTGTAAAACTATTAGCTAATATAAATTTCATATAAGAATAAAAAAAGTTAAAAATAGAATTATACAATTGCATATTTTCTTTAAAAAATCAATTGAGAATTTAAATTTTATCGTCTAAAAATATTACTTTTTATAAATCACATCCAATTATCTTTTTCTTTAATTTCTCTGATGTTCTAAATTTTTTTTGGATTATTCAAATAAAAATTCTATAAAAAAATTTCAACTCTAAATATAGTTTTTAATAAAATATCTGATATATATATATATATATATATATATATATATATATATATATATTCCTGATCGTATTTTAGATATTTGGTATTAAAAGTTCAAAAATGAAGACTCTAAAAATATTGTAACCTTTTAAAAATGATAATTTATTTTTTTATTAATTTCGTAAATGTATTTTTATCAATAAATAATTTTATTATAAAGAATCAGTTGTAAAAAATCATTCTTGATAGTATTTTTTTTATAAAAAATTGAATATTTGTCTATTAATGATAATTTAATTAAAAATAAATTAAACTTCACACAAATAAATATTGATTTGAAATACCTTAGAAATTTTAACACAAATGAATTTCTTTCCCCAACACTGCAAGTGTTCAATATTTATTTATTATTCACTTTTTTGTTTATATATAACAATTTCAGCTGATGCGCATTTCAATGACAATGCCATCATCGTCAGAGCCTTTTTGTTAAAATAAGTGATTATTGAACACTTAGTAACAATTATAGTGTTGGGGATAAAAATGAATTTGTGTTAAAGTGAATCCACCACAGTTCCAAAACAAACAATTTAAAAGTTTAATACATATCGAATAGTCGGTATATCTTAATAAAAAATTCAATTAAAATTTTTAAGTGTGTTAATTGTTATACAGTGTTAAATATAAAAAAAAACGTTTTCGATATATGATGTTAACAATTGGAATTTGCGTATGTTCAATCCAGATAGATAGTTTCAATAAATAACTTATAGAAAATTTCAACAAGCAGTGTGTACGATGCATAAAAACTGTCTATAGAACATTTTCCAATTAAATTTTTGTCCAGAATTCATTTGAAAGAGTTTATAAAATTTCTAACCGTGTACAAAAAGCTTAATCATCGAACTATACATATATTTTGAATGTACATAATGAATATATATATATATATATATATATTTAATATATACTTGATACATATATACATATTAAAATCTACATGTGTGTGTTTGTATATATGTGTGTGGGAGCTTTTTTTCTACGCAGGCGCATTTCGTCTCGGCGCCGTTACGTTTGTCACGCTAGCGGCCCGTTAGACAAGCAACAGTCTCGTTTTATCGGCAGTGTATGCGCCTTTGCCGCAATCGACGCAGTGTCTCTAGTAGTAGCAGCGTCGTGACTCCCGGACGTCTACGCCGTCGTATGTCGTTTAAACGTCTCGCGGGATTTACATTACGTGTCCGTTGTGTTTCGCCGTTTAAATTTTCGTAAAACTTGCATAACGGCCAGAGTGGTTATTGTTCAGTTATATAATAACGAAAGCTCTACGAAATAATAATAAAAATAAAAAAAAAAACAGATTATAATAACTGTTTGAATAATTGAAACTCGTTAACTACACTTTGTCCCTTTTCGTTGGATTGTTTTGTAACGATATAAATGTTTATTATACTTTGACTTATAGTGACTTATTTTTATTTAATTTTAAGAAAGAACAACGTACAATTACATGGAATAATTTTTTTCAATTGTGGAAAGAATAAAGGTAAAATTATCTAAGTTACGATTTTTTTTACGTACAACTGATTTATTTCGAAATCAAATTCAAAAACGAATAATATTATTTATCATATGCATATAAAAATAACATTTCAAGAATTTAATTTAAGTTAATATAATAATTTTATATATGTTTTAAAAGTTTGTGTCTGAAATTTCAGTCAAGAAATTTGATAATAAATAGAAAGTATTCTAAGAGAATAATTTATTTTATGATATATTTTATAAAATATTCAATTTTTCAATATTACTTATTTTACTTGATTGTTAGTTAAATATTTTTTTTAATTACATCATGCAAAATTGAATGATTACAGATTAATTATCTTTTTAAAAATGAGGTATTTTATTTGCTTGTATCTTTTTGTAAAATATTTTTTCTATCTATTTCAATAAAATTTTATATATAAATATATATATATATATATATATATATATATATATAAATATATTATTGAATTAAAAACGTCCTAAATTATTTTTAGTAATAAATTATTTTTTAAAAGAAAATAGTCAGATTTTTTGATGTTCATAAATATATATACATGTACATATTTTAATTTTATTATTTTGTATGAAATAGAACCTCCTAACAAAAACATTTTTAATGAGTACAATATTTTAATTTTATATGTAAAGGAATTTGAAGGAATTTTTTCTGTAATTTATTAAATCGATTGAATTTCATAATATATATTTTTTTAATTTCAAAATAAATATTTTTATAAATATACTCCATTAATTTATTACTTAATTTAGATAATTTATTATTGAATGTTTCAAATATTAAATATTTTTATTTAATATTTTCGGTTACTTTTTTGGTATTAAACAGGACTTTTATTAAAATATTTTTATTAATCAAAATCTATCTTATTATTTTTATTATTTAAATTTCCATACATTAATACCCTAATTACTATAAGTCATTAATATTTTTTTATATATATATATATATATATATATATATATATATATATATATATGAATTTTTAAACTTTCTTTTAATAAATTTAATACATTAATGAATTAAAATATTTTAAAAAATAGAATAAAACTAATAATACTATGATTTTTAAATACTGAAAAAATATTTCGATTTTTATACATTCATTTTTGATAAGTAGTATATGAACACGTTAAAATATTTATAGTTCAAAATATAAACTTATATATATATATATATATATATATATATATATATATATATATATTTAAAACAGTTATACTATGTGAAAAAAAATCATTGTAATGTAATAAATGATTATTTATTAAATTAAAATTTAGATTTTTTTTAAAAAAAATAAGTTATTCTCTTGAAATAAAAATATTATTCCACTACTATTTTTTCTCATAAATATATCTGTTTTCTTAAAATAATATTAAAGTAATATTTTTGTATAACAAAAAATTATAAATTGAACATGTGTATATATATTAAGTCATTACAAATAAATCGCTCTTTTTTAGTTTCTAATTTAAACGTTTATTAATCAAATCGAATTCATATGTATTTAAACAAAGTAGTTTTCACCAACGTGAGTACATTGATGAAAGTGATGAAAGTACTTTTATAATATTTTATAATTTCATGAAATACTTATCAGGAAATTTTTATATGTTATATAGTTTAATAATTTGTTATTAATCTATTTACACATTAAATAATAACATATATCAATAACAGACTATACATTAATTTTTTTAATTCTAGTATTTCTTAATTTTTTATGTATAAAAATAATTTTAAAATATTTTTTTGAATTCTATTTATAATTGTATATATATATATATATATATATATATATATATCAAAATTTTGAATATAATTAATACGTTGACAGTAATTACGAAGATGGAATAATAATTAAAAGTGTTTCAAGTACTGATATTAAATTGAAATCAGAAATGATTTACAAATAATTAAAAAGTTGAAACGATAAACATTTCAAACAATATATATTCTAAGAGGAAACGTCTAGCAAATTATAATTGCAATAAGTTGAAAGAAATGTCACAAGGAACTATTTCAAGTAGTCAGTTAACAGCCATCTGCTATTTCTTTTGATATATTGCTAAATTTTAAACTTTGTGTATAAATAATGATGCTTTTACTTTTTGTGTTTTTCTTCTGAATGTATTGCTGGTATTTGTGGGAAGTTCTTCATCGCGTACAGATAAGTTTTACAAAATAATAAATTTCAAGAAACAGAGTTTTTAATGTTGAGTGCAAAGTATTTTTATATATCGTTCGTTTTAAGATTTTAGAAGTCAATTGAAATAGTTCAAAGTATTTTTAATGTATCGTTCCGTTTTAAAATTTTAGAAGTCAATTGAAATAGTTCAAAGTATTTTAAGTATGTCTGCAAAAATTTAAATCTTTTTGAAATATTTAATGATATATATATATATATATATATATATATATATATATATATATATATTCAAGACAGTAGTTAACAGTAGTTAACACAGTTATCATTGATTTACTTTCGAAAGAGGAAGTAATAAAAAATATTAAAAATACGTATTTTAATAAGAATAAATAATCATTTATGTAATTTAAATTTTAATTAAGTTAAAATTTAAATTTTTTTTTAAAAAAAATAAGTTACTCTCTTTACATAAAAATATGATTCTAAAATATTATTCCACTACTATTTTTTTTCATAAATATATCTGTGTTCTTAAAATAATATTAAAGTAATATTTTTATATAACAAAAAATTATAAATTGGACATACTCGTATGTATATATATTAAGTCATTACAAACAAATGGCTCTTTTTTAGTTTATAATTTAAACGTTTATTAATTAAATTGAATACATATGTATTTAAACAAAGTAGTTTTCACAAACGCGAGTACTTTTTATCTAACACCATATAGGTACATTATTGCCTATTTTATAAAAGCCAGGAAAAAGAAAGACTAAAAAGGTATTAAATTTATTTTTACAGCATATTTTTCGTTAAAGATTTTCCCCGCTAAAAACTATCGAGATTTTTATAAAGTGATAATCCGTATATATATATATATATATATATATATATATATATATATGTAATTAAAAAAAATATTTTAATAATGGAATTTCTAATAATTTAAATTAACAACCACTTTTATTTTCTTGAATAAAAAAAAAATATTTTAGATAATTTTTTTTAAATATAAAATTTTATTCTTATGTACATTAAAATAGATTGTTATTAATAATAATTAAATTATTTAATTTGAATTTATTTAATTAAATATGTAGTTTTTTAAAAATTTATAAATTAATTTATTTACATATTATAAAAGTGATATGCATATAATAAAAAGTAAATATTTACTTAAAATAAATTTAATAAACAAATATTTAACTGTTATTAATTTGTGAATGGAGCTATAAAATCTTCATATATATATATATATTAATATTTATAATTTTCATATAAATCAAATTGTGATATTTATAACAAACAATATACTTCAGTAATGTTTAATTAGAATTTAAAAAGATTAAAGTTAGTGACATCCATAGAAAACATTTCTTTAATTAAATTTATTGAAAATAGAAAAAGCGGATACAATTTTTCTAATAGCGGAAAGTTTTAAACGAAGAAGATGTTAATTACTTAAACGTTTTTTAAGAAATAAACAAAAATACACACACACACACACACACATATATATATATATATATCGTACTTTGTAAATATCCGCAAATAAATAAAATAAAATTTAATATGCGATTAAAGGAAGTTTTTAAACAAAAATAAATTAATTTTATATTCCAGATAAAACACATTCCCTACAAATTTTAGTTAATCATTGTGGTCGTATGTTTACAAAGTAATGTATATAACCACAAATCTGTTTTTTTTTTTTACAAAAATGCTTGCGGTAATCGAAGGTCGTAGTTAAAAGAGGGTCGATTCAATGAATGTTGACTTTACATTATATATATATATATATATATATACATAAATAAGTATATATAACGTAAAGATAAAATTATATAAATCGAAAAATGAAATATGTTTAAAAATGTAACACCAATATTACACAAATAATTTGTATTTTATGGTTTTTATGTGGAAAATATTATATGTATTTCTCTTGAAATATAAACAAAATTAAAATATATATTTATTAAAAAAAAATTAAAAAGCAATGAAAATTCTTAAATATTTATTCATATTTCATTGAACTCGATCCATAAAAATATTGTCTTAAAATATTCTGAATCTTATTTAATCAATCATTTATATCTAATTTATATTACTTTATAAATTTACTAGTAAAGACTTACAAATAACTTTCTAAAGTTAAATAAACCTTTCATTATTCGTAAACAAAATATATTTATATATAATGGATAATTTTCTACTAGAAAAAATGTATTCTTAGGCTAAGTTTCAGCCTTTTTTTTGTTTTTAGGGTAACATTTTCAATTTCTCTCTATCTTTTCTATCATACTTTAAATTAATTTGATTTATTTAGGATATCATTTCCACGAAATTTGCTTCATCTGCTACTCCTTTCACCAGTAATTCTTGAATATCTTCAGGATTTATATTAGCGAAATTCTCAAACCGTGTTATACAAGCGTTACCTCTCTCTCTCTCTCTCTCTCTTTATATATATATATATATAATTTTATAACAGAAATTCAATCTATAATATTTCATGATTACTATTTCATGTATTGTTTTAATAATTATATTCTTTCAATTAATGGGTTTATTAAATATTTTATTACTAAATTAAATTTATATAGTTAATCTAAAATATAATACATAATGTAATGTATTCACAACAGATCACAGATATTATCTTTAGTGAGCTGTACTTAACCTAAATATTATATATCCTCTTCTGTGAATAGAAATATTCGTTTAATAAATACTAATTATGTACATGTGTATATATATATATATATGTTTGTATGTATGTATGTATGTATATAATAAACATCTTTCTATTTACTATTAAATGAAGGCCTATTCCAAAATTTCCCATTTGAAGCAATCCTTTTTCTTTCAATCTATTTCGACATCTATTCTTATACCTCTGTCTCATCAAACCATGAAAGTGTTTCTGAGTTATCTCAATTATATATATATATATATATATATATATATATATATATATATATATTATTTTCTATATTATTCATTCATTTCTTTTTCTGTTTTGTCATGTTATTCCTAAAATGCATTTTTCCATATTTCTTTATTTTTTCTGAAACCACTGAGTTAATTTGACATTTAAAACACCTATTTTACTTCCATAAATGAGAATAGATAGAATAAATTGATCAAAATTTTTCTTTTTAAATATAGAGAAATATTCGATTATATAATATTAAAATTTATTTCGACAAAGCATAATCCCATTTTTATTCTCTCTCTCTCTCTCTCTCTCTCTCTCTCTATATATATATATATATATATATATATAACAAATGATTTAATATTTTTAAACAAGTATTTCGAAAAAATCAGGTCGTCTATTATGTTATAATTAATTGGATATATTTGTAAATTGAAATTAATATAATTTTCAATGAATCAAAAAAAATGAATTTAATTATAATCTTTACGTATACGATATGAATTTTTAAAATTAATTTTTACATTTCTTCAAAAAATTATAATATTCAAAAATTTTATATTCATATAAATTGAATAGAAATATATTCAATATTATATATAATTATTTGTTAATTTAATAAAAATTGTTAATTTTTAACGATTAATAATAATTTTTAAAAAAATAATAATTTTTTAAATAAATACTTCAATATATACATCTAATAATTAATTGATATGACCCACATAAAAACTTCATGCAATAAGTTTATTTAATCTTACCTTATCTTTAGTGCAATATGAAACTTCATAAGTTATGAGTACCAAATTACTTACTTTACTAAATTATAACTTTTAGATAATGTAATTTCTATGTCTAGATTTAATATTTTGTTTCATGTTATTACTTTTGATTCATTGTTAATCAATAATGTGAACATTACTGTATTTATTTTAATAAAATTAAATGGCAATTTCTAAATAAAATGGCAAAGTAAAAATAATAGTTAATATCATATATACATTTTTTTTCAAATAATTTAACATGTAATAATTTCACAAATACATAGGGTTATCCAAATGTGACGCCTAGATTTGTATTTTATTAAAAAGAAACTATATACATGTTTCTCTATACAAACATAATTTATTTTTAATAAAACACAAATCTAGGCGTCACTTTTCGATGACATATATATATATATATATATATATATATATATATATGTATATAAATAATTTAAATTTTTTTTCAAAAATAAAACATAAATGATTGGGATTAAAAATTAAAATTGTCAATTTTCAGATAAAATATCGATATATTTCCAAAATTAAACTAAAATAAAATTTTACAAAAATCAATTTCGACGAAAATCTAACTAATTTAAAAAAAATCGCCTAAAATTGAATATTAAAAATATTGATTAAACAACGAATATGAGAATAATTAAAAATAATAAGTTCTTTTATTTACATTTAATATCAAACAATGGACCGAAAATCCGGTGTATACATAAAACGTCAAATAATTATTTAAGGAAGCGTAATTGGAACGCATAGGGAGGTAGCTCTTGATTTAATTTTTAGATTGACGTTTCAAGTGACAAAGAGGGGTAAAATGTAATCGGAATGAGTGTGGTGTTAACGAGGCAACGGTGCTGGACGCGTAGAGGGGTGATAGACTACAAATTAACTTCAAAGCTCTGGTTTCATGATTATTAAGTTCAGTTTACCGCACCGTCGGCCAATACAGCGCGGTAATCAATTTTTATGTCTTGACTTTGTAACTCAATCTTTGTGGGAAAGTTATACATGGGAGAAAAAGTTTGTTTTCTTTTTTTTTTAGAGATACTATGACAGCTTTTTTAATTACCGGGAATTATTTATTACACTGGAAATATTATGAATGACATAAATTCCACAGTATTGATTTTTCTTATCAGTTCATTTAGTTAATTGTCTTTTATGACTTGAAAATGAGAATACAGTGCTGTTTAATTTAATAGGGATTTTGTCAAAATATTGCGAAGGAATACAATTTAGATAATAATATTTTATTAAAATTATGTAACTTATATTTAATTATTTTATATTTTCTACTTCATTAACGAATATTTAAATACAAAAATAAATACAAATTAAATACTATTTTTTATAAAGTTGAAAAAAGAACATTTTCAAAATTTTATATACTTATTTGTTAGATTTACATATTGTAACTCTTTATATTTCAGTGTAGATTAAAATTCACAATAGATAAATTTATATATTAAAAAAAATCGAATATTTGTTATATTTATTATAAAGTTGAATATAAATAATTTTTAATTTACAAAATGTAAATATTCTCAAAGAAGATACTCGTGTAATTAAAATGACTAGCGACAAAGGAAGATAATTGATGAATTATATCATTAAAATATTTGGGAAAATACTTTAAGCAATCATTAAAAATACTCAAGTGGAAAATCTTTTAAACTCTTATTAAAAAAGTTGTCGAGAAGTAAATGTATGGCAATAGAAACGATTCTTCACAAATATCTTTAAGGTGTCAAGATTGTTTTTTAATTATTTAATTATATTGATACCAAATTAACATTTTTATTAATTTATAAATATTTTATAAATAGATTTCTGAACTTGATTGTTGACTATTTAGATTTTAATAAGATTCAAATATATAATTTATTTTAAATTTAAATGAATAATATAGTGAAAATTTTAAATTAATTTTATATAATACAAATATAATTAAATTATTGAAATAAAATATTAACTTAAAAGATAATAATATCATTTTAAAATATTCACTGATGTTTTTTGTATTCAAAAGATTTTTACTTGTACCGCGAATAATGATATAAGTCCATTCAAAATTAATTTTTTAGAATGACAAGTTAGTAAATTACAAATTTATGTATTAAATTTAGCTTTTATGAGTAAAGTTGAAAATTAATAGGTATTGTGTAATTTTATCTCATCTACACTTATAACGTTTAATGTTTGACTAAACATTAAATTAAGTAGCTTATTCTATGTTTACTTTTAAAAGATTTAATTTTTGTAACAATTATTCTTATTTTATTAAATTTTAGTTGCGACTAATTCAATTTCACACAAATTAATTATCAGCCTAACACCATGAGATTTTAAAAAGTGTTCAATAATTATTATTTACTTTATTTCTAAACTAACGAGCATTTCAATAACAATTACATCATCATCAGAGCGCTGCATTATAAAATCTAAACTAATTTTCGATTTAAAATTACTAATATACTATGTTTTGTGTTATTTTTTCTTGATTTAACGCATATCCAAATAATGTTAGACTCTTTTTCCATTCACATATATGTAATATATATAGGAATGTGTATATGAGCAAATATATTGTTTATAAAAATTCTGTCATTATTAAATAAAATTTATTTGGAAATTTAACGATTTGTGAGGTCTAGCCGGGGTGGGTGAATAAATATATATATATATATATATATATATATATGTGTGTGTGTGTGTGATGTGTCTATTATAATATATAAAATAATTTTATTTTTCTATCACTAATTGTATAACATGTTTTTTAATAGAACTTCAATTTGAATCCCAATTGAAAGTTCTATCTAACCTAAAAAAACATCTTTATATATACATGTGTACATGTTTATTTATATATATATATATATATATATATATATATATATATATATATAAATGTATGATGAGTGTATTTTAGATTAAAAAATATCTTATAATTTTCTCATTATATAATGTTATAATTGTTATATTAAGTAATAATATTTATTTATTTATTTAATGAGTTACTACTACAACACTTTAATATATTAAAAAAGTGTTCAATAATTATCTATTATTCACTTTTTTGTATAAAAACTGATGCGCATTTCGAAAGCAATGCAATTATTATCAGAGTGCTATGTTATAAAATCTGATTTTATAACTTAGTGCATTGTTCTAGAAAAAAACTATAGAGATATAAAACCCATCTTAAATAAATCTCCCAAACTTTTAAAATTTCAAATACATCTAGTATAATAAGGATTCTTATAAACAGTATGCCTGGGCTTGATGCATGCCTACACATAGTATTTAAGTACACGTAATGAAAATGAAAAAATCGATGAAATTTTCACCAGCAGCTAGAAAAAAAATGTATAATAAATAATTTTTGAACAATTTTTAGAATCCTGTGATATTGGAATGATAATTCATTTGTGAGAAATTCATATTATAATGGATTCATTTAGATTTTTAGGAAAAGTATGACAGTTATTTTCATATTTTAATATAATTACGAATATCTGATTCATATATTTGAAATAGTTTTAAATATTCTCTAACAGTTCAAATATTTACAATATAAATAGGGATTAGTTGAGTTTATGTGTTAGTAAAATTGTATCGTATGTACATATTTTTTTATTGAAAAATAAATAAAACTAGTACACACGAGCATAAACAGATCGATTTGAATATGTTATTTGTAGTTGGGGTTTATTTACAATATGAATTACCAAACAAAATATAGTAAAATATAATATAACCATTTTTCATAAACAATAAAAACTGAAAATAAAACAGAATTATAAAGAAATTATAATGTGATTATAATTTAAAAACTTACTAAAAAAATGTCATATCTAAGAATATTAAATGATTCACTTGTATTTTCTATTTGAAATTTAAAACACGACAAATTTATATTATTTGAAAAATGAGATCATAAAGAATTGTTTAAACTTTTTTGATAATCAGTTTTGAAAATTTGTTAAAATTCCTAAAATTGCATTTTTGGATATTCCATCTTATTTATAAGAAAATCAAATTTATAATTATTTTAATTTAAATTAATACTATTATTTAGAGAATTAAATTTTAATTCATAATTTGAGTCTATAGTTTGTTTCAGTAGTTAACATGATTTCTTTAGTTTTTTTCAATGATATTTAATATAAAACAGTCTTTTGTGAAATTTAACTAATTTCAAATTTTATTATTTTACATATTTATAATTAAATTTATACTTGAACATTTATTTTATTTCTTTTATTCACTATCTAAATACTTAAATACTTTTTAAGAAATCATATTATTTCGATATATCTGATCAAAATTTTATTGAATAAATTTGTATTATTGATATTTTGCTAAAAAATTGTTAAACTAATTGGCTAACATGATACGTTACTGATAAACACGCAATATGTCTGAATTCGGACTTATGACATGTGATCTCATACAAATTTATGCTTGTTTTTTGATTGAAAACAAAGTTTGTTTGGACGGTTAACAAGCTTTATTTCTGAATAATCAAAATATATAACTGTGATAAATAATGTATAGTATAATAAATAAAAAAGTCAATAATAAACATTTTTATAATTAGAAAATTATATTTATTTATTATATTGTCATTTGCGAAATCTTGTAGAAAGAAATAAGTAAAGAAAAGTTTAATTAAATAAATATAAATATCGATTAAAATTATATATATATATATATATATATATATATATATATATATATAATTAGCATGTCAATCCAAAAGAACATTTATGTTATGTACTGTTTTATGTACGGTACATTCAAAAAAGATTCGTACAAGATGTCAGTACGCCATAAAAAAAACTTTGTCGAAGAAAGAGTGTAAATAATTATGCAAATCCAATAAGTCTCGAGAATCAAGTACAAGTTTCAATTATTATGTTGGATGCCTAACATCTTTTTTCAAGTCTTGTCTTTCCATCTACCGTCAAAGCGTGCGTCTCCGTGATTTTAAAACTTTGCAACCCTTCCTTGCATGATAATTTAAAACTCTTTTGTGTAAATATTTTGTCCAGTATCTTGTTTCTGCTTCACATTTTTATGGTTAGCTCCTTTTATATATAAATGGAAATAATTTTTTTTCATGTTTTACATTCATTCTATACTTTTTTATAAGAATTTTCGTATTCATTATAATAATAAATTTTAAAATTTAATTAGACGACATTTGTTTGTGAATTTAATTCATTTGATTTTATTTAACATTTCTCTATTTAATTCATTATAATTTTTTTTAACCACTTAGTGTTATATTAAATGTTATTTATAATATATTTTTATATCATTTTATTTGTTATTTTTTAAAAAAATATTTGACTAGTTTCTATATATTGCTCCTTAATTTTGTATATATATATATATATATATATATATATATATATATATATATATATATGTACATTCTATATATATTATTTCTTGCTAAACCAATACTAATAAAGTTGTCTTCTAAATTCTTTCTATTTAAACAACCTATTGTATTTCTTTGATAAATACCCAATGAAGAATTCTTAACATTTCTGTTTTTATAGACACACATTTTTTTATAATAATAATACTTTTTCAAATAATATTCAAATAAAATATTTTTTTTAAAAAACAACTATAAATAATATATCAATATTGAAACAACTCAATTACATTTGTATTATTAAAATAAGTTTTTTTCAAATTTACTGTTATATATAAGCAAAAAGTGAATGTTAAAGAATACTAAACGATTTTAAAAATTATTTTGTCGTTAGAAATCGATTTTTTGGGAAGACTTTTTTATATTTAAAAATTCTCATTTTAATCAAATGATATATGGTCATACAAATGTGTTACCTATGTTTGTGTTTTATTTTAAAAAAACATGTGTATGGAGTATTGTATAGGGAAACATGTGTATAGTTTCTTTTGTTCATTTTTAATAAAGCACATCTTTGTAAAATAATTATTATTTTTGACATATTTTTCATTGAAATAACATAAAATTACATGATTTCAATTTAAAATAATAAAAAATATATAGAACTATTTTATTTTCTACTATTTACATAATAAGAATAAAAAACCAGGTAAATATTTATCCAAATATAATTAGAGTATACTTTGTCTTGATTAATAGTTTGACCATTAGCCTAAAATACACACTTGCGTTTTCTCACACTTGTGTTCGGTTTTGCTCTTGCTGAACAATTTCATTCAGTTTCTACACATTTTCGCCTGTTTTTGATATGGATAGTCGAACAGAGCGTCCGTTATCATGTACTTTTTCTCTAACCCCACTTACCTTTTTATACCATTCAGATACTCTTGTTCAAAATATACAAGTCACTATAAACTTCTTGAAAGAAAAAAGATCATGTTTTTTCAACTTTACTAAAAATTAAATGTAAATTTTGTGTTCATTTTAATATCCAAAAATGTATTTATAAAAACAAATCTCATTCTAGTGTAAGATAAAATTTATATATATATATATATATATATATATATATATATATATATATATAAAATTTATTTATATATGTTAATTTTTTTTAATTATTCATTTTTATACAAACATTTTTAAGAGCTACAAACCATAATCTAATATTTTTATATCATATGCATCTATGTGAATATGTACAAATATATAAATACATATAAATATATATATTCATATTACTATAATAAAACTTTATTAATAATTTATTTTATTCAGTGAACTTATAAAAAAACATTATTCCACTTAATATAAACAAATATAAGTTTTATATTATTAACGATATTAGCATAAAAGTAATTCTTGCTTAGTATTTCGAAATTTATTTTATATAACAACGTGAAAGAGACCCATTATAGAAAAAACTGTTATAAACTATTAAATAGGAAAATATTATTCAAATAATTTATTATTTATTTATGTATACTAATTTATATTCATTCAATTTACAAATAAATTGTGAAAGAAATAAATGGAAAAAATTAATTAGATTTTAATACAGTAAAATATTAATATTTAATAAATATTCTGAATCAAAACATTTATTAAAATTCAGATTAATATTTAAGTAATAAAAACTTAATACATTAATTTATAATAACTCTACTAACTTTTAATCTAATTTTATAAATATTGAATTAAATACATCATACAAGTTTAGAAAATTAATCCTCATCAGAAGAACTACTTCAATTAAAATACATTTCATACGTTTTACTTATAGAATATAATTTCTTTTTGAGAACTCTAGTATGTGCTTTAATATAAATACGAACTTGTTCTACAGTGCAAAGTACATTGAATTATTCAACAAGCATATGAAAAGATTTTAATGTACTACGTTACATATGCCATTATCAAACAGTGAGAGCGAATTCATGCTAATTATTTGTCTTTTCTTTTTTTACACAAGTGTAAGCTTAAAGGAATTTTTAATAACATATGAATTTTAATATCATAGTCGTACTATGTATATCAAGTACATAAACAAATATTAATGTTTTTATTGTAACCTACTTTTTTTATCAATATATATATATTCTATATACGAGTATATATATATATATATATATATATATATATATATATATGCAGTGCCCTTAAAAAGTTATTTGCCCTTAAAAATAACTTAAAAAATGAAAAATTGTGCAAAAAAAATTAAAATATTTTCCAATGAAACACTGTTTATTAAACTTTAATTAATAACAGTCATTTTAGAAAGAAATCAGCAATCATGCTTCAAACTAATCATAAATTATGTATAAATTATTTCTTGATCTATTGTGACAAAAGTTAGTTGAGAATTACAAAAAAAATGATTTAAAAAAATCAAAATACATTTTCTTAAATTTTTAATTTTTTTTTTTTGTATGGCCGCCATTATTCCGTAGAACAGCGTCAAGTCTTATAGACATTGATTCTAGCAAATTTTGTAAAGTTCTGAGAGGCAAACTAGACAACGTTTTCAAAATTTTGTCTTTAACACTAGATTTACGGAGCGAGTCAATTTGACTCATTTAAGATTTTGCTGCTATAAATATAGAAAACTTAAATATTATTTTTTAAAAACATGTGTTAGTTTTTAATTACATAGAGATATATGTGCAAATATGTAATATATATTTTTTGTATATGTCATTAAAAACCAACATATGTTTTTAAAAAATAATATTTAAGTTTTCTATATATATAGCAACAAAATCTCAAATGAGTCAAATTGACTCGCTCCGTAAATCTAGTGTTAAATTGAATATTATTGTGTCTTGACAATGTAGGAATCCTGTGGTCCAATTCATCTCACAAATATTAAATATAATTAATGTTGGGTGACATCGATGGCCATTCAAGCGCATCTACTTCATTGTTTGTAAAATGTTCTTTAGTTATTCTATCCGTTTACTTCAGGTCGTGGTTCTGTTGAAAAGTTAAAGCCATGGCCATTCCCATTGTTTCTGAGGATTAGTGTAAATTTTCTTGTAAAATATTACAATACATTTGCGCTGTTATTTTGCCCTTAATTATATATAATCTACCCTTAAAATATCAAGAAATATATTTCTACACTAGGACACTTCCTGTTCCAAGTTTTACAATTGGTTGCAGGAACTTATTAATGTAAACATTCTAACTTCTACTTTGCCAAATTATTTGACATCTATAATTTCCAAATATTTCAAATTTAGTGTCTCGTAGCTAAAAATTATTCACTTCTAAAATTCTAATGGTTTATCCATATATTTTTTGTCAAAATTTAATATTTTCTGCAACAAACTGTAAAAAACGAAAAAGGACGAATGTCCTTATTTCTTTATTCCATCTATTCCATGGGTATCTTCCTAGGTCTTCTTATATATCTAGAATCCCAATTAATAATTTCTTTTATCCTTTATTGATTCCGTTTTCTTGCTGTATGACCGGCCTATTTCCATTTCAATTTTTTCATTTCTGGCATAAAATCCGTAATTTCTGTCTCATTTCTGATCTATTTATTTATCTTTTTATCTTTTCGTATTATTCCCTACAATAACAACATTAGTATAATACATATTTCAATATTTTTTGTGTTATCCAAATCTGCTGAAATATTCTAACATTCAAGATCAATGTTTCACTATTATAAATGAAAACAGATACAATGCATTGATCAAAAACTTATTTTTTTAAATATATATGAAATTCAATTTCTTCTAAACTAATTCCATCCCATATATATATATTTATATATATATATATATATATATATATATATATATTTTTTCTCCTACTTACTTTATCTATAAATATTCCTTCAGAGTTAATTAGTTATCCTAGATAAACATAAATTTCAACTTCTTATATTTCTCTTCTCTATGTTGATTCTTGCTAGATCTGAACATTCATTAAACAGTAGCTTTCTTTAACGAGGTTTATCATGAGACTTATCTTTTGACTTTCTTTATCTAATTCTTCTGTTCCTTTTTTGATTTTATATGGATTTGTTGAAAAAATAATATCGTCAGAAAATCTTATGTAACTAAGCATCTTTCCATTTATTTTCATTCCTTGAGGTCCCCAATTTAGTTTCTCAAATACTTTTTCTAATATATTGTAGGTAGTTTTGGTGATATCTTTTTTATTCTATATAATTCTCTAAATTCCTACTTTACTGCCTCAAAGTAGATAAAGTATAAACGGGATTCTAAAAAGAGGTACTGTGATATTTTTTAAATATTGGTCGATCTAAACAAACAGAGAAAGCTTAGAAAGTATTCTTGGTCTACCAGTACTACCCAACATGCAAATGTGACTCGTGCAATGAGTTAAGTCCAAAACTTTTCATAATTATAACCAGTTACAATTTATATATATATATATATATATATATATACGAACATAAAGTAATACTCAGAAAAAAATAAATTTATAAAAAATTTATTTTCCTGTTCTATTAAATGAAAACCGATTTCGAGATTAAAAGAGGACATGTAGAAAAAATGAATTAATAAATAAACACAGATTTCCGATACGGACGCCGCGTACTGACTGTGAATGAATAAATTATTTTTCAAATTTATTCACAATCACCTGTGTTTAATACGATTAAACGAAATACTCAATGTTTACCTTTAAAAATTCAAATACGGACTACGAACGGTTTAATACTTTAATTGGAAACAGAATTATTCATTAAATATTAAGTACAAATATAATATTTAAATTTTTCGAATATTTAAAATGTTCGAGTATATATATATATACATATATATATATATATATATATATATATATATATATATATATATATATATATATATATATATACAATACTATATGTGGTTAATATATATATGAATAATAAATAATATCTTTTAGTTTTTTTTATAATACAACACTTTATAAATTTTATTTAAATAGTTAAATAAGGTTTAATATTATTATTGATTTTTTATTAATCGAATATAATTGATTTTTTATTTTTTATTAAATAGTTATTTCATTAGATTTTGCTTTCCTTAATAAAAATTATAATTTTTTTCACATCATTGATAATTTTGTTTAAATACGTACATATATAATTTATTAATTTCTAAATCAATATAAATAATAGTAATATGAAAATTTATTATTTTTTTAATTTATAAATTTTTAACAATTTACATAAATTAAATTATATTATATTTTCTACATTTATTTTACAATTAAATAAATAAAAAAGTAATGTGATTATTACAAATCACTGCTAACAACAATAATTTATTTTTTTGTTATAAATTATTTCCTATCAATGACGATATAAGTATTATATTGTTATAATCAATAAATTATCAAAAATATTTTTATCACTGATTTATAATTCCTGACTATTTTTTTTATTAAAAAAGAACATTTAATTATTGAAGATAATAACTTTTTAATAAAAAATTCCGTAAATAAAATGGCTGGAAAAAATGTATTTTAATTATATTTTTTTAACTAAGATGAATTATGTAATGATTTTAAGCAATCTTGTAGAAAATAATTGATTAAAAATTAAATGATTTGTAAAGACATTAAATTACATATTATTTTATGGTAATCATTTTTATTTAGCATGATTTAAAACATGATATAGAATTTCAAAGGACTTAATTAATATATAATTATATTTATCATAAAAAATTATTTTCATAACAGATAATTAACCTCTATAAAAATACTTCTTTCATTTTTTAATAATCTGTGTTAATAAATTTTTACTTATGTATATTTCTTGATAATTGACAATAGTTGTGGTTGTAAATTTTTCTTGTAATATGTTTAAAATTTGAATATTATTAAAAATTGATTTTCATAATGACTTTGCATTGATTAAAAACTTTAAGATAAATGAAATATCAAATATTCTGATATTGTATAGATATTGTATTCTTATTTTTAATCCAAAAATTATCTGTAAATGGATCCATTTCCATTCTTTTATAATTTAATATCGTACAAAAACTACATTCAATTTCTTAAAATTGTTTTTATAAAAGGTACAAAAAATTTAATTTTACTTAGAAATTCATTAAGAATTTTTAATAAAACAATTTATTACAGTTAAGATAATATTTTAAGTAATTGAACTTTCAAAATCTATAAAGGCGAAATTTAATATTTTATAAAAAAAGACTGTGTTGCTATAAAATACATATAACCAAAAAAGTGAATATTAAAATAATACTAATAATTTTTAAAAATTATTTTGTCCTTAGAAAATGATTTTTGGGAAACCTTTTTTCTTTTTAATAAAATTCTTATTTTAATTAATTGATATAGGGTCATCTAAATATGATACCTATATTTGTGTTTTATTAAAAATCAGCATATGTATATGGTGGTGTATAGGAAAACGTGTATAGTTTGTTTTTAATAAAACACAAATCTAGGCGTCACATTTGGATTGCCCTATATGAAATATTCAATATTTATATCATTTTAGTATGGATTTTATTTGATAATTACAAAGAATTATTATGTTTTAGAATTATAATTTTTTTAATGAAAATATAATCTAGGATAAAAATTATGTTTCATGTAATATTAAACACAATTTTATCTCACAATACACACTATTAAAAATTAAATTTTATCTTGTATTTTTCTATTAAGTACACTAAAAATAATGCTGAAAAAATCATAATGTATGATATTATATTTTAATATCAATTTGAACATTTGTCAATACAATTTATATTTTGAAATTATAAGTCGAATTTTCTGTTTAGAAATACAGTATGTATTGAATGATTTTTTTGTTAATTATAAATTAATTTAAATGTAATTTTATTTACAACATGCATTATAATATTTATATTTACATAAACGTAAAGAAGTACATAATTTTTTTAAATTAAACATCGTGAGATTTTCAAACAAACAACGAAAATAATTTACTAAATAATTTGTAGTTTAATTTTTTTGTCATGTATTAAAAATGAAGTGTTTTTTTTTTTTTGAAAAAAAACGTACAATTTTATTCACGGTATCAAATATGTAGTGTGTACGATTTATAAATAAATTAGTTCAATATACGTATTGGTTCGAATGAAAAATTTAACACTTATATAATATTTATTGAAATTTTTTTAAGTATTTTATATTACTCATGAATGTGTGTGCATTTAACTATGCAGTACGTGTTAATATTTTTTTAAAAAGTTTTTTTAATATCAATATTTTTAATTTATAAATTTTAATAACTGCGACGTTTTAATCCCTTTTAATTATTTATATTCTATATTTTTTTTACAAATACTAAGAAATGAAATAATAATTTTTAATTCTATAAATTGTGTTACTAAGAAAACATAATTTATAATATTATATAGGATCATCCAAATGTGACGGTTAGATTTGTGTTTCATTAAAAAGAAACAAATTAAATTATACACATGTTTCCCTATACACCATCTTATACACATGTTTCATTTTAATAAAACACAAATTTAGATGCTACATTTGAATGACCTTATGTTATACTCAAAATATATTAAATACAAAATTTATTTTAAATAAATATTCTGTTCATTGTTGTGAAAATAACATTTTAGTTATTATTTATTAGTTTTTATATAAAATAATTATTTTTTTTATTACCAAAGGGTATAATAATATTATCCAATAGTTTTATTTTATTTTATTTTTTTATAAAGTTAATTAAAATCGTTATATAGATAGCACAATAAAACTGAAAGGTTTAGATAAGGTTAACATATTACATCCCTTAGTGTAATTAAGACCTTCCTCTATATATGAATGATCAATTTTTTATAAAAAATAATATAAAACAAACTGATAAATGTGTAAAAAATTATAAAATAACTTATATTTAAATTATCAATCAATGTTATTAAATATATTTGAATTAAAATTTATCAATAATATAAAAAAAAGAAAAATAAATATAAATTCATTAATAGCCTTAAATAAAATGAATCTTTTATGTACTTGAATCAAATTATATTCATTCATAGAATATTCTTAAACGTACTATAACAGTTTTTGTTTGAAATACAATTATTATATAAGCGTAGTTAAATTACATGCACCAGTTTTTTTGTCACGAATACGTCGTTTATATTTGAACCCCTTATATATTTTCCCCCATGTATTGAATAAACGAATATCTTGTTATTCATTTGCTGGAACAAATTAATGTTTAATTAATTATATTCGTGTGTAAAATGATTGTTTTATTTACTGTAGTTTGTTTATTGACGTATTATTTTTTTAAATTTGTTTATATATATATATATATATATATATATATATATATATATATATATAAAATAATATTATCAAAACAATATAAATAGTAATAATAAATTAAAAAACACTACGTGGTGTTTAAATAGATTAATGTAAATTAAATTATTGTTTATATTTTATATGGTACTATATTTACTTATAACAAAAATATAAATTGAAAATTAAATACATATTTAGTTAAAATTTACCCAATTTCCTGTTTATTAAAAAACGGTTAAAAAATGCTATAAATAAAATATTTCATACTACATATATATATATATATATATATATATATATGTATATGTATATGTATATGTATACACTCATACATATACAAGCATACAAGATTCATATAAAACATGTATATAATTATATGTATATATGAACACGTATAATTATATTCACAGATTACTCATACACATTTTTCTTGAAAAGTAACATATTTTGTATTATGTTAAATTTAATCTCACCAGAGGCTTTTGATTTTTATACCATTGCCAGCAATATAATTTATTATAAAAGGTAGAGGGTACCATTAATTTCCCTTTTTAATGACTTTATGTTGAAATATCGTGCGACCATGATGATAAATGAATGATTTCGGCTATCTATTATTAACCTTACACACACACACACACATACACACACACCCTCGTTCGAAGGGTAGCCAGTTCAACCCTCAAACGCGAGAATGGTGAACTCATTTGTAGTAAATATAATTTATTGTACGTATAAAGGTGATATAGGTACGGGAAAATTGAGTTAAATATGAATATAGAGTGAATTAAATAGAAATGTTTCGAGTTAAAACTCAGCTGGAAAATTTTATTACTTGTACGTAGGCTGGATGTGAACGTAAGAATACGCACGAGACTTGTACGTAATGCGCTAATGAAATACGATATTAATGATGGAGAAATGCTGTTTGTGTGTGATCTACGATTTTTCATGATGTAAATGAGATTATAATACGAGAAATTTATGTAATTGAGAATGAGTTTCGTATTTTAATATAGAAATGTTTGTCTCCTGAATTCAAATAAGAATAATTAGTTTTTTTGAACAGTCCATTAATGTGATACGTATTTCTGTTCATATATATATGAGGATTTAAAATACATTCTTATTTTTGAAACTCACAATTCATACAACTAATTTTTTTTAAATTCCAATTTTAGTTTGACGAATATCTTTTTTTTACCAAATTTTAGAATTGTATATGATAAGTTGTATTTTATTAAGATTTCATTACATATTTTTTAAAACTATATTACGTTTTATAAACATTGTTATTGACTATGTAGATTTTATCATTTCTGATATATTTAAATATTGTATTTATTAAATGTTATTTATATGAAAATTCTAGTTGATTGAAAATTTTAATCAGTATGCTTCTCTCTCCCCCCTCTCATTATTAATATAAATATAAGATAATGATTCAATTTTTCTTTTATCTATAGTCCCAATTATTCAAGTCTCGTACCCATACAACGATTTATTTCAAATATAAATCTTAATTAAACTTTTTCTTGCTTTTACACTGATGTTGAATATGAAAAATTATTTCCTTCTATTAAAAGCATTTTTTTTATTGTTTCTACTAATAATTTCTTTCACTATTTTTGGTTATTTTACAATTTTATATGTGGTTGTTTAATTTTACCTTCAAAAATCTATTTCTTGTTGCTGTCTAATATTCACTAATATTTTTATTTTCATTTTATTGATAATCATATTATAGCAAGTACGTGAAATTATATTCATTTCATTCAATAGCTTTTCTAAATCTTCTTTTCTATCGATTACAATAATATATATGTATAGATATTTCTACACACACACATATACGTATATATATATATATATATATATATATATATATATATAAATAGATTTCGTTTATTGAACATCTTCATGTAAATATTGTATAAGATGTAATAAAAAAATATTATTATTGTCAAAAACAGTCTTATAGCAAGAAACGTATAAAGTAATCTATATATACATATATTTTATAAATAGTTCTCTACTCTTCTTTTTCATGAATAGTTTAAAACATGTTTGGATATCTTGTTTTTTAATCTTTGAAAAGTTCAATTTACTATTCCCTGTATCTCCAAAACAATTTGAAAATAAATAACTGAGAAATAAAATTTTATTTTAAAAAACAATATTAGGTACATAATATGAATATTTGAAGATTATTTTTTCAAAATTGACCAATAATGATTTGTATTTAGATATTATCATACGTAGTTATGAATTATGTTACTATTTTCGCACATTATTTAGTTTTTTTTCTCATTATTTACACATAATATCGTTTTTATTTACTTTAAAATATTTTTAAACCATATCTGCATACATTTTTAATCTAAAAAAGCATTGAAAGAATTCAAGACGTACACAATTTCTAAAAGAAATATTTTTTTTTATTATAATGAAATTATAGCTGAATTTGTCTGTATATTTAATATTTTATTTTGATATCAAATATTTCATCATCACATTCGTAACTCGTCTCAAGTTTTGTTAATAAATTTTAGATTTTGGTTTAATAGAGAGGTTAAACTTATATGCTTACGTTGCTTATTTTTCACTCTATGTAATCCTGTACAGAAATTTATAATGAGCTTATAGTTACGAAGTTTGTTCCGGCACTTCGAAACTAAATTTGGTAATTATTATAAAAATTAGTAATATTAATTTATAAAAATATAATAAGGTATTTTTAATGATATTTTATTTTTTAATTAAAATATAATAAATAAAATAGATAACAAAATATGGATAAAAATACCTCTAAATTGATGTGAAATAAACTCAATAAAATATTAGAAAAAATATTTAATCAAATTAAAGAAAGTTTTAATTTTGTTTGTATTTAAAAAAATATTTTAATATTAAGAAATATAAATTTTATGGTAAAATTAAAATTATTATTTATTATATATATATATATATATATATATATATATATATATAACAAATCCTTTAGAGTTAAAAATAGATCTTACCTAATTTTCAATTTTTACTTAATATTATATATTTTACAATGAGTTTTCACAATATTTTTGATAATCAAATAACATTTTTAAATATATTTTGATACATAAGTGCAGACATGAAAGTTATAAAGCAATAAATATTATTAGAAATATTTTTTCACAAATGATAATAAAAAAAAGAAATTCAATATTAGACAAAAATATATTCAACCATCTTCGCAATACTTAATGCATTATTTGCATGAATAAAATAACAGAAACTAGAAAAAAAAACTTTAAAATGAACAAAACCTTATGATAAAGTCAATAAAAAGCAATGAAAACACAAATAGATTCAATTTCCTTATATGCATGTTTTAAAATAATAATAAATTGGGTTCAAACTTCTTCATTCTTTGAAAATCTTATTTTATATTATATATTATATATGTATATATATATATATATATATATATATATATATATATACATATGTAAAAATCCTTTTCAAAATAATTAAATATCATTTAATTTTTTCAAGAATATCAAAAATGTACTTATTTGGTTTAAGATCAGGTAATTGGAGAGGTGTTTTGATTATTTTTAGATAATAAATTAACTTCCAAATGCACATTATGTACGATTTATACTTTGGATTATTGCTCTAGTAATACTTAGTGTTTCTTAGATTTATTTTTTCTGTATTTTACTTTAAATAATTTTAACTACATTTAAATATATATATATATATATATATATATATATATATATATATATATATATATATATATATATATATATATATATATATATATATATATATATTGATCCCAATGTATCATTAGTAAAAATCAAATCTCCAGTACCAGGAGCAATATTAATATTCAGAACCTCTATATCTCCTCCATCATACTTTATAGCTTGTATTAAGTTTTCTTTCGTAATGTCTTCATTAGGCTTTTATGGCATAATTATGTATCCATCATTCTTAAAAATTTCAAACTTACTTTTGTCTGCAAAAATTATTAATTTACAGTATTTAAAATCTATTTTATATTCCTGCATTTTTAATATTTAAATTTTTTTCATTTATAAAAAAATGTTCCTTGAGTTTGTTTCATAATGATCTAAATTTTTCATAATTCTTTCGATTTTTGGGTTAATGACTTTTCCTGCGTTTAATTTCAATTAAGTAGTCAATTTGGTTCACCTATTTTTATTAGTTTTTTAAATTTCTCTTAATGATTCTTTCATCGTGTTAGTCTTAAAGTATGGCTGTTTAAACTGCATCGAGCCTAATTTCCTGCTCAATTCTCATTTTAAATCTACTTATTATAATAAAATTGTAAAACGACTTATACAATACAATTCCTCAAATGTTATAGAAATTATTAATTTTCTTACTTATTTCTAATTTATTTGCATACTATTTGACTTTTTTAAAGAAATGACTGAAATATATTGTATCAATATCACGATGTATGTTGCTATTTTGTATGATTATGTGAAACTCATAAATGTAAGAATCCAAGTTTATACATTTACAATAAAAAAATAATTCCCTTATTCAACTTCTTGTGTCATGATTTTTTACATAGTAATAAAATTTGTGTTACTAAGTTTTTACTAAAACAAATTTAAAGAAAATTGATTATCTATTTATTATCTATCTATTTATATATCTCATATACACACATACACACACACACACACACACATATATATATATATATATATATATATATATATATATATATATACAGTACTATTAAAATACTATCAAATTTCATTTTCTGTTCAAATACCCTTTTTAAATATTAATATTGTTTTTTATACGTGTTCCATGATTTTTGTGACTTCTCTTTATATTTATATATATATATATATATATATATATATATATATATAAAGAGAGAGAGAAAGAAAATGTATATATGTATATAAATATCATACCACTAAGTAATCAAATTTCATTCAATGTTCAATATCTATTTTTAAATATTAATAATGTTATATCAATATGTGTCCCATGGCTTGTGAATCTTTGTTTCATTTATATATATATATATATATATATATATATATATATATATATATATATATATATATATATATATATATATATATATATACACATATATATAGGTGTTTTTAAATTAGATAGAATTTTCGATAGGGATTGATTTTAAAGATCTATCTCGCTTAAAAAAACTCTATACATGTGTATGTATAAATATTGATGGAAATATTAAAATTGGATTATACAATATAGACACTACTAATGGATAATTCCAAAAAAGAACATAAATTAAACGTACCTATACTTAACCTCAGTCATTCCACAAATGTGGTATATAGTAAGTGAATATAAGGATCGTATATACGTATAGTTTATAAAATACACGACGTTACTCATCTCATCTACAAGACTTATTACAGCACTTAACTCTGTTCAACTAGCGCATAAGCATGCACATTGTTACACTGACTTTAATCTATTGAAGTTCCAAAACCCATAACCTTTCGTTTAGTAGTGTTTTAACCCAAACACCTGAGCTGCTGTATTCGACTTTAGTAACTACAAATTTTAGTAATAATTACAGGCTGTTTATCTATTAAACGATGTTTTAATCTTTTCAAACATTATAGGATGTAGCTAAGTTTGTGTCATATGTTATCCAAAAAATATATATCTGGTATGTACGATGTAATCAGATAATATTTTTTTTGGATAATGTTAATTAGTTTTAATAGTTATTTTAAACGTATTAATTTTTGAAGTGGAGAAAAATAAATAACAATAATGTTTTTTTGTATTTTGATTTATTTTTTTTAAAAAAAAATATATTTATTAAAATGTGCAAGTAAATAATTTGCTTTTTGTTATAGAAATAAAAACAATATTTTAAAACATATTTCACTATTTTATTATAAAAATTAAATATCATAAATTTTACATAATTTTATATTTAAATACGTAAGTTAGACTTATATTTTTTTCTCGACATAAAATTGATACACAGTCAGGCAATAATTAAAAATTATTCTCTCAAGTGATTTTTATATAGGAATAAAATTAAATAAAATATTTTTTAGGATTTTTCTGCTTAATGTTTGCATTGAAAAGGAATCATCAATGTGTTAAATTTTTGATATATTCTTATTTACTTAATATTACTTTTCTTAATTTTTTGTATTTGTAAAAAAAAATTGTCATTCTGCAATCATAGTTTTGCGTTTTATTTTAATATTTGCAATAATAATCAAAATATAGTTTTCAAATAAAAATGTCAAAATGTTAACAACTGGTAGCAGCTATATTTGAATTTTTTTAAAGCACATTTTGATATTTCAACTCCGTATAGTTTGGAAAATAACCACGGAATAATTAGCACTTCAACAACGCTTAGGAATTGTAAAAACTTATAAAACACAATGTTTGGTTTGTAAAACTTGTAGTGCACTTCGTAAAACTTAACGCAATCGTCCAAGTGAACATGCCATTTATCAAATTGTTGAAAAATTTGAAAACAATTTTACTCTACATAATACAGCAGTGACTGTAAGACTAAAAAAAATGCAAGAAATGAAGCCAATATTGCTTCTGTTAGTGAAAATTTTAAAATGAATCTAGAGATCACATTACAGTAAATTAAATGCGTTATCGAACCATCATTAATGATTTTTTTTCCAAAAGTGATTGAAAATGGTTTGCACGATATATGGTTTCAACAGGACGGTGCTACGTGCCATACATCTACGTAAACAATAGATTTATTGAAACAAAAGTTTAATGAGTCCATTATTTCACGAAATGAATCCATCAATTGGCTATCAAAATCATGTGATTTAACTCCGTTATATTTTCTGCGAGGTATTGTAAAATTAACGGTTTATGTTGATAAACCACAAACAATAGAAATATTAAAAATAAACATTGAACGTGTAATTCATGAAATTAGACCACAATTACAGCAAAGAGTGACTAAAATTGGACTAAATAAATACCCTATGTCAATCGAAGTCGAGGTGGTCATATGAGTGAAATTGTGTTCCATCATTAATGCCATAGAAAAAGTTTAAAAATTAAGAAAATAATGAATTAAATATTTTTTTATTTCTATTTAAACTTCTAAATCGCTTATTGGAAAATCACACCACTTTGTACTCAAATCTATTTATTTGCTTCAAATAATAAATAGTCAATATGTAGAACTCATGCTATACTCGAAATATTGGAATCTACGGATTTTTTTTAAAATATAATATATCATTTAAACTGTGTAATAATTCTCATATGTCTATATTATTTTTTTAATATTAGATAGATATTTACTATTTTAATTCCATACGAAATCTTTTTTTATGAAATACAAAATTAACTTGCATTTATCATTTAAGCAGAATCATATATATATATATATATATATATATATATATATATATATATATATATATATTTCTAATTCAACTGTATTTATTTTATGTATTTTACTATAAGCAATTCACTGAATATTGTGCTTCAGACCTTATTTCGAAATTCATTGTTTGATGAAACTATAAATTTTGTTGGTGTCACCGCCTTTATCTTGTTCTTTTTACTCTGTACAATTTCATTGTATAGTATAAATTCGTCAAATACAATTAATATTGTTTTTGTTATTTTGTAAATCGACTGCTCATCATCAACAAATATAAAAAAAATAATATTAATATCATATTGAAATTCTAAATTCAAACAATGAATAATAATCGGATTGAACTATTCAAATATAATTCGTTTGATAAATATATTTGGTATAATCGAAGCGTAAAATGTTTCAAAAAATGCACTAAATAAAAAAAATCAATACAAAGAAAAGGTTGTAAACTCTTACAATATACATGAAAGATAGGTGGTGCGATAGCTTATCTATCTTAACTTATAAAATAAATCGCATGCGTCAGTTCGGTAACGGCGTAATGATCATAGGGAGATAAGACTGTAATTTATGCGATTTACTTAAGCTTCAAGGCGGGACGTGTATATTTTTTTATTCAACATTATACGCGATATATGTAGACACATAGGATTAAAATATTTACTTCAATTAACGTATATTGAAACCGAGGAGACTTTTAATTAGAATCCTTTGAAAAATGCTTTACGTTCTGTACACATTTATAAATGTATTGTACATCAACATAAAGTAAATATTGTTTTCATAAACGTAACTTACGATGTTACTTATTTCGTCGAGTTGTTTTTTGAAATTGTAATATGAAAATAAACGCCACGGGTGGTCGTGCCGTGATAATCATGGACGTCCTGTAGCAAAGCGCAGAATACGTACTTTAGTATCACTTTTTTGTAATGATACGTCGAAATCTGTGTTTTGGTTTATAAATTATAAGAACTTATGGAAGTTACGGTTTCATTTTTAACAGGAACAATGTTCTTGTGTAAGTTTTTAATTTTTTATATTATATGTTTTTATATACATAATATTTTTTATATTACTACAGAAAAACAGCTGTTATATAAGAATATTAACTACAATAGCTATATACTTTATATACATTTTTTTTATATAAATCATATTTTACAAAACGTGATAGCTTTTTAAAGAATGGATATTAAAAAGTATTTTAAATAATGAGATATATATATATATATATATATATATATATATATATATATATATATACTCTATTATTAAATTTCAATTGTACAGATATTTTTGAATTATCAAGATAATCATTTTTTATATTATAACTTATCGTGTATTTAAATATAATTTTCGTCTCTAAATTTATCGTATTAAAGTACAAAAAGTATAATGGTTTCATAGAAAAACGAAAAGAATAGCAAAAATTAATTAACACGAATGGAAAAACGAATCGAAACTAAAATAAATAATATTCTTAAAGTTTTAAATTTGTTTTTTTAAAAAAAAAATGTATAACAAGTAGAAAAAGGTACAGTAATTTATTTGGATTATAACAAACGTGTTGTATATTTAGATAATAACAAACGTGAAATTTATATTTGTTTGTTCTTATATTTGTAGAAATGTCAGCTTAAAAATATAAATAATAGTTTGGATTAAAAATAATAAATAGAAAGTTATTATCAATTTTATTAGTTTATATATATATATATATATATATATATATATATATATATACATAGTCTGTTCAAAAAGTACCGTGAATTGTTTATATTAAAAAAAGACGAGTATTGAAGAAATCTAAAATTTGTTTGTGGATGAGTTGCCAACACTGCAATTGAATTTTATGTCAGGTTTGAGGGCGATCTACTGTTTAGTTTATTTATATCAGTCGATAGCAGGTACCAAAACCGACTTTTACAATTGATAGAATTGTTGAGCATAGAGTTTTCCATAAATTTATTAATATTGCAAATGGGACAAAATAAATTTACCTGAATAAAAATATATTTTGTGTTTTATTTAACAATTTCTGATACTTTTTAAACATATGTCTATATATATATATATATATATATATATATATATATATATAGAGAGAGAGAGAGAGAGAGAGAGGTTGGGAGGGGGAGTAATACAAATGAGACTAAAGGGTTTGTACATACATTTACTTACTATAATTTTCTATTCTTTAGTAAATGATAATAAGTTAGTATATGTTGTCTAGATTTGGTCACTCTCTCTCTTTGTCTTTCTCTCTTTCTACATACATACA
>CP092089.1:5887625-5910125 GCA_029203775.1 Neoneuromus ignobilis | reverse complement strand
ATCAACAAGTATTTAGTAGTTAATGAATAAATCATTATTAACGTTTTGAGAGAATTTCAGAAATGTAATAGTGGTACTTATTTGTTTGAACATACAATTTCTATAATATCTCATTCTGCGAATTTAATAACTTTTAGAATATATTATAAGCATGATTTTGTCTAGAATGTTGACATTCTGAACTTACTCGCAATTACAAATTTTATTAAATCTCGGAACGTAATCATTTATTCGTGGAAAACAATTCGTATTTCGTGTATTTTGATATTCATTACGCTTACGTATGTTTACCTTTATTACATCTTGCATAAATAATTTTATGTGAATTAAAAGTTATTTAATAATACATATCTGTGATTAGATATTTCTTTACTTTCCAATTTATATATATATAGAGTTTTCTATTACGAATGTCAGAACTTTGACAGCTGGTGGCAGCTATGTTCGAATTTTTTTAAGCTCAATATGACATTTAAACTTAGTATAGTTTGGAAAATTATTATGGAACATTTAACACTTTAATAACATTTAAAAATTGTAAAAAATTCAATACATTTATTGAAACAAAAGTTTAATAAGTTCAATATTTCACGAAATTAACCCATCAATTGGCCACCAAGATCATGTCATCCAACTCCATTGAATTATTTTCTGTGAAGTTATGTGAAATCATTGGTTTATACTAATAAACCACAAACAACATAAACATTAAAAATAAACATTGAACGTGTAATTTATGAAATTGGACCACAATTACATGAAAGAGTGACTACAATTGGACTAAATTAATGCCCTATGTCAAGCGAAGTCCTGGTTGTTGTATGAATAAAATTGTGTTTTATCATTGATGCCTTAGAATATGCTTAAAAATTAAAAAAAAGTAATTAATTAAATATTTGTTTTTTTATTTCCATTTAAACTTCATAAGCGTTTATCGAAAAACCCAATATAAATAATTTCATCCACTTGTTCCAAATACTGGCTCTCCAGTTACACATTTTTATTCTTTATAAATCTATTGAATATAATTTTAATTTTGTTCATATTTATTTTTAATTCAACTCTTCTACTTTTCTTTGAAAGCGTTTTAGGCAGTGTTGTCAGGAAAGAGTAAATGTGACAAATATTAGCCACTTATTTTGATAATTATACTTTCGAAGTTTAATTCTCTTATAACTCACTCTATAAGGATTATAATAATTAATTTAAACGACAAATTATATGACCTTATATAACCTCTTTCTCAAGTCTAATTTTACTCTAAAAATCTTTTATTCTGATTTGGATTGTAGTATTTTTATACATCTCTTCTAATAATCCTAGATAATTTTTATTTATTTTCTTATTCATTCTGAAGTGAAAACAATAATGCAATATCCACTGAATCAAATTTTTTTTCAAAATTAACAAACACTAAACATAACAGTTGTTGATGTTTATTGCATCTTTTTTGCAATTTTTGTAGTGTTTGAACATGATCTGTTGTACTAAAATTTTATCTAAATCTTACTTGTTTTCTAGATTGTTGATAGTTTAGTTTTGTCTAGTCTCATATATACATTATGTATATATAATTTTTTAAAGAAGGATAAGAGTACGGAATATCAAAAAACCAAAATAAATTAAAAAGAATTTTTTTGGGCGAGTAGAAAAAAATTGAAAAAGAAATCTTACAAAATAAACGATCTAAAATAAAAATATTGTTGTGATTTCACTTTTATCTTCATTTAAAAGATTATTGTTATTATTTTTTTTATAATAAAAATATTTTAGTAAAATTTTATATTTTTTAAATAAGTTATCTTATGATTGATTTTTAATTACGATTTCAAAAAGTTTTCAAAGCAGTTTACATAAAGCTATCATTTTTTTTAAATCTACTCTGCCTTCTTTTTTATTCCCCACTGTATATATATATATATATATATATATATATATATATATATATATATATAACACATTTTCATATTTTTTAAATATGAAAAATGAACTTTAATGTCTGTTACAATCGTACAATTTATTTACGCACGCATACACACACACACACGCATATATATATATATATATATATATATGCGTGTGTGTGTGTGTGTGTCTACGTTATTGACACATGACAACAGAATTGAGAAACTAGTGTTCGTACAAGTTGCGTGGGTGTCAAGAAGTCGTGTTGTGCTGTTCGGTCATGAAAGACATCCTTCCAACGAGACCGTTTCAGTACAAGTGGTCTCGTCAGATATCGTATTGAGAACTTTCTGAACAATGGATAAAACCAATGTGTGACAGATGTGATACTGTTCTGTCAGTGTCAAACCGTCTCAATTGATTGTATCTACGTTGCAGATAATGAGCGCCCATATCAAATCATTCATGTCGTCGGTAATGGTTTAATCATTAATCGAGTTCTTGTTTTCTGAAATCAGACTTATTTTTAACTAATTGTTTGCTCGTATACATTAATTCCATTTATATAACTTAACATTAATTTGTACTGTAGTTATGAAGTTCACTTTATATATAAATAATGGAATTCGATTAGTTCTATTTTACTATTATTACATATTCAAATGTATTATTTAATGAACTTACGAACTGGAATTATAATTAGTTTTGAACATGTTATAATGTAGTCACCAAAACTCAATTTCGTAGTAAATCAATTTTAAATACAGAGATTTTTTTATATAAATTTATATATATATATATAATATGTATTTCTTATATAAAATATATATATTTTAATATAAAATTATATATTTTATATATATATATATATATATATATATATATATATATATATATATATTATATAATGCCCAAATGAGAGTAGAGAAAAATAAGTATAGTAAATTATAGTAAGCCAGCAAATATATGTTTACATTCTTTAGTCTCATTCAGGCAACCTTATATAATATTTATAAACTGGAATCAAAAGATATTAATAAAATATTTAATAATAAAAAAATAAATTTTTCTAAAACATACAAAAGATAATATGCTATTTAAAATGCCATTAAAAAGAAATGAGTTTTAAATTAACTATATATGTATATATATATATATATATATATATATATATATATATATATATATATATATATATATATTGGATTTTTTAAACATAAATTTATAGTAGTTTTTCATATTGAAATTAAATAAAAATACATTTTATTTTTTAATTTATTAAAAAAAATAACATTAATAATTTATTAATTATTGTGAAAAATTTCATTTTCAATTAGTTTTCATTTTTATATGTAATATAATTATAAATTTAATATAAGAACCTATTCTAATTTTCAACATATTTTTTGATTTTTGTTGATACAGAAAAATAAGTTTTTAAAAATTAAAATATATTTTTACAAAAATAAATTCTTTTATATTTACGTTGAATATATCAATTTTATATTTTTAAATTCTTTAATGTTTTTACAGTTTTATTAAATTCAGATATAATAATATTAAAATCGAATTTTTTAATTAATTTATAAAATGCATAATTAGAATTAATTTAAACAAATGTTATTTGTTCCAAATTATTATTTTAAATATAGTTAATTTTAAATTGCATTATTAATTCTATTTTTATTTTTTCTATTTATACTTGAGTAATTTTTTTTGGATATTTGTTAGTTGGTTTTTGTTTCTCATTTGAAATGATGGCCCGAATATAAAATATGTATAACGATTTTAAAAAGTTTTCCCAACCTAGTTAACAGGTTCTAAAACCTTTTGAAATTTTAAATAGCGGTTCTTCCAAACTAAAACGAATTAGTCTCAACTCCATATACATACATGTAATAGTACGTGTCTAGATTATATTATTACATATACTGAAATGTGTATAATCTGCTATATATATATATAAATATAGTGAGTGTGTGTGTATGTTTAATATATATCGTTTATATATAGGATGATCTAAATGAAACTGAAGGGTTTAATATACATTTTCGTTTTTGCTATCTTTCAGTTTTATTTATTCCATTCTGTATCATATATGAGGGTCGTTTGATAAGTATGGTAAATATATTTATTGTTTAATTTAATTAATTAATTAATTCAATTAAATTTTTCAAATTAGCTTTTCTTACTTTTTACCATACTTATCAAACAACCCTCATAGATTTAAGTAATTGAATACTTTATTGATTTACTGTAGTTGAATTTCTTTAACAATAAAAAACTATCATATTGCATAGAATAAAATTTAACGTTTGAACTAATATTTGTTTTGGTACTGTGGTAAATTCACTTCAACATATTCGTTTACACTAAGTTAAAAAAAAAGTTTGTATTAAGCCAAAAAATAGTTGAATTCATAATTAAATTCTATGTTAATAAAATTACGATTACCTTTATTTGATATATAAATGTAATTTTGTTGATTATTTTTTTACAACACTAAATCATAAATATAATTATCTATTATTGATTATTAAAAACAATAATCTTATCATTTAAAAATATCAATGAATTTATTAATCTAAAATTTCTAATTTTTATTTGACAATGTATAGGGTTATCCAAATGTGATTTCCAGATTTGTGTTTCATTAAAAAGAAACATATGTATAAGGTGATGTATAAGGAAACATGTGTATAGTTTCTTTTAATTAAAATTCAAATTTAGGCGTCACATTTGGATGACCCCTATATTAAGTTATAAGTGTTGTTTAACAATATAATAAAAAAGGCTCTTATTACAGTTGAAAAGTTTAACTGTTTTTTAATTTGAAAATTTGATAATGAAATTCATTATTAAGTTTCATTTAATTTATTGATTTTATAATATAGCTTGATTAAAATTTGTATTTTTTTAACCATTGTTCTAAAAAAATCCTTCATTTTAGTAATGAATATATTTTATTGATTGATAATTTATATTCGTATTTTTTCAAAATATTTGTTTCGCAATCATTACTGGAAATTGTTGATCTTGATTTCTATTTCTTTTTTTGTATCTTTCAATATAAGTTTAAGAAAATTATTAACATTCGCTATATTATTATTTATTTTACTTTTTGTTAATTAATTGTTATAAAAAAATTATATAACATTGAAAGTGATAAAAAATTCTATCACTTTTTTGATTAAAATAAGAACATTTATCTTTTTTATTTAAAATAATTTTATTAGACAAAATATTCACCTTTATATTAAGAATCATCCAAAGGTAACGCCTAGATTTGTGTTTTATTAAAAAACATGTATATAAGGTTGTGCATAGAGAAACATGTATATAGTTTCTTTTTAATAGAATACAAATCTAGACGTTACATTTGGATAACCCAATATTACAATAGCTTTTTACAACAAATAGATAATCCGGAAAATATCCATCTTTATATTAAACTACCTTTTTTAACAAGTAGATAAATTATAAATTACAAACAATTATAAATTCCATTTATATAAAATTCAGAATTTCTCTTTTAAAAAATTGATAATCTTGTGTTTTTATAGCTGTGTCACTATTAAATTCTTTACCATGCATGTGATTATCCAGAGATAAAAATAAGTTGTAATCCGATGGTAAATAAGAGATGAGGGATAACTTCCCATCCTAAATTCTTTATCGTTTCTCTTGTCATTACTGCAACATGTGGCCGAGTGTTAGCTTGCAAAAATAAAACTCGTTGACGATTTATCAGCGTTGGTTATTTTTGTTGTAATGCATTAAGCACTCTTTATTAGCTGTTCACTGTAAATTTTCGCTGTGAGGATTTGGCCAACTTACAGATACTCATAATGAATCATTTCTTCTAAAATTACCCAAACATATTTTTTTTCTTGGAGTCAGTTTTGTTTTCTGTGTTTGTAACAAAGGATCATTTTATAGTAGCTAATGGTAAAATTACGTTCGTAATTAAAATACAGGATCTATTTTTTAACATAGGTGAAAATTTGATAGAAAAAATTTTGCGATTTTATCCATGAAATAGGAGATACATAAATATTAAAACGCTGTAATTTTCTATCCAAATTTTAATCCTATGGTACCAATTTATTTACTTTCCACCTTTTTCAAAATTATGCAAACGACTCCGTACTGTTTCATCACTTTCTTTGGACTCTTCAGCAAGCTATTCACACATTAAATTCTAATTTGTTTTAATCATTCTTTTTAATTCACCAATATTAATATTTGATGGTCTGCCTGATCTAACTTCGTCTTTTAATAATTTTAAATCACATTTAGGCCATCCTTGATATAATTCCTCCTTCCTCAATTGTGGTATAAAATTTTCTTGCAACTTCAGCAGCATTAAAACAAAGTTTAAATTCGTAAACATGCACGTAATACACTGTTTTGCACATACATTTTAAAGGGTTGAAATTATATTTTAAATTAAAGTGAACACATCGAGGTGGAGTAAACGACTGAAACAAAGTATATAATTTGTTGCTCAGTTAATGTACCCGGCCTAATGAGTCATATGATACATAAACAATTCTTGAAATTATGATACATGCAAAAACGACAAAACTTTCTTAGTTACTTTATGTATATATATATATATATATATATATATATATATATATATATATATATATATATATATATATGGTCTTTTATTTGAAAAAATAAATTTTAAAATATATAAAAACGTGACTAAATGATTTTTTAAGTATTTAAAGATTTGAATCATATAAATTTATCTTTTTACGTTCATTTACATTGTAATTAAAACTTATTTATTTATTCTTTTACTATGAATTTTATTTTATACTTTTTTATAAGGAATATACCCTATTTTTCGAAAAAAATGATTATATTTTTACAATAATATTTTGTTAATAATATTTACAAATATATCACAGTTTAATATCTAAACAAGATTTTAACAATTTTATAAGAAAATAATTTTGATAATTAAAGTGTAATAAATTATATAAATCTATTTCAACATCTTTAAAATATAACTAATAATAAATCTTATAAGAAAAAATATACTAAAAATAATTACTTTTTTAAATAATATATAAATATTGATATTTTATAAATTATTCAATCACCTCTCATATCCATTAACATTTTTTTATAAAAAAGTCTAAAGTAAAGAAAAAAATAGAAGGTACTTCAATTAAAGTTTATTAATATACATCAAAATATTATATAGAAAATCCTTATGCAATACAAAAGTGAGGTTTCTAAAAAATACCCTATTAAACGGAACTAATAAAAAATAGGGTTAGGTTCCAACAAGTAACAAAAATACATTATTTTGCTTAAAAATTTATCAGAAATTTGTTTATTGAAAATTTTAATAAGTAATAAGTTTATAATAATAAATCCAGTTGTAACCTTTGGAAGCTGAAAACGATTTTCAGCTTATTTCACAAATCTCTACCATGAAACCACTGTTTCTCTCTATCATAACTCTGCTTCCCTCTGTCTCGAGAGTTCTAGCGGAATAGTAGTTTTACCATAAAATCACCATTATAATTCATTATTAATAAACAAAAAAAAATCAAAATTTTTTTTATAAATCCAAATACATAATTAAAAAAATAGTTTTTCGAAATTTTCTAGCAGCGTCACGAGTTCTGTTTCAAAAGGTTAACAAAAAAAAAAACTTACAGGATTCATGCCTAAACAATATTTCGCCAAAAATTAGTTTTCGGAATTTTAGTTCTTTTTTACATGATATTATTAGTAATTGGTTACATTCGTATGCATAAATATTTCGTGTTAAATTATAAATGTTTATTTTTTCCTCAATTTCTTACTGACCCTAATTTAAAATATATAGTTATCAAAATGTGACACCTAGATTTGTGTTTTATTAAAAATTAACTATACACATGTTTTTCTATACACTACATGTTTTTTTTAATAAAACACAAATCTAGGCGTCACATTTGGATGACTCAATATTATATAAATTTATTTTTTTGCATTATTCAATATTAAAAATTTAATGAAGTACATATTTATTTTTTTATAGTTTTTAACATAGTATTATTCATTATTTTTTTTTATTTTTCGTTTATAGATTTGATATAAAGTTACAAAGTAATTCTCAGTAATGTTTCATATGCTAGAATTTAAAAATGGTATTATCGTTATTATAGTTAATACCATGTTGTAAAAAGTACAATAGTAACTACACATACTGTTTGTATACTATATGAATATTCTAGTAGTAAAATTATAATGATTATTATTTACTTAATAAATTGTATTTAACAATATCGTTCGAATATATTTATTCATTATACGTTTTTATACACTAACCTGTGTTAAAGTTCATAAGTATTGAAAGTATATAATGACAATGAAAAACGGACACTTAAAAATATTGATTAAAATAAAAAAAAAGTATACATCAAAAAAGTGTATTTGTAAATTGCACGAAAACATGTAATGTGTACATTAGTAAAAATTGTAAAAAACAAAAGTTGCTTCACTTTCGATACACTGGTACGTTTTTATTACAATTACAGAACTTTTTACATCGATTTACTCATATTTTACGTTTGAGTTTATTTAATAGGAAAGTAATTTATTTTATGTTTCCCTCGAACAAAACAATACTTGTATCACATTTTCTCAAACGTGAATGATAATCATATCAAAATTGCAAATTGTTTTTATACGGAAAATATTCATTCTCGTGCTGTTTTTATTATGCCTGCTTATAAATTCATTCCATTCGAGTTTTTCATTTTATATTTAAAATTTTTTCTTGTGATTTTTTTTCTACGTATAAATAATTGATAGTATGTATAATATTTCAACTTGTTCGAATTTGAAAATAATAAATTTTTGAAATATTTATTAATATAACGAAGTTTGAAATTTCAAATAGTTAAAAAAAGCATACTTACTTCTCTCTCTTTTTATCTCTCTCGTCATATATGTACACATAAATTTTCGTACTTTATATGTTCATGTTTAACCCTGTGTGTATTATAAATATTTTACGTTAATTAAAAGTGAATTGTGTAAAGATAATGTACAAGTGAAACCTTTCTAATTATATAAAGACTCTATATAATTTCAGTTATAAAATTTCACAATTTTATTAAAATTCAAATCCTTTGTATTTGTAACATTGTCAATATATACGAACAGATCAGAAAATATTTTTTTAAATTAATAAACCTGGATTCAAATAATCAATCATTGATAAATATTAATGTTTTCATAATTAATAGTATGTATATACATACATACATATATGAAAAAATATTAACATTTCATTAAATATAATTTAAATGTATTGTTTTATAATGTATTTCATGAAAATAAAAGGATTAAACTTTCATTTTCAACTAAAATACAATATTTGATTTTTAATTGATATCAGTGTTCATTTCACTAGTTTATTTCTTCATTTTAATAAATATTTAAAACTAACTACTTCAATTATAATAACATATGTCAAATATTTAATTTGATATAAATATATCAGCAGCAGCAGCTCAAGTAGTAGCAACATTTTAACTCTATCCACTGTTGGATGAAGGTCTCTTACAATTTTTTTTATTTCGAACCATCCAATGTCTTTTTAAGTCCACTTTAACGAATTATATATATATATATATATATATATATATATATATATACATATATATATATATATATACACCCGTCCCTCAATTTACGCGGGACTTTTTTTACGCGGTATTGATTTACGCGGCACTTTTTATACGCGGTCAGATAGATTTCATTTTATATAATTTTTCATGGAATTTATTATATATCAGAGTGACGCAAATTCTTACTTGAACGTATAAAAGCACGATATAAATATATAAAAGGTTGATTGTTTTGAATTATAGTAGCGATAGTGACACCAAATAAAATTTATCTACTTTTATTTTCTAAAACGTCATTATTTTTATGTTAAGCTATGTGAAATAAATATGTGTTTCTACAACTTTACTAGCTTTTATTTCCAAATTTTTTTCTATTGTACTGACAGACTCAATTTACGCGATTTTCATTCACGTAAAACAAATCCACGTGGAACGGATACTCCGCATAAATTGAGGGACGGGTATATATATATATATATATATATATATTAGGTTGGCAAGTATATCCCTTCCGGACTGGTCTTTTGAATTTCGCAGCTATGAAAAAAAAAGAAAAGCGGAAGGGAGATATATAATATATATATATATATATATATATATATATATATATATATATGTCATCATCAACAGTTTCTCTCAATTCACTACTGTATAAAAACCTCTTCCAAAATTGCCCTCTTCAACCGATTTAATGCTTTTCTATGCCAGTTCATTTCGACTATTTCTTTATTTCTCTGTTTATCTATCTAAGTGTCTCTTTTTAAACCTTTTTGTATATCTAAGTTACCAATCAATGACTTCTCTCATCGATCAGTGATCCTCCTCTATTGGTATGTGATTGGTATACTTCAATTTCAAAATTTCCACATTTGCCATAACATCTGTAACTTTCATTTTCTCCATATACTTTAATTTCTCTTCTTACTCTTTCTTATTATTTCTAATATACATCTTTCAATGGTTCTTAGTATTTCCTGCTTAATTATTTTGGCATTTAAGATTCATATTTCACTTTTATAGGTGAAATCAGGTAAAATGCATTAATAGAAAACTTTTTTATACATAGAAAAATATACAATTTCATAATATAGGATTTTTTCCAAATTAACACCATTCCTTTTTTACTCTTCTGTTCACTTCATACATAGTTGTTTTAGTGTTAAAGAGTTATTGCAGATACACACAGTTTTCTATTTAAATTTATCTTCCTTTAAATTCGATTCTTTTTTAATCTGAAAATTTATTGAACATAAGTTATATCTGTTGAGGTTTATCAAAAAAACTCATGTTTTGACTTTTCTTAACAATTTCTTCAAGTTCATCTGGTCTTATCAAGAAAATATCAATATTATTAGCAAATCTTAAACGATTAAGCAATTCTTTATTTACTTTTATTTATTCATATGTGCAGTTTAATTTCTTAAATACTTTTTCCAATAAATATGTATATATATAATAAAAAAAATGGTCACTTTTTTAGTAATAATACAAATATTACTTACTATTTATTTTTATTATTAGTCTCTATTAAAATAATACACTCATTAAATGTCTAAATCAATTTATAAAAATTTAATGTTACATAGTGATTTATACTGATTTATATATTGTTTAGAATAAAACAATGATTATTTTGATTTTTATTCAAGATTTTGCTCGACGTTTCTTAATTTATAAAATATCATTTATTTTTAATTAATATTATAGAACAATGAGAATAATTCTATTGTAGTAATTGTATTATAAAAAATAATAATTTCATATAATTTTAAATTAAATTTTTATATTCAGTTGCATTAGATAAGATTAAATTTTTATTTTTTTTTTAAAAAAAGAATAACTGGATAACGAATACTTTTATTTTAGGTGAACTATGTATATATTCATTTAAAATTCAATGGATATATATATATATATATATATATATATATATATATATGTAGTGTATCAGCGATGGTAATAAAAGTAATTGAAAAGTATAATGATATTTTGTAAAATTTTGTACTGGAGAATTTTGTCTTTACAATTAGCGCAGAGAAAACAGTGAACAAAAGGTTTTATTCATAGAAGAGAAGTAATTGATTGAAGAAGATAAAAATTATACATTATATGAAATAACAAGTTAGTCCAATATAATTAAATAATACTTTTAATAATATTTTTACATAATTTTAATAAAATTAATAAAAAGATAAATGATTATCCTGAATTATTATAAGAAAGATATATAAATTAATACATATTTTGTTTAATTTCAATGTAATAAAAATTATTAAAGTAATACGATAAATTTGGAAAATTGAAGATAAAACAACTTATTTACTAATAATAAGTTGTGTGAGATATGTTGTGGACTACACATATAACTAAAATAATTGAAATATTTTTTTTAATTCGAAAAAGAAAGTTGGAATTATAAGCTAATGTATGACAAATTCAAAACAAGTCTAGTTAATTGAAAAATAGACATTTTTTTATTCCATGATAAATAAAATACTGTAATATAAAATGAACAAGATAGAGTAAGATTTTTTTTCATCTTCTATATTCACCATTTTCTTAACTAATTTATTTTCATTTAGACAAAATTTCAACAACTTTTTACAAGACAGAAACTACACAAGAAAAAATTTATATAAAATGATATTTTGCATTTTTTTAAAGTACAGTATTTTTAAATTGTTTTAATGATTAAGAAATATATAGAGTGAACCAATAAGACTGAAGAATGTAATATGTAAATGTGTATCTATACCTTCAATATAATTTTGAGTTTTCTGTATATTTATGTAAATAGGAGTTATTTTTAATAATTATCAGTTGTAAACGACAAATATATTTGTAATTTTATCTTCAAGTATATTTTGGCTGTATGAGATTAGGTATATTGTTATTATTTATTTATTTTATTGGTTTATCCCATAATTAATTTGGTTTTTTAGAGAAAGTTTTGAAATAAAACAAAAAAATTAAATTTTAATCAAAAATATATTTTTAATTATTCACAACATGTCCCATCTTAATCTTACATTTTTAATGCCCTGGTAATAAAACTATTTTAATTTTACACTAAAGAATAAATTGACTTTTTTCATACATTAGTCTCCATATTAAATAATTTCCTCTTTATATCATTTTGGAAGATTTTGAGAACTTGGAAACTGAAGACTTCGGAATAGATGATAATTTTTTTGTACCAGGCCGAGGGAATATGACGAATGTGTCATAATTTCCCATTCAGTTTCTGAAACGTTTTTCATCTCGTGTGAGGCTGGACGTTGCTATAGTTTCTGTTGGCTAGTATTGGCTTTTTTTGTCAAAAGATCGTTTTAACCGGTCTAGTTGTTCACAATACAACGGTTTCATGATTAATTGATTGTCTAGTAGCAGCTCACAATTTATAATTCCACCATATCAAACCTAACATACAGCATAATCTTTCCTGAATAGAGTCCTCCCTTCGATTATTTGAACATGGTGTTTCAATGCAGTTTACCATTGTCTTCGGCGTTTAATATTTTTATAAACAATAATTTTTTCTTCAACAGTAAAAATTCGATTAAAATAACCTAGTACAGTAATTAAATAGAAAATAATGATAGAAATATTATAAAATATCAATAAAAAATTCATATTTCGTAAACATATTTTTCCTAGACACTTTTTTAAAAATCAACAAAAGTATTTTAATTGAAAGAAATTGAAGTTGAGTAATTTATTAGAAAAATATAAAAATGCATAAAATAAACTAAAACTGTCTTATAAGTAAAATTAATCATTCTAAATGATTTTTAATTTATTATTAATTTTTATTAACACATTTATATTTGTTATGATTACTGAATATTTTTGAATAAAATTGTTACTATGTAAGTTGTAAATAATTTTTATAATATTTTTTATTGAATTTTCGTATTTCTAGTAGTTACGTTATTGGTTAACAAATTTATAATTGTAGTTAGTCGTACTTGTTAACTAAACAGTAACTTATTAGTGTATGTTGCTAGTGTATAAATAATTTATAATAACTAATTATTCATTTAATGATACTGAATTTACTAAATATATACAACCTTATTTCTATGCATAATGAAAGAAAATATTGATTTTCGTAAAACTTTATATTCAATTACAAATATATATATATATATATATGTGTGTGTGTGTGTGTGAGAGAGAGAGAGAGAGAAAGAGAAAGAGAAAGAGAAAGAGAGATAGAGTATGTGTAGTACATTAAAAATACGAAAGTTATGTTTTATATTTTACTTCTTATTAAATAATTCACTTCTTATGAAATATATGTATAAATCTATCTGTAAAATATTTATAACCTTTATTAACAAAGTAGACTAATAAATGACAAATAAAAAATATAAGAAGATAATTCTGAATATAATATATAACAGTCGGAAACCGCTCGTGTAAATAATTTACATACGAGACAATAATACAAATGTCACTTCGTACACAAACCAAATAATCGAGAGAAAATTTCAAATATTTCGTATTCAAAAAGTGGGAACGCCGAGAAAAAAACTTTATTTAATAAAGCGCGGGGGTGTTGGCTCACACGAGTTTTTTATCACCCTCAATTTATTTCGTTTGTTTATGACTACACATAAATTTCAACCTGCAAGAATATTTTAGTGTCAACCATCAGACTTGTCATATATTATTACATCATGCAAGCTCAATGTATATAAGAGATCTACAAGTCAAGTGAACAACACGTCTCGCATATTAACTGCCTTTTTAGATATGCGAGAGTGAGACGAGTTGATCATATTAAAGGATATTAAAGCGTGAATGACTATATCATATGGTTAGTAATTTAGTTTTAGTTATATCTTCTGTGTTTTACAACTTTAAGTTTATTGACCGCAATAGGTTACGGGCCAGAACAATTCCTGCTTTTTTACTTTTCTCGCATGCTAATTCATTATACGTTTTGGATTTGATCTTTCAGTGATATGTTTTGATCGGTCTTTGTATATAATATATATTTTCGTTATAATTACATGGCACTGTAAGGAAGTTGATAATGTTATTGATGGTTTTATTTTAATATCAACGATAAAATATCAAAACGGCAAACGAGGTTACAACTTAAATTTAGATTTGTTCCCTATAATATAGTAATGTGACCTATTGGAAAATACAAGTCTACTAAAAGTACTTTAACACGTAACTAACTATTTTCTTTCACGTATTTATATTCAAGACACAATTATATATAGATATATATATATACATATATGTATATATATATATATATATATATATACACGAGAGTCCTATGATAAGTATTGTAAAAATTAAGAAAAACTAAATTGAAAAATTTAATTAATTGAATTAAAAAATAAATAAATTTACCATACTTATCAAACTACCCTTGATATATATATATATATATATATATATATATATATATATATATATAATCCTTGCATATAAATATATATATATAATACAAATTCTATTTATTATAAATTAAAAATATTTGTCAAAATTTATACTGTAAAATAAAATATTAAAAATTGTAATTCATATTTTAATTAAAAAATAATTATTTGCAATTTCGTAATTATATTTTTTAATTTTTTAAAAACAAATATTACATAGAAGTTCAATAATAATCGACGTGAAAAATAAAAAAATAGTTAATTAATAATAAATTGTATTAAATGTATTGTTTTATTTTCTTTTTTAAAGAGAGATTCGAAAAATATATTTTCTTTTTATAGAAAAATATTAGTAATTTTATGTATAGGAAATATTAGGTTGGCAAGTATCTCCCTTCCGCTTTTTTTTTTTTTTTTTTTTTTTTTTACATAGCTGCGAAATTCAAAAGACCAGAAGGCGGAAGGGAGATATTTGCCAACCTAATATTATTTTTTTCTATAAGAAATCTTTGTTTCCTTCAACAGAAACATTAATTATTATTTTTTTTTAAAAAAAAGTATTAAACAAACCGTATTATTTATTATATCTTTGCGTAAATTCAGTCATTTTTAAAATATTGAATTTAATTTTTTTAATTAACTAAATAATTTAAAATTAAACTGCAGTAATATTGGTAATAAAAACTATACGAGTAAGTAACATAAATCAAATTTAAATTTTTTTAATATAGCAAAATTTATTCCATAAGTAAAAATTGTTTAAAATTATCTATTCTATATAATACAAATACTATGTAATTAATACTATTTTGGAAATATTTTTATATTAAATACAAATAAAAATATATATATATATATATATATATATATATATATATATATATACGAGGGCCATTTGATAAGTATGGTAAAAAAGTAAGAAAAACTAAATTGAGAAATTTATTTAAATTAATTAAATAGTTAAATTCAACAATAAATAAATTTACCATGCTTATCAAACAACCCTCGTATGTAAATATATATATATATATATATATATATATATATATATATATATCTTTCTATATATTATATATATATATATAGAGAGAGAGAGAGAGAGAGAGAGAAAGAAAGAAAAAGAAAGAGAGAGTTTTTAAACATGATAGAAATTTAAATTGAATCCCTACCTGAAGATTTACCTAACCTAAAAAAATCCTTCTCTCTATATCTATCTATATATCTATCTATATATATATATATATATATATATATATATATATATATATATATATATATATATATATATATATATATATATATATATATATATATATATAACTTTTTAAATGCATCGTGGGTCTACTTGACCCTAGGTACTTATTTTTTGTGATAAAATGCTAGTAATGAATTCTATCTAAATTTCCTTATATCAAATCTCATTTTACATATTTGTCTACAGGATAGCTATATCAGAAAAATCTGATGGTTTTTTGAAACCAAATAAATTTATTGTCAAACATTGCTGGGGTTGCTAGGACCCCACTACACGGTTCATTTTATATAAAGAAAATCAGTGTTTTTTTTATACTGTAATAACTGGTTGTATTAATTATAATTGTAAATAACTCTATACTTTCTTCAATTTTCTCTGATTGTGAACAACACAGAACGGAAGAACTTACCTTCTTTAGTCAAAATGAAGAAAACTGAAAAGACTGATGTGGAAAAAGTGTATGTGTTATTTGACTTACTAATAACAATGTAAGTTTTTGGATCTTGATATTTGTCATTTAATAATCTATGGAATTTTAGTTATGAACCGCCTATTTTTTATGCAAAAATTAATAGAAGACGTTTTGTTTTCTTGCTTGTGAATATCATACTTGACGTTAAAAACACATGACAACAACTTGCTTTTAAGTCATTTTCATAATAAATATAGTTTAATCGATAATAACCTATTATATATATATATATATATATATATATATATATATATATATATATTAATAATTTTACTGAAAAAAAATCTTTTGATAATCTTTTTAAAATAATTTCAATTAATTAATAAAAAATTTAAAATCAAAAATAAATTTTTAAATCAAAAAGATTTTTAAAATAATTAGTAATTTGGGTAATTCAAATAACTATTTAATTAAAATATTCATTAATGATTATATATTAGGATCATTTATATAGATTAATGACAGTATAAACATTTTACTCAATCATCATTTATGAGCATTTAGAAATTTAAATTCAATAATGATTTAATATAATTATTTTTTTTACTAGTAAAACATTTTCTATAAATACTCAAATTCAAATTGTTATATGTTAATCTAAATCAAATATATGTAGCATTATTATTTACATAAAATATGTTGTTAGTTTTTTTGAAAAAAAACTGTTTTTTTTATTTTTTCTGAAGTTTTTATTTTTAAATGCTCATGCTATTTATTATTCGTAAATTGTAATACAATATATATATATATATATATATATATATATATATATATATATATATATATATATATATATATATATATATATATATATATATATATATATATATATATATATATATATATATATATATATATATATATATATATGTATATATATATATATATATATATATATATATATATATATATATATATATATATATGAACCTTGACAAGCATAAAGTAAAAACAAACTCGTATAAATGTATATGATTTAAATAAAAACGTCAATTTAAATTGCATAAATGTGCTATAAAAACATTTCATATAACAAAAATATTACAATAATCATCAAATGTACCATAACAGAGTAATCATAAAATATACCAATGCTTAGTATGTCAAAATAAATACGATTACAACAATATTATTATAAAAAGAACTGAACAAATCGGCAAAAGAATAATGACTGTGCTATGTATCATTGCTTCAGGCACTAAATTCGAAATAATGGCTTCTACCATTTATGCTTCTCAAATATTCGAAATTTATTTCCTAGAATATTTAAAAAATACCATTTCTTATCTACGCTGACACATTTTACAAAGATAACTATGTGTGTTATGTTGCCAGTAATATGTGCGTGACAACATCGAGCCTCGCCCACAAATTCTCATAAGCGAATTACTTACACTCTAGTGTGAAAATGATGAATTTTTTTGTTGGAAAAATTATATCGATAATACTAATATATTGCTGAATTATAGAGATAAGCAATTATTGTAATTACAGAGGCAGTCAATAAGCGAAATATCACAAGCACCATCTTTTTTATCGTTGTTTATTTTAATGATACTTTTTAGATACTTGAAAATAAAATATTAATCTGCTCACATTAAAGAAAAAAATGTTTTTTTTAATACGTATATTGGTAATTATATAAATCGACGACGTATTATATAGCAGGTTATAAATTATATTTTTATAGTCAACTAAATATTACTAATTATCTCTGATCTACTTCCTATAATAACGAAATAAATATCATAACATTTTCAAAAATAAAAACTAATTAGTTTAAAAATTAAATATAACCTCCTTACTTTTTAAATAGCATTTTAGCACTAAAAAAAAATTAAATATATATATATAGGGGTTTCCAATAAGAATGTCAAAATTTTGACAGGTGGTGGTAGCTATATTTGATTTTTTTAAAGCTCATTTTAACATTTTAACTCGGTATAGTTTGGCAAATTATCATAGAACATTTAACACTTCTACAACTTTTAGAAATTGTAAAAATTTTAATAGACTTATTGAAACAAAATTTTAATGAGTTCTTTATTTTACGACATTGACCCATCAATTAGCCACCAAGATCATGTCTTTTAACTCCATTGAATTATTTTTTGTGGGGTTATGTGAAATCATTGGTTCATGCTGATAAACCACAAACCACAAAAAACATTAAAAATTAACATTGAATGTGTAATTCATGAAATTGAACCAAAATTATGTGAAAGAGAGACCAAAATTTGAGTAAACAAATGCACTATATTAAGCAATCATGAGGTCATATAAATAGACTTGTGTTTCATCATTAATACCATGAAATATGCTTAAAAATAAAAATAAAGTTAATTAATTAAATATTTTTTGTTTTATTTCCATTTAAACTTCTGAAGCGTTTATTGGAAACTCTCTCTCTCTCTCTCTCTCTCTCTCTCTCTCTCTCTATATATATATATATATATATATATATATATTAAAGGCATTATGCTTAAGGGAGTAAACCCTGAATAAAAGATCCTCACTAATCCGCCTGATCAGCCTGGTAAATATGACGAAGTACCAATGAATTGTAACGTTGAACGAAGCTTTTGCCTAGCAGTGAGCTGATTTAAGCTGATATGATAATGATATACGCTGTGCGTGTGTGGAAGTGTGTGTGTGTATACATACACATACATACATAAATACATACACTAATAACTTTTATAATCTATAATCATTATAAAATAAAAATCTCTTTCAAAACTTTCCACTTCTACCAATTCAGTGCCTTTCTCTTCTATTCTATATCAACGAATTTTATTTTATCTTTTCACGGATTATTTTTATATTTATGGATTCTTAATCATTAATTTCAGTTTTCTATCGATAAACTTCTTGACTATTTAACAATGTAATTTTTATTATAAACTTTTCTTGTTATAATATCAGTATTTTGTATTCTTTTGGATTTATACGTTGCTCTTTTTGTCTTTTGGTGTTATTGCCATCATTTATCCTTTTATACGACTCTGTCACTGATTTAATCTAATCTTTATGACCCATATTTCACTACCATTGGTGAGAAAAGATGTGATTAATTGACTGAAAACGTTTTACTTCTAACATAGAGGAATATACGACTTCGTAATATAAGATTTCATTTGTATGTATGTATTAAAACATACAAATGAAATATTAACTCATGAAATGAATAAATGAAATATATAAAGAATTCAATTTTAAATTAATAGTAATCATACATTAATGATTATTTATTACATAAAATATTTCATGTATACATATTTCAATAAACTTAATATATATTATTATTAATACAAGAAAAAAATATTTTTTTATTGTAATTAAAATATTATATGTACTAATTTTACCATATAGGGTCATCAATCATTACGTAGGCACATTTTTTGGATCCAAATGTGATGTCTAGAGTTGTATTTTAATAAAAAGAAAAAATATATATAAACATGTTTCTTTTAATAAAACACAAATCTAGGCGTCACATTTGGATGACCCTATCGATTTTGAAACACTTATTAGTAAAATAATTATTAAATGTTTATAAATTAGTATGTAATTAAATATAATCTAAACAAGATCTTTTGTCAATACTAGATAAAATTAAAAAAGTTAAATTAAATATTCATACAGGTAATCGTTAATAAATAAGGTTACAAATAATTTCATATAAAAAAATAATTTTATGAAAATTATACAATTACTAGTTTATATTCTTATTTGAAAACATATTATTAAGAAATTAATTATTCAAAAATAAAACAAATAATGAAACAGAATTATCATTTGAAAAACCAAGAGGCTTCACCCCTACTCAATTTGTTTCCCCGGGATACTTGCAATCGTAATGATGTTTGTTTTCAATCGTTAAAGTTCAGAGATAATCGTTCACAATTGGAGTAGATTAATGATATTAATTTTGGAGATGTAATTATTTTATTGTATGTAAGAGAAAAAGAAATAATTTTATACATGTAACTAGAGTTTTTTTAAAAGTTCTCTCAGTATTGGGTTTTCTAGAAAACTATATTTTAAAATGATTTCGGTTGTGTATGAATTTATTTTTTAATTATTGTAATTATTTTTAATAAAAAATAAACACTACTATTTATCATTGATAAATATTATTACAAATTTTTATTAAATATTTCCAATAATATATAATTAAATAACTCCAGTAATATAGATATTTGAGGTTATTTCTAATATTTAAAATAGTGCAAGGAAAGGTTTTAAGAACACATTTAAAAAGGAAATTTTCAAAATGCTAAGAAACGCGAATCAAACATTAGTAAAATTTTTAGTATCTTTTAATTTTATATTTTTTAATATATATATATATATATATATATATATATATATATATATATATATAGAGAGAGAGAGAGAGAGAGAGAGAGAGAGAATAATAAAAATGAAATGTCAGTCTGGAAAAAAATCAGTTTAGAAGTCTAAAATTCCTCTTTGTTTAAAAATAATCTCACCTACGACTGTGAAACATAGGTTTTAAATGTTAGAATAATTCAACAGCTCTGGACAACTCAAAAAATATAAAAAATGTATTTTTAAAGTAATATGAAAAGATACGAAGAAAAATGAATGAATCTAAGAGAAAACAAAAATTATCAATATTATGAGAAAAGTAAAAAGCGAAAATAAATTAAAATGGACTGACCATATAGTAAGATCAGAAGACCACCGATGGAGAAATGAAATTATTGATTGAGAACTTAGATATATAAAAAGGACTAGAAAAAGACTCAAGTAAAGATGGGGCAGAGAAGTAAGAAAATTCCTTAATATAGGCTATAAAAGGAAAATATTGGATTGGTCGAAATAGAGGGTTTTGGTGAGGCTTTTATTCAGCAGTGGATTGAAAGAGGCTGATAATAATAATTATGAATACATATATATATATATATATATATATATATATATATATATGTATATATATTCATCAAAGTTTAATTCATATATTTTAAGGGGGTATTCTAGTCTAGAAATTCGAAAAAATCGATTTTTTTTGCATATTTTCAAAGTTTAGATCTTTAAGAATATGTCCTTAAGAGCATTTTTCGAAATTCGAATTATTTTCGGAGTTATAGCTATTTTTGTGACGCGACAACCAATCCGGTCTGGCCGGAACGAATCGACTTTAAATGCGTTTTTCTTGAAACTACTTTTTTCGACACGGTTGACGTGATATCTCAAGTTATAATAGACCAATTTACTTGAAATTTGCTACAGAGCTTCTCAATATAACAGTGATTGCCCTCGCCTAGAATTTTTTGAAAATTTTGTTTTTTACTATTTTTAAAAAATTCAGAAAGTTGAAAAAAGAGCAAAAAAATGATTGTTTTTTACACTGCCGCCATTTTACAAAAAAAAAATTAATTTCCCTAGGCGGGAATACTACTACAACCTTCTTTTTTAATAATTTCAAAAAATATTTGTTTCAAATGATCGGAAGTGTTGTAACCACGTCAACCAGGAAACACCTTTTTTTCAAGCCGCCACTTTGCCAGCCTGTACCTTTTTCAATTTTGAATTTTTTGTTTTTAATAATACTTTCTTATACTCTTAAAATTTTAATAAATAACTGATAAAAATTGATAGTAAAAATATTTATTGTTTTTTTTTATAGCGCCCGAAAAACACCTAAAATTCGTATGTCTAGACTAGAATACCCCCCTTAAACATTCTATTGACAGCTCAGTTATTCAATAAATATTTATTCTATTAAATATTTTCAAACAAATCTGGAATTTTATGTTTTTCTGGATATATTTTTTAAGGACCCAATAGCAT
>CP092089.1:5835125-5885125 GCA_029203775.1 Neoneuromus ignobilis | reverse complement strand
TTTCAAAACCAGTGACCAAAATACCTCAAAATCAACTACATCGATTTATTAGAAATTTCTCAGGCTTATTATAGATACAAAAAACTAGTCCTTGGACGAAGAATTTTTTTCTGAGGCATACTTTCTTTTTTATTGACTAAAAACAAGCGATTTTTTTTATCGAAAATCGAAATTTTAAATTAGAATATTCGTCATTTTATTCCAAATAATACTTCGAAAAACTGATCATTTAAAAAATATACAATTTAACGTATAAAATAAATTTTCTTAATTTTTTGATTTCATAAAATCTAAATCTGAGCAACAGTGGTCACAGGAAATATTCTTTTTTGGAAGCCATACGAGAGAATGACCATATTTCTTTAATTTTTATATATTTTTTATAAAAAATATTATGTAAACTTTTTTTAAAAAATAGGTTTTTCAGATATTCTAACATTTGTTAAGAAACAAGTTAAATTTCTTAATAAAAATTCATAAAAGTCACGTTTTTTTGATTTCCTGATTGATCATGTCCACTTAAGACACTATAATGAGAATCTAAAGGAATAAAAAAAGAATAAAGTAAATGGAGAAATGTTTATTCAAGATTTTATTATTTCGTCAACAAATCCAGATAATTTGAAAAAGGATACAAGTATTAGATAGAGCAAATCAAAACACTATTTTTAGATAAACCTCAGCAAGAAAAAAATAATCGATGAATTTTCAGATCAAAGAAAAATTGAATTAAAATGAAATGAAATTCAATAAATTTTTTATTTCAAAATTTATTTAATAAGATCATGAAATATTTAATAATATTATTGTTCATGCACACACACACACACACATACATATACATATATATATATATATATATATATACATAAATATATATATATATATATATATTATATATATAAAATATATATACATGTTTTAATTTAAAATATATTACAGTTTTTAGTTAATTTACTCAAAATAAATATTATTTTATTATATCAACTTCTTACAACTATAATAAATTATAAAATTGAAAAATGAATATTTTAATAATGTCAGAGTTGAGAGAACATAAAATTTTCTTTTTTTAAAAAGTCAAATCTATAATTCACAAATCAATCACCAATATATTAGTTTCAAAAGAATGAAAAAACTTTAAATCGTATTATTCTTTAAATGTTGAATTCTTTTCTATTTTAATTAAAACTCGGCAGATTTTGATTTGTAAAAAAATATACGTGCGTAGAAAGCCAAGTAGATTTTAATCCTGTTACGTTATGAATAACAAACGACCGAACCGATTTCATTTCTCGCTTCAAACTGTGAAACGATGAAACTATTAACTCTCTATACATGAAAATGTGTATTAAAGAATATAAGCATTGTTTTTAAACGATAATTAAATTGTTTATAAGAGTTAAATACATCGTATTTTATTATGAAATTGGAAAAATAATACTTTTAAATTTATATTTATTTATTTTTTTTATTATATAGGGGTGTTCAATAGAAATGAATTTTTATCCCCAACACCACAATGGTTATAAAATGTTCAATAATCACTTATTGTTTAAACTATGTTTGCTGATGCACATTTCGATGGCTTTTTTGTTAAAATCCAAATTAATGGTTTGATTTGTTTATATATACTAATTTGTGTTTTTGTATCTTTTTTTAACTGGGGGTTGAACTTTCTTTTTATTTTGTCATATGATCCATAAATGTAATACATATTTGTATCTGAGAATTTTGCCATATTTAAGTGAAAAGATATTATTTATTGTTTTTTATAACATAGTTGTTTGTCATAAATTTGTGTCCTTTTGAATGAACTAAATTAACTTGTCGGTATTTATTATTTTTTTCTTGTCAAAATGATTGAATTTTTTTAACGATTTATGAAGTCTCTTTGATATGAATTGAACATTTTCATACGTTAGTTTTGTAATACTCTTTATATGCACAAAGATGCAAATATTTTCGTAAAATGTTATGCAGAGTGTTTCTTGGGATTTTAATTCCTATGAACGTCGACGAATCGATGTTTGACGGTCCTCTTCAACACTTGCACATATAACAGCAATATTTTCAGCTGTATGACCACTACGAACATATGTTTTTGGTCTATGGTCTCTAAGAATACCAAATTGTTCAAATTTCTCGATTAGGATACAAATAGCAAGCTCCGAAGACACTTGATTACGAGGAAAAATGCATGAATTTTACGCATTGATGTTGTAAAATTTTCATCATTTTTAAAGTATTTTTTTACTATTTAAATGCATTGTTCAAGCATGTAGTGTTCCATCATTAAAATTTCCCAAGTTTTAAATAAACAAATGTTAAATAATAATAGTTTAACATTTGACATTTTATCAAATAATAGTCAACTTACTTTCTAACCTCAAATTTGGACAAAAATTAAAATGTAATTTTTTGTTTCATTTCAAAGCTTTTCTAAAAAATACATTTATATGATAATCCAATATTTAAATTGAAAATTATATTAAAACAACTCAAGGTTTAGTCAAAATTATTTTTCATTCAATTTAGAAATAAGTGTTAGAAAAAATCGTACATTTTTAGTTTTGTAATACCATTTATATGCACAAAGATGCAAATATCTTCGTAAAATGTTATGCAGAGTGCTTCTTGGGATTTTATTCCTATGAACGTCGACAAATTGATGTTTAACGGTCCTCTTTAACACTTGCACGTATAACAGCGATATTTTCAGCTGTAGGACCACTACGAACATATGTTTTTGGTCTATGGTCTCCAACAATACCAAATTGTTCAAATTTCGCTATTATGTTACCAATAGCAAGCTCCGAAGACACTTGATTACATGTAAAAGGGGCACGAATTTGCATTGACGTTGTAAAATTTTCATCATTTTTATAGTAAATTTTTACTGTTTAAATGCATTGTACAAGCATATAGCGTTCCATCATTAAAATTTTCCAAGTTTTTAATAAACAAATGTTAAATAATAATAGTTTAATATTTGACATTTTATCGAATAATAGTCAGCTTACTTTCTAACCTTAAATTTTAACAAAAATTAAAAAGGAATTTTTTTGTTTCATTTCAAAGCTTTTCTAAAAAATACATTTATATGACAATCCAATATTTAAATTGAAAATGATATTAAAGCAATTTACTTAAAATGATTTTTCATTCAATTTAGAAATAAGTGTTAGAAAAAATCGTACATTTTTACACTTGTTCTCGTGTTGTTTTGAAACAAAGTTACATTTATATATTCAAGAAATCAGTCTTTTCATGTATGTCACTGTAGTTTTGGTGTTTTACTCGTATTTCGTAGACGATTGTACTAGACCACGCTAACTTGTAGAGTTAATTATATTTTTAATTATGTACTCGTTATATACGCTTTCAGTTGAACAACTGTTTAAAAACAAAACGAACACCTATCTAATTTGTAACGTTGTTGTACACCCGTATTGCATTCTCTAAAGTGCGAGTTATTTCACTACAAACACCAACTAAGAAAAAGACGATATGATATTTTTAAAGGACCTTTCACTCAATCATCTTCTTTTAATATTACTTATTGCCTAAAATGGTTACAGCACGACTTAGTCGAATGAACAGAAAAAGAGAAACAGTAATCAACGGCAATGCGTCGTATACGTCCATCTTGATCGTGCATTCTCCTCGGTGGCTTTTTGTTTGTAAATGTTAATTAGCTTGGTTACCATTGTTATTTCGTTTTATACCCATAGCAACGCAAACAAAAAATTGTAACGTACCTGGCACACGAGCACTAATTTGCTTTTATGTAACGTAAGGTGAGGGTAGGTGTTATTGAATTATTCTGTGATGTGTAAACAGGTGTTATGCGACGTTGGATATTTTTGCCGAATGAAGGAAATGACATAAAAATGAATAGGCTGCGATGTGGTGATTATGTTATTTTCTATTCGTTTTCAATTCATATGTAAATATTTGCTCTTAGTGTTTCGACTTGAATACGTAATGGATATTATTTTTTCAAGAATTTTGTTTAAAAATATACATTTGGATTTTATGTTTCTTTGATATTTATATTTTAATAATTATATAAAATTTATTTAAAGATATCTTTTTAATAACAATTTTCAGATACAAACTAACTGATTTTTGACTTTTGATAATATTAACATTTTTAAAAAATAGAAATACTATTTCATCTGCAAATATTTATAATTGAAAATTATAAGATTATTAATTTTTAAAAACTACTATACAACATATAGATAAAATTATTTAGAGGAAATATTAAGTCTATTGAAAATTTCTGTCCTTTTTTTAATTAAAAGAAAATATATTTTTTTAAATTGTTTATTAATACAGATGGGTCTATTTTTGTGCGGATTATTTTAATGCGATTTTTAAATTATGCGATTCATATTTCTTCTTAGTATCTTTTTATACCAATTTTTTCGAGAATTCCTTTAACCGGTTATTTAATTCAACTAAAAGCTCTTCAGTTTTATGAACAAATGAAGAAATCAGAGCCATTTACTTCCACTTCTCAAACTAATAAGGAATTTTCGGCTAGCAAAGGATGATTAATTGAGTTTTTAAAAAGCAATGCACTGCATAACGTGGAGATTACGAGCGCGGTTGCATCGGTAGATGAAGAAGCTGTCAAAAATTTTCCAGAAGAGTTAGCCAAAATTATTAAAGATGGTGGATATTGTTCACACCGAGTATTTAATGATGATGAAAAAAACGAATATGAAACAAAAAGGTCTCGATTTCAAAATTTTATTACTTGTTAACAACGCACCAGGTCATCCATGTTTAAAACATCCAAATGTAAAGATAATATTTTTTCCACCCAATACAACAAGCATTATCCAGCCATTAGATCAAGGTATAATTGCAACTTTTAACAATATTACGTTAAACGAACTTTTCAATTTATATTGAATAAACTAGAAAATGAGTCAATAACAGTAATTGACGCTTGGAAAAATTTTTTAATCTTTGACTTAATAAATCATGTTGTTTTTGCTATATTACTCAAATAAAACCACATACTTTAAATACCTGTTGGAAAAAGGCTTGGCCTACATGTCTTGAAAACAGTGCAACTATTCACTTTCTTTTTTATTATCTTATTCTTATTCTAAACAGTGCAGATATTATTGCGATGATAATTAAAATATGTATGAAAAATTCTAAAACAAATTACACATATGTACATATTGTTTTGAATAAAATTAAATAGTTAATTAAAAAATAAAGTAAAAAGCTTTGTTTTGTATCAGTTTTTTGCAGATATTTGAATTTTTTAAGCATTCTTTATTTTCTGATTTTTATGCGAATTTTAGAGTAATTTCACTTTGTAGCTTTGGTTTTATGCGGTTTTTGAAAATTACAGAACGTATCCCTAATTTTTAAATGTAAGTTAAATCTTTTTGTGCGATTTTTTTAATGCGGTTTTCTGTGAAATGTATCTACCGCATAAAAAAAGACTCCGATGTATTTATTTTATTTTTTCATTCTACAATATTACAATTTAGTCTAAGACTGATAAATAACTTAATTCTGTTATTAAAATACTAAAGGACTTTGAATCTAAAAGTCACCTATTGGTGTCTCCTAAGTGTGCAAACAATTTAAGGCACACTTTTCTGGTGCACTAATACAAGCACTATTCTTCTTTTATCACTAACACTGTTATATTACACTAGTTAGCTCAAAAGACTTCTTCCTCTTGAGTCCTCTTACCATATTCGTATTGCCGAGCAGCTGGATAACCTCCAGATTTATGTACTGTAGAAGTCTTTCTTAGTGGCTCCTTACAAATTTCTGTATTTCACTAGCCAAAAACTCAATTTTTAAGTCCCTATGTTGGTCGTTATTTTTAATATACCAAGGTGCATTTAGGATGCTCCCTAATACTTTGTTTTGAAAAATTTGGATAATTTTTATGTTACTTTTTTTGGTACCAATCGTAAAGTTGTATTCCATAGGTCCAAACTAGTTACAGGAATGTGTTCTATCCGTTTATTGGTGAAATAAGTATTGATTTAACTTCATTAAGCGTTTTTTTTAACACAAATGAATTTTAATTCCAACACCATAATAGTTATAAACTGTTCAATAATCACTTATTGTTTATAAATATGTAGACTGATGCATTAAGCCTTATTTTCCACATCAAAATGTGACACCTAAATTTGTGTTTTATTAAAAAGAAACAAAAAAACTACATATATTTCTCAATACACCATCCTATATACAGAGATGTTTCTTTTTAATGAAACACAAATCTAGGCGTTACATTTTGATGATTCTATATAAGAACAAATATTTTATTTAAATCAACATATCTGCGATATTTTCTTCTTCATACTCACTTTTGTTGTTTTGAAGTTAATAAATTATTAACCTGTTACTTTAAAAAAAATTTTTTTTCTCGAAAGTTGTAAAAATATTCATTTCTACAAGTTATTCTTTGCAATATGTATATGGTATAAAAATAGAAAAAATCAATAAGAAACTTCTTGGTGTGAATTACTCAGGATATGATTTTCATCAAAAATACTATATAAAAGAATATATTTTTATAATAATATGTATTAAATTTTAATAATTCTATTAATACATTTATATAAATTTTCAAAAAAATCTTAATGAAAATAAAAGAAAGATTTAAATATTACTAAAAATTATTCTCATAAATGATTTTAATTTTAGTTATAAATATAAATAACACATTTGAAATTTTAACTCAATTGCTAAATAAAAATTTTAATTTTGTAATGACAAAAATATTTTTTATGTTTTAAAATATCTTCTTTAGTTTTTTAATTTTTTTTAAAAAAATAAATATTCCTTTTTGTAGAAAAGCGAAAATTTATTGAATATATTGCAATCAATAAAAAAAAGATAAATAATGCAATATTTGTTGTATATTAAAAAAAAATTTTTTTAATTTTTAATAAATTAATACAATATTTTTAAAAGATATAAAATTTACAGTTTTGTTTAAAAACAATTTTAAATAATTAAATTTATTTCTTGTTATTCGAAATCTGTATAAGTATCTTAAAATATATTAAAAAGTAACACTGTATTATTATAATTTAATTTGTAAACTTTCTGAATGAAGCTTAAATAGTTCTATTATTAAATCTATTTAATTTATTTGAATATAACTTACAAACTATAACTATAGTGGAGTATGTACGAGTATTCTTGCTATATTCTATCATCATTTTTTTTAATTACTTTATCGAACTCTTGTATTTTTTTTTCGAGTTTAACTTACGTTCTTAAAATATTAATAATATCATCAACAAATCACAGACGACTAAATATCTCTTCATATGTTTTTATTCCTTCAGATTTCCAGTTTAGCCTCCTAAACATTTTTAGTACAACTCTAAATAATTTTGGTAATAATGTATCCCTTTTACTCATTCATCTCAGGATATAAATTATCCTATTTCTTCATATATTTGTATGGAAGATGTAATGTATAAATGTTTCTTAAGAAAATGTATATTTAACACAAATGAATTTTAATCCCAAAACCACAATGGTTTCAAGTGTTCAATAATCACTTATAGTGTGAGTGAACAATAAGTGATTATTGAACTCTTTAAACCATTGTGGGTATTTGAGGTTAAAATCCATTTGTGTTAAAGTGAATCAGCCACAGTTCCAAAATAAATAAAAAATGTATATTACTTTAATTTTTTGATTCTTCATTATATTTAATACCGTTGATAAAATTTATATTATATATTAGTCGATATTTGATATATTAGATGTAGGCTTTTTCGTATTCTATAAATCGTAGACAACGTGGTAATTAATATTCATTACTCCAGTTATTGATTTTGAATATGATACACTATCCTACATATAATTCAAAATTCTCTTTATTATTATGATTATATATTACACATATACACACACAAATTTATATATATATATATATATATATATATATATATATATATATATATATATATATGCGAGGATCGTTTGATAAGTATGGTAAATTTATTTATTGTTTAATTTAATTAATTAATTAATTTAATTAAATTTTTCAATTTAGTTTTTATTACTTTTTTACTATACTTTTCAAACGACTCTCGTATATATATGTATAATATTTGAATAATTTAATAATTAAATAAATAAAAACGATTTTATTTTGTCTAAAAATGAATGACTTCATTATAAATGTGATATTATTATCATCTGCTTTATTAACTTTTTATATAAAGAAAAATATGTTTTTAATCATTTTATTTGAATTCTAAAAATAGTCAATCTATGCCTTTTTGTTACACTTGATATCGACAAATTATCTTATGTCTGTGAATATAAATATATATATATATATATATATATATATATATATATATATATATACACCCGTCCCTCAATTTACGCGGGATTTTTACGCAAGTTTTTTTTACGCGGCAAATTATACCTTTATTTTATTTTTTTTATGCGGGACTTTTTTTACGCGGTATTGATTTACGCGGCACTTTTTATTCGCGGTCAGATAAATTTCATTTTATATAATTTTTCATAGAATTTATTATATATCAGAGTGACGCAAATTTTTACTTGAACGTATAAAAATACGATATAAATATATAAAAAGTTGATTGTTTTGAATTACAGTAGTGATAGTGACACCGAATAAAATTTATCTACTTTTGTTTTCTAAAACGTCATTATTTTTTTGTTAAGCTATGGTGAAATAAATATGTGTTTCTACAACTTTACCAGCTTTTATTTCCAATATTTTTTCTATTGTATTGACAGACTCAATTTACGCGATTTTCATTCGCGTGAAACAAATCCACGTGGAACGGATACTCCGCGTAAATTGAGGGACGGGTGTATATATATATATATATATATATATATATATACATACATATATATGTGTGTGTGTGTTTTTAAGAATGATTGAAATTTAAATTTATTTCAATATTAATTTCTATTATGCTTAAAAACTCTCTCTTTCTCCTCCCTTCTCCCTATTACTATCTCTCTCTCTCTCTCTCTCTCTCTCTATATATATATATATATATATATATATATATATATTGTATTTTAATAATTAAATAAATAATAATGATTTTATTTTTCCTGAAAATTAAATGTTCTTTTACTTTACAATAAATGTTATTTAAGAAATAAATATAAAAAAATATTAAATGGTGTATAGTTTTGACAATTTTATCATTTAAATGAATTGTTCAAAATGTCTATATAATATAAAATAAACAAATATAAAAACAGTAATATTATTCATAATATAACTTTTTGTGTATATACATATATAAAGAAGGGTGGCCCAAGTAAGACTAAAGGATAGTAAAGAATAGTAAATGATAGTAAGCGAGTAAATGTATGTCTAAACCCTTCAGACTCATTTGGGCCACCTTATATATATTGTATATATAAATTCATGACAAAATAAACGTAAAATATGTTCATTGAACAGTTAACATAGATCGATTTCTACAATGTGACGGAGGAAATAAATTTCAAGTTCTTGAACATTTTATCAACGTGACTGTGATTCAAATAGCGTCCTTATATACGTCAAAAGACGTCACAAATTTGTAATCGAAAGATAAAGAGTTTGTCATGGTCCAGTGCGAATGAATTTGAGATTTCCAAGCGAAAACGATTACTCTTATTGTACTGTGTGTACTTTTATAACAGTTGTGCATTCAGAACTGAAAACTTTACGGTGATGATGTTAAAATAAAGTTAAAATATCGAAGTCAAATAACAACTTAAATTAGGATTTGTCGAAACTAACTTATAATCTTTATATTTATATATATATATATATATATATACACGTAAACACACACACACATTTCACATTTGTATAATTTCTATTATGTATAAAATACATTTCAAGCAAATGAAATAATTTACCAGTATAAGAGAGAAAATAGTTTAATTTATTGATCGAGCTTAGTTTCATTTAACTTATTATAGAACTTTCGCAAACGTGATTACCAAATTTGCATATTTTTTATAGACTGAAATTCAAGATTATTATTCAATGCTATTAAGCAATCATATATAAATATATATATATATATATATATATATATATATATATATATATATATATATATATATATATATATATATATATAATTATATATATGTTTATATAGACACATATGTGTATTTGTAAAAATAATAAACGTTTCAAACTTGTTGAGAAATAGTGCATAAATAAATTGATATAATTTTTACTGTTGATCTACTAGCGGTCTCCATTCGAAACGAGTTAAAAAAAATTCGTCGCAAATGTATTTCTGTAACGCACCTCGTTAGTCCCTATACAAGTAAAAACCTAAAACGTGGCCCATAAAATATAAAAATATAACATTTTTTTTCGAATGCGTATATAGCATGTTCTGAACAAACGTATTCAAATAAAATATATAAACTGGTACACATGAGCAAGAATTGTATTTTTTTTAGACTTTATTGCGTTAATAAAAACGCTTGGCCGGGCTTTTTAATGAGGATATATTTTCCGTTTATTTTGACACAGAGTAAGTAAAATTATAGTTTGTATTAGCTTTGTTAATTCTAATAAAAATCTTTCTTGCACGTATTGATGTAGTCATAAAATAATAGTTGTATTTTATCATTATTATTTGTTAAGATTCGTTATATATATATATATATATATATATATATATATATATATTATATAGGGTCATCCAGATGTGACGCCTAGATTTGTGTTTTATTAAAAAGGAACATGTGTATATTTTTTTTATTCTTTCTGATGAAACCCCTAGGCATCACATTTGGATGACCTTATATTAGTACAGAAAGAGATAATTATTTTTACTGATATGGTTTTTTTCTGTTCGCTATGACTGTTTTTTTATAGAGCGACCCAAATGGCACTGAAAGATATAACGTTCGGGCCCAATTTACATCTTTCAGTTCATTAAGGCAATTTTGTATAAAATATTTTTATTCCAATTCTTGTCTGGAAAACTAATACAACTTAAATATTTACAACTATTTTGTTGAAAATCTTGAAGTTAATAACCAATACAGTATACAACAATACAAATATTGAAATAATGGATAAAATTATTAAAATGTAATCAAATTATAATCTGCTTTCCAAACTTTTCATTGGAAATATTTTTTTTAAAAATTTTAATTTATTTCCAAATATATACATTTTATTATTTTTCACCCTTTTTTCATCAATAATAGATTAGTCTTTCCAAAAAATTTTTCTTCGATCAATTCACTGCTTTTATATTTCATTCATTGTGACAAATTTTCTTATCTTTATATATATATATAAGGATTATTAAAAATATATTTAGATTTAAATATAATTCCAATTTGTTTATTTTGATAAAAAATCCTTTTTTTAATATTTCTGTAAACAATAGTACAAATTAATAATGTTTTTGAATTTTAATTTTTTAACTTACAATTGGTGTGAATAAAATAAATATTTTTGATTTTTCTTTACAATCAAGTAATTTGGTTATTTAGCAAATTGATAATACATAAGTAATTGGTTTATATTGAAAAATAAAAACACAATTAATATCAAATATTTTTTTTATTTATAATAATTTACAGCTTTTTCAAATTCTTATAACAGCATTTTGATAATATTCATGAATTATTTAACGAAAATGAAGGAAGAAAATATGTTTAATATATCAACATAAAAACTAGAAAAAAAATGTAAAAGAATACTAAAAATTTCTTCTTTTGGTCATAGATTCATATTTGAAATTATAAAATTATTAATGATTATCTAAATAAAATAAAGTAATTGAATTGAAAAATATTTTTTCCATATTTCTGAATATAATATCATATTCTAAAAAAAATAGAAAATTGTTAAAAAATCATTAATATTTTATACTTGAAATGATTTATTCTTGAATTCTAAAACCACTACCTTTTTTAATAAAGTATTTTTTATATGAAGTAATAAAAAAATGTTTATCACTAAAACTCACATCGTTAAATTTGTTGTATTAAACAAGCAAATTCACAACTATTATTATTTTTAATAAATGCGATTTTATTTTAAGTAAAAAAAATAATAGTCTCTGATAAATTTACTTTGTATTTACATAAGATCATAAATGTGAGAATATTTTTTAAAAAAAATATTACAAAAGTAATAATATTTTATCTATTTACATTAAAAAAAGTGGGTGACTTTTAATAAATATTATTTGAAAATTACAGTTTTTATAAATTTTGATTTTTGGTTCAATAGATAAAAATTTTATTATGTTATAATTTTCATATAAATATGTAAAAAAATAAATTAAAATGTATTATTATTGTTTTAGTTTTCATTGATTGTGATTTTAGAGTTTAGTACAAATTGAAATATATATATATATATATATATATATATATATATATATATATATATATATAATGTGTAATCCTACAAGTTTTTATAAATCTAATAAATCATATTTTATTTATGTATATCCATTTCGTATACACGTATAAATTTGTTCATATTCAAAATTCTACTTGAGATACTCATTTCGTAAATGGAAACGTCAGAATTGCATGAAACTGTAAATAATATCGTATTCATATTGTCTAGACAATTGCATGTCTAACGGAAACATAAGAGAAATTTATATAAACTTACATTTAATATAACTTTTGTGCACAAGTAAAGACTCACATACAAATATATTTCTCTATAAACGTATTTCTAAATGATTCATTTTTAACGAGCGTAGTTTTCTTTAATAATTTTTTTTATATAAAACATATGTTAATATAAAATAAAATGCACTTCATACAAAATACTTTTTATACAAATATGTACACTTTATTTATTTTTTTCCTGATGTGAACCAGTGCGTGCTATTGTTTTCACAATTAGAATATTTTACTTTCGTCATACGTCACGCAATATGTACACTTAAGAAATGAAAACGATCGTAGCATGATTTCTAAATACACAGTCGTAATAAAAATCCAGTTAAGAATGTTATTATTATTAAAATAAAACGATATGATCATTTTGCTATTGTAATTAAATGTTCAGTTGAGTGCACAAATAAATAAAAATTAATATAATAATTATTTCGTTTATTCACGATTCGTAAGTTATTTGTGACTCTAAATGTAGATACTTTATTGATTTTATTTATAGAAAAATCGATAATTACTTACATATCTTACAAATGATCTTAATAAATCAAATAGTTAAAGTATTGTTTTTATTATATGCCATATTTAGTATCAAACATAAAGTATGTGTATTTTTTTTTAATAAAAATCTGTTTTCGTCTTTATTTTCGTAGCAGAATAAAAAGAAATATAAAAAGACATATATAAGAGTTACAGTCATTTACAAAAACAGGAAATTGCAGTTTTCAAGAAATACATGTTAAAATTTGTAAATTTTAATATATACATACAAATGTATATATATATATATATATATATATATATATATATATATATATATATATATATATTAAAAAATATACTAAATATATATTAAAAAAATATATTTTATGATACAAAAAATAATATATTTTTTTGCATATAAAATTATGTCAAAATGAAAACATTTTTTACTAGGATTTTTTAATTTAAATTTATTGATATATTTTTCAGTTATTCTCATTATTTCGTCTAATTTTAATGAATTCTATTCATTTATGTTTTTTTTTTAATTTTATACAATTTTCAGTTTATTCTTTTCTCAAATATAGGGTCATCCAAATGTGATGTCTGAATTTGTGTTTAATTAAAAGGAAACTATACACATGGTTTCCCTATACACATGCTTCTTTTTAATAGAACACAAATATTGGCGTCACATTTAGATGATCCTATATATACAGTTGTTTTTATTTGTAATTAGTTTTGTAATTTTCATTATTTTTAATTTCAATTTCCTACAGTGCTAGCAATTTTTCAGTACAATCCCAGCAAAAAAATTGTAAAGTTTCAATGCAAATAAATGGAATAGATATTTTTTAATATTTATGATATTTTTCATTTTTTTTATACAAGTATATTGGAGAGAATGGAATAAATAGTGGTCTGATAGGACAATATCAAATAATTAAGATGGATGATTATTAAATATAGGCGTCACATTTGGATGACCATATATTTTCGATGAAATTCATATCCGAGTTATCAAGTACTTTTCCTAAAAATATTTTTATTGATTTTACTTTATATAAATAAGTGAAATCATGCATAAAAGTTTCTATTTTTTAAGAAAATAATAATTTTGTACAAGATAACTTTTTAACAATTTTAATACCCTTCGTAACTCATTTTTTTATTTGAAATTTACGCATATACATAACATTATTGCAAACTGAATCATTAAATGCTCAAACTATCTATCCTGTTCCACGATTCTTTGAGAAGAAAGCGCTTCTCTTTTTTTCATCTGACACATTTCTCCTAGAATAAAATATTTAACCCTTTATCATTTTATTATTTGGAATGGCCTATAAACAAATCGATAAATGATTCGTGTCTTTCAACCAATTTTCTTCAGAAAAATTAGTGTTAAATTTTTAAACTAAAAAACATAAACGTAAATATTACTATCGTTTTAAAACATTAATATTAATATTTATGTTTTCACAATTTTTCTTGATCAAAGATTAATATCTTTTATTCACAATTTAGTTTAGATGATTTTTTGTTAATCTTTTTCTCGACCTTTGTAATCAGATTTGCTTATTTTAAATACCTTTGAATTAATGGTTCTAATATCTGAAACCAGAACTTTAATTTCAATTTTAAACTCTTTTTTAGTTATGAGGGTCGTTTGTTAAGTATAGTAAAAAAATAAAAAAAAAATGAAAAATGTAATTAAATTAAACAATAAATATATTTGCCATCCTTATCAAACGACCCTCGTAGTATATGATATTTTCGAATAGCTCTAATTAGTTTTTTATAATTTTTTTCGTGTTTATCTTTTAATTTTATTTCTATTATCAAACAGACCCAATTTATCAAAAAATATATCTGCATTGTTATTTTTATATCTTCTCCATAATTTTGATTTTCATTCCAATTATAAAAAATTATCTATAAAACATTAAAAAAGTGATGCTGTAATAAAATATTCAATTTAGGGTATTTGTTAAAGATTTTTAAATATTTAAATGAATCCTATTAATAATATCAAAATCTTTTCAATATAATATTTTAGAGAACAAATTGATTTAAAATATACATATTAACTCATTTTAAATATTTTTATTATTTTTAGTATTTTTTTTAATCCTTGCAGTAAAAAATAATATTAAATAAGAATTTAAATGAAAAATCAGGCATATAGAAAAAAATAAATTCCAAAATCATGATATTTAATGATTTAAGTTTTAATTGACTCATTTATTTCAGTTATCTGTAATATTAAATCATATTCAAACTGAGTTTTCAATGAAGTAATTCAATAATAAAATGAAAATATCATATTATGATTAAGTGATAATTTAAATGAAAATATAGTTTGAAATAATACTGTTTGCGTTTTAAACAGATGTATTTATTATCGAGACAGTATGTAAATAAAAATAACATTTTGGCAGTATGAATAATTTTGCTATTACAACTGAATGAAAACATAAAACGATATTACTGTGCCTTTATATTTTGTTATATGAAATATAATATTTTTTGTTAATTATTCTTTTTTTTAATTTAATTTCGTATAATTTTTAATTAATTATTCATTCAAAAGACATTAAAAATAGATTTAATCTTAAAATTTATCGTAAATATTTCATTATTATTAAGATGAAATATTTAACCTTAACATTTATAAATTATTTATATTAGTAAATATTATATATATTTTACATTAAACTTTTTGTTTTTTTAAACTTTAAACTTATAAAATTCATATTGAGTAAGAAATTAAATTCTGAGAAATTTGAAAAGCTTACAATTAAATATTTATTTCGTAATTATTTATTTAATAATATTATTATTAGATACTTTTAGTATATTTTTCCAACTATAAAATGTTTTACTCGTTTTATTTATTTGTATTTTTTTTAAAAAAATAATATTAATTTTGTGAGAATTTATCAACTTTTCTTTTAAAATTAATTATATATTTATATGTATGTAAATTACATTATATAGTTAAATAATAATACTTATTTACTTCAGAAAGAAATAGTATAATTTTTAAAATAACATGTAAGTTGAAAATTCCATATCATTTCGTAAATGAAGCCAGTATCCTCTAACATGTTGCATATTTATGATACCTTTAGTTATGACCATCAGTTTAAACATTTTGTTTGGCCCACGGGGAATGTAAAAGTTTTTATATAGCTCACAGAAAGAAAGATTGTCCATTCGGTCTCTGTTACATGTAGGACGAATGTGTATAACTAGTAATGCATATGACATTTCACTAGTACAGTTATTTGAAGAGCAAGTATTCTCCATATGGCCTTAAACATGGACTTTTACGGTCTTATTATTAGTTTTTAAAATATTTAATATCTTTGATGAGATATAACTTTGATGTCGAGTAACGTTTATAAACTCATATACGTCTAACTAAATAAAATTGTTCTGAAACATAAAATAGAGTCGTTTCACTTGATTCATTTTTTAAATGACAAGTTAATTTTCAAGCGAATATGCTAATCAGTTTATTAAGTTAATTGTTAAGTCATTTATAATCGTTTCGAATATAGTGAAATACACGTGACATTATAAAAAAGCATATATTCTTCGTGATGTTTTGACACTTTATAATTTATGCTATAATTATTCAATTTTTTTAATCAATTTAAATAAATAAAACAAGAACTACGTACAAAATTTGCATCTACTTATACACTATATTTAAATTAACGGAACAAAACTTGATAACGCATTAAAAGTAGTTATAACAGTTGAAAGTTTCAAGTTGATTTATTAGATTGTAAGATTTATCATTTTTCATTAAGTGGAGAACTAGTTTGTATTTTAAATAAGTTACAGTCTTGGTTATAATTTTAATCAACTACAAAAACCACATTATTTTTTTTATATTCACTCATATTTATAAATGGAGAAAAAATTAATTGTGAACGAAGACAAATTTATAACTAATTTTCATTTTCTAATGTGTGTATGTAAATCTACCAAAAAGTTCTTTTCGTTTTTTAAGTGAAATAATATAATAATGTTTGGTATTTAATTAACAATGTAATTTTTAATATTTAAAAAAAAATTCTTTACATATTTATCAGTGGTTCTTAACCTGAGGTGTGTGCACTCCTTAGGGTGCAAGAAAGCATTTCCAGGGTTGTGAAAGAAGTTTCTAAATTTTCAAATGCAAGTGATGACTTACGTGTGGCTCTTTTGAAAAAGAAGCCTCGTTTCAAAAGTATTATTATGAATAAACAACAATGTAGCTATTAAAAATTGAGATATTGTTTTGTATGTCTATGTAAATGTATGTGTTTATTTTTCAATAAAAAATATCTTGTAATAGATGAAATTTCTTAAATAAAGAAATAGAAACAAACTTTTCAAGAGAGTGCGAGAACTTATTTTTAGATTCAAAGGGGTGTCGATCGTTAAAAAAGTCAAGAACCACTGATCTTGATGAAAGCTGTATATTCCTCTTTGATAAAATAATGTCCTTGTAAATTAAAAACTCATCTATTAAATTTTTCATATCTACATTTTTATATTTTTCATCCATTTAAAAAAAATTGTAGGGTCAAAAAGTGCTATATCTGGAGAATGTGTTGAGTTATTTAGAACCTCCCAACTAAGTTCTGGTATTTTTTCTAAATTGATAAAGAAATATATGGTTTTGAGTCGTTATTTTGAAGGATAACTTTTTTCAATTAACAAGAATTGAATGTTTTTTTATGTTCATTGCTCAAATTATCAAAATTTTGATAATATCTCTCATAATTATTCTTTTCTTTTAGCTTTAAAAGTTTATGATAAATTGATTTTCTCATATATTACCATTTAGACAAAATTCTCTTTTTCAGATTTAAATTTGGTTGAAATTTTGAAGGAACGAGTTGTATAGATTTACAGTATGCTCTTTTTCTCACTAAATTTTTATATGTAATCTTTTTTTCATTTCCAGTTACAAGGGTTTTGAAAAATAGTTATTTTTTATTGAGTGAAAATAAAGATGAGCAAAAAGTTACACGATTCTGCTTATTCCCAGTAGTCAGTTTATTTGATACTCATCTCTGATATAAATAAAAATGGTTCTTCTTCCAAGATATTACAAAAAATATTATCATCGATCACAAAAAATGATTCGTATTTGAAATTCAAGTCTCCATTCTTAAAAGTTTCGTGCAATCTTCAGCATATTATTAAATATATAAAATTTTCTCCAAAAACTACAACAATTTTCTATATGTTTCTACAAAACCCTTTGCTTATTGATATTCATAAATTATAGAGAACTATTATGAATTTTATCGTCAGATATCTTTCCTTCACTATTTTTTGGAAAGTAGTTATGATAAAACATTTTTTTCAATGTATGTTGAAAGGCACTAATGATAAAATATAACTGAAAAAATAATGATTCATAGATTTTTTATTAAGATTTTTATACTTGCTTCAAATAACTGGGCGTTAAGTGGACAGAAATTTTCAGTAAACTTTTATATATATATATTCGATGATCGTTTGATAAGTATGGTAAAAAAGTAAGAAAAACTACATTGAAAAATGTAATTAAAGTAAACAATAAATAAATTTACCATAATTATCAAACAACCCTCATATATAGATATATATTATAACTTAAACTTTTATCAATTCTTTCTTGGATAATTATTTATTTTTCTCCTCCCCCATCCCTTTATATATAATATGGGGTATTTTTAAGCTATATAAGCCTGTAAATTTTAAGTTTTTTAAGCATGATAGAAATTTAAATTGAATTCCTATCAAAAGTTCCTTCAACCTAAAAACATCTTTTTCATTTCTTCATATATACATACACACACACACACACACACACACACATATATACATACACACATATATGAATATATATAAAAGGTGTTTTTTTTTTTAGGTTAGATAGAACTTTTGATAAGGATTTAATTTAAAGTTCTATCATGTTAAAAAAATATCCTATATGTATATACAACATATATATATATATATATATATATATATATATATATATATATTATAATAATTTGAAAATTTACGAAATTGTTGTACAATTTTTTTTAAAAAAAATAAACTTTTTACTTGATCAATATGTTATTTGAATACGCAGTTCATTTTGAAACTCTGACTGGCTCATTTTTCTTTAACCATCCATAACAAATGTTTTACATAAAAGAGCGAATGATATATGGTGTTGATCGACATTATATGTGATATAAAGCGACATTAAACTTGCAAAGCTTCCGACATGATATACAAATGAATTGATCGCTAATGTAAAGAGTATGTTATGAAATGTAAATGTAAAGAATGTATTATGGAACTTAATGCTCTACTTGATTTGTATTTGAAATCAATAAATTATTTTTTTTATATGTAACACTGATAAATGTCTAGAATTTTCAAATCGTTGCCATCAAATTTAATCTGGAATATAAATTTTGTTTGATACACATATTTTATGCATATATGGGTATAACATGTAAAGAATTAAAAAATATTTATACTACATAGTACTAATTTTCGATTTATATTTTTATTTGTTTTGCTTGTATCAAAAAATTAAAATATTATTTACATTAACAATTACTTTGACACATTGGTTTATTCAGTTTTTAACGAAAAAATCATTTCGTAAGCATTATATGTTGAGGCAGTGTCAATGTATTTTTTTTGTTAAAATATTTATATATGCTGAGCTCAAAAAATACTAAAGAATAGCAAATGATAGTAAACAAGTAATTGTATGTCTACACCCTTTAGTTCCATTTGGGTGATCGTATGTTTAATATAGGTGTTTTTTTAAACGTGATAGAACTTAAAATTTAATTCCTTTTGAAAGTTCTATCAAATCTAAAAAAATCACTCTTTATCATACCTTTATATATACATACAAACATGTAGATATATAAGGGTATTTTTTTAGGTTAGATAAAACTTTTGATAGGTATTCAATTTAATGTTTTATAACACTTAAAAAACTCTCTATATTTTAAAACTTATTTATTATAAAAGTTCAAAATTAATTTTTAATCATTTTTTAAAAATAAACATCGAGTACCCTAACTTATTCAGTATAATCCTTGATTTTCTCCTTTTCTTCGTTGAGCTCAGTTATTTTTGTAAAGAATATTTTTGTATTCTTCAATCAAAAGTTAAAACCAAAATATTATATACCATTTCTTATTTTATTATCACCATGTTAAAAAGTATTAAGTAAATAAAATAAAATAAATATCTGATATATAGACCAGTGATTTCAAACACGTGGTCCACGGTCTGAAACTTGAAATCGATTTTATTAAAATAATTAAGTGGAATTTAAAAAAAAATTAATACATTATTAAAACAAAAAATTATAGAAGTATATTTTAAGGAACACTGTTTGATGTTCACTGGTATATTACACGCAATATTAATAAAATAATTTCTGTCAAAAAATGTTATTTTTTTTAATTTCTCTAATTTTAAATTACATCTAAAATTAATATAATTTTAATGATTTTTTTTAATTTTTATGAATTCATTAGAGACAAAATAAATGTAAAATTGAAATGAGTTACTTTCGAATATACATAAAAGAACTTTTTGTTTACTAAATTTTTTTGGGAGACTCTTATTAATTTCCTGCAAACTCTCTTAAACTGAATATATAAGTTACTGTTTATATAGGGTTTTCCAATAAGCACTTCAGAAATGTAAATAGAAATAAAACAGAAAGTACATAATTAATAAGTTATTTATTTATTTTTATTTTTAAGTATATTTTATGGCATTAATGATGGAACATAAATTTACTCATATGACCACCATAACTTTGCTTGACAAGTGTATTCGTTTCATTCAATTTTCAGTCATTCTTTCACATAGTTGTGGTCAAATTTCATGAATCACTCGTTCAGTTTTTATTTTTAATGCTTTTGTTGTTTATGGTTTATTAACATAAACCAGTAAGTTTTCATAACCTCACACAAAAGAACTATACTTAATTAAAATGTCAAAATGAGCTTAAAAAAATTCAATCATGTCTACTACTAGCTGTCTAAGTTCTGAAATTTTTATTAAAACCTCCTATATATAATTTTGACATCACTAATACAGACCAATTAATATAGTCCTATTAATTGCAAAAAATAAATAAAAACAAAAAATGGGCCCTTACCATTCAATGTCATTTTTTTTAATAAATCAGTAGTTAGTTATTTGTATCCATACTGTGTAATTTAATTAAATATTTTAGTTAAATATAGAACAGAAATAAAAACAAATTCTGAATCAAAAAGTTTAAAAAATATATTTTCATATTCTAAAAATTTTATTCATATATAAGTTTTATAAAATCCACTGCAAGTAATGGTGAACTACTGATTTGTTTTCAAAGATCGTATTGTTAAGGTGATTTTGATATAATATATATATATATATATATATATATATATATATATATTTGATCTATTGACCGATAAAACTATTAATGTTAATAATTATACCAAAATGTTCAAAATGAACTTAGATCGTTTTCGATATTAAGGAAGTTTATCAGTTTACTCATTCTTATCCATTAAATAAGTACATAAGCAGTGTCTCCCTCACAAATCACCCATCACCCTTTTCCATGTGATCTACACAGCAAATTATAATTAAATAAGAACCGTTACTGAGAGAATTAAATCATACGTTACAGTGAAGTTTCAATATCACACGCCCGTGAACCGGCAAATGTCTTTGTGATCGTCGTTAATGGCAACTCTGCACAGGCATTTACGCAAGTAATGCGTGCGACGCTGTCAAGGTTTTGTACATGAGAACGACGTGAATCAAAGTATCACACCATAATTCTAATTATAACGCTGAATGTGTTCATTACATTGAAATGTTTATATTTTTAATACATTTCGAATATGCCCGTATTTCTACTCAATATATATATATATATATATATATATATATATATATATATATATATATATATTATATATATACAGTGACCAAATAAACTATCCGTACCCGATGCAAAAAAATGTTTCTTTCTAAAATAAATATATTTAAAATATTGTTAATGAAATTCCTTTTTGTCTATAAACGTATATATGTATATATAACAAAATTTCAATTAAATTGAGTAATTGTTGTTTAAAATATATCTTTTTTAATTTAAAGACACGTTAATTAGTGAGAGACACGTAATTAATAAAACTATTTTTAATAATTATATATAATTCATTTAAATACGTCTATATATATATATATATATATATATATATATATATATATATATATATATAAATTAATCCAAAAATGTATCAATTATATATAAAAGCTCCTACCATATCATATAAAATATTCTTAAATTACTATCATGTTGAATACACATATAGTGAGTCAAAGTGAAACTCATACAGAGTTATGTTTCCGATAATTTTACACATATATTTTAATATAATAACAATTTTCTTTATTTCTTTTGCTTAAGTTCTTTATTAGGGTTATTTTTATTATATTTGAAAATTTCAATCGTAAATTAATACTTCTACTCCAGAAAAAGTAACCATTTCTGAAAAATGAACAAAAAATACATCAAAATGAAACTCGTACAACTAATTACTCTCGCTTGAAAACTGCTGTGTTAAGAAAGTATACTCTTCAAATATGTGTTTGGTCACTTTGGTTACAAAAAAAACCTATTGTTAAGTCGTTTGTAATCATTTTGTAAAAAATATAAGTTGGATTTTCACTTTGAGTAGACAAAGGAGACAATCATCGACGGACGAGCGAAAGCTAATGATTTTTCATTACAAAAATGGAAAAATTCTACAGGAAATTGGAAAAATAGTTAATAAAAGCCACGCTATAGTGCAATCTGTAATAAAAAGATTTAAAAACGGCCAAAATGTTGACAATAAAGTCAGAAAGAGTCTCCGCAAGATTTTTAATGACTATGACGAGCATTGGATTCTACGAAAAATTAAAGAAAATTCGAAAATTAGTGCACCCAAATTGACTTTAGAAGTTAAAAAGTATCTAAATAAAAAATCAAGCCCCAAAAAAATTCGTAATATAATAAATAAAAATGGGTTTCATGCTCGTATTGCCACGAAGAAACCTTTCGTAAATCTAGCTAATCGCAACAAAAGGTTAAGCTTCGTTTGGGAAAATATTAATAAGAGTTTCGATTATTGAAAAAATGTTTTGTTTACGGACGAAAGCAAATATAATTTATTTGGATCCAATGGGAGAATTAATGTATGGCAGAAACCAAATACAGAAATGTCTTTAAAACACTTACGTCCTACAGTCAAACATGAGAGCAGTCATGTTATGGTATGGGGGTGTATGTCTACGAGAGGGGTTGGAAATTTAATTTTATAGATGGCATTATAAATAAAAATGTTTATATTGATCTATTAAGGAAAAAAATTGAAAGCTAGTGTTCAAAAACTTGAGATTTTACAAACATTTAATTTTTATCAGGACAACGACCCCAAGCACAAAGCTTATAAAACACATAGTTGGTTGTTATATAACTGCCTCAAAGTACTGGAAACACCACTATAATCACCTGATATAAATGTGATTGGAAATCTATGGAATCACTTAGAAGTTGCCATTAGAACACACACTATTAGTAATAAAAATGATTTTAAAAAGTGTTATTAGAAGAATGGGAATAAATTGATCTAGCTTATTGTGAAAAATTAGTTAAATCCATCCCGAATCGTTTAAAGGCTATAAAAATTAATAAAGGCTACTCTATTAAGTACTAAAATAATTTAATCGATTGTAAATTTTAATTTAATAAATAATTTGTTAATTGTATGAGTTTCATTTTGATGTGTTTTTGAATGATTTTTCAGAAATCGTACTTTTTTTTGGTCTTTAAATATTATTTTATAATTTATTTATTTTTATATGATAAAAATATCCTTAATAAACAATTTAAGTCAAATATAAAAGGATTTTTTTTTATTTAAAAATTGATATACAAATATTTATTGAACATAATAATGTATAAGTTTCACTTTGACTCACTGTATATAAAATACAAGAAATATTTATAAATATTTCTTGTATTATATAGTTTCTTATTTTCAGACAAAAAGATTTATTTCTAGAGCTTGTCAAGTTCTAAAAATAGAAATATTCGTTTGAATATTCATTTATTACGTTACAAATATATTTTTTTATTTTATTTACAGATATAAAACTCTCTGTCTAGTAATTAATTTTATTTGATATTCTTTAAATTCTTTTCCTCATTTCTCATCAAAAATCTTAGGTATTTTTCATTTAAAATATCTCTTTCAATAACAGAATATTTCTTTTCTCTATGAAGCTTTTTTTAATTAGATATTCAAGCTTTTTTGTTAATAAATTTATTTATTAATTTGCGAGATATTTGAAGTCAGAGTGATATTTTATTTTTCCAAACTTAAATCATCGTGATATATACAAATTATTTCGACATTTAAAAAACTCGTTATTGTATTTATGAATTAAAAAAAATATGATACTGTAAATGACAGTCAATAAACAGTCTCAGTAATAGAAATAACTGACGTAATTTTCAATATGAAAATCGAGTGTTTAAAGACACCAGATGTCCAGTTGCAACCAAAGGTTTAAATTATAGAATTATATTTTAATAATTTTTTTAAGGATATAACAGTGCTTTAATATTTTAAATGATGTAATGAACTTTTTAATTCCTTTTTCACTGAATAATAATATTTTACATTACACTGATGTTTATATTGAACAATATATAGAGTGGATCGAATATGACTGAATGATAGTAAAGGATGATAAATAATAGTGAACTAGTAAATGTATGTCTAAACCGTTCAGTCTCCTTCGGGCCATCTATATAATCCATTGTTAGAAATGATACTTTTCAACCAGAGTGAATAATCAGAAAATATTGAATTTCATACAGATTTTATATAAAAATATTTATCTTAACAATGAATGGTAGTTTTATTCAAAAAATACTTAGAACTTACGTTAAAATAAATATAAATTAGTATAAATAGTATACAAAGTCTGTCTGAAAAGAAACTGAATTTTTTTTGCACATAAAAACATAATGTTCAATTCGTAAAAGACATTTATTCACAATTTATTCTTTTATCGTCAATATAGTTTAGTTTTTAATGAGTATTATAATGAGTATATCGATTTACGTAGTTCAGTTTTTAAAATCGCTTCAAGTACCTTTGTCAAAACGATATTGGTATATGAAATTTCATCATAATGATGCCTTTTTATAGTAAATATGAGTTCCATAAAAAAAATCGTATAGAACCAAATCATGTCAATATAACCGAATGTGGATTCAGACATTATTGTTTTTTTTTCAAAAAATTCTCATAAAACAACGCTTTTTTAACTGATGCATTATCGTATAAAAATATTCAAGTAATTTGTAAACGATTGTTCTGAAACATTTAAATAATAATCTTAATCGATTTTTTTATTCTACAATAAATTAAAATCGAATAAAAAAATATATAATTTTCTTTATTCATAATTTGTGAATTTTGGTTCTTTTGATTATTTAGGCGATTTTTTTCAACACTATGATATTTAATTTCAGGATCATTTTTCAAACATTACTTTTTATTATCAGTTGTAATAAATTTAAAAAAAATGAGAATTTTAGAACATTTTAATAAAGTTTTTACAAAATTCTGCGCTATACAATTCTTGATCTTCTATTAATAAGTGCAGTACAAATTGAACATAGACCTTTTGTTATTAAAATTATTGATTAGAATATAATGAGTCACATTTTTATTTATTTTGAATATTTTTTAACACAGTAAATTTGTATCAACATCAATAATTACACGTAATTTTTCAATGTATTCTTCACTAGAATTAAAATTATCATTCAAGTCTTCTTTAATGCCTTGAAGTCACTTGTGTTGGATATAAACTTGTGTATATGATAAACAATTATCAAAAAAATTTAACAACAATTCGAGTATTTTGATAATTTTTTTACCAAGTTTAAATCGAAATTTAATTTAACTTATTTCATTATATTTCCACGTCAAGGTAACAAACATATTATCATTTCACAGTTATTACTCAGAAAGCAATTACCTGATGTTAATTACATTTTGAGAATTTATAAGAAAATATTATACTTTAAAAAAAATTAATAGATTATACGGGTACTAAAAGTATTGATTAGAGTAAAAATATATTTCTTTTCTAATAGATATTGTGTAATTGTTTAAGAAAAGAAAGTATTATATTAATTAATTAACTATAAAAATCAAAAAAATACAAAAATCTATATTTCTTAATTAAAAGAAAAAAATCTATTTCTAATTTATTGATGTCTTTTCTAAAAACTTACATTATTCGAAAAAAATAATTATTTTAATCAAAACTTATTTGTTAATTTAAATTTTTTATGCGAATTATAAACCAGTATAGAATTATAAACATGGCTTTGAATTTTTCAAGCATTTTGTAATAATTAATTTTTGTTATTTGCAATGGAATTGTTTATATAAATTAAATAAATATTAAAAGTTTGATTTTAATACTCAAATATTTCTGTCTATAATTGTATTTTCCTTTTTAAATAAATTATCATATATTATATTTAAATAAAATTTATTTTTTGTGTGTTTGTGATTTTTTAATAAAATCACACATACAAACACATACATACATACATATATATGTTTATATATATTTAATTGAAATGTAATAAATATGTAAACTTCTCTAATGAGTCATTTTTAATGCTATTTAAATGTATATGTCAGTTATAAATTTCACATTTTAATTTAGATTTTACATAAACGTTTTCAATTTATATTTTATAAAGTGATATAAATATTATAGATTGTATTTTAATTTATTTTTACTGGTATGTATTTATCTTCATTATCGGTACATCATATTAAAAATGAAAAATAATTCGTTTGAATTATTAATCAGTATAAACAAATTTAAATACCTTTTTTTTAAAAAAAATGTTCATAAAACAAACATACACGTACGAAATATTAAAAAATATTCTCTAAATAACCGTGTTTTTCAGATAATAAAAAGAATTTTATTTCCGCTCGGTAACGAAATCGTAAAACCATACAATAAAGAAAATTCCAGAAATAATAAACTTGATATTATATGACATTTCATAATTCTATACTTAGATTTTTTTTCAAAAATGAAACACAATAAGTTATAAAAGCTCATAAAATTTTAATTTAATTCTGTAGAACAAGCAACAACATCCACTTTTTCCTTCGTATAAAAAGTCATATCTATCAATTAGTATATAACATTTGTGTGTGTGTAATCTCGACCGGGACACAAAACGTATTATGTAATTTTATATTATTACTTATGAAACCGCAAAGAAACTCTTGTAATATTGTATACAGGTTTGCTAATATGAAACAAACGTAAATTTAATGTAAAAATACTACCAACCCACCGCGATAAGAACAGTTTAAAATTTTTTTTCAATTTCAAAGTATTTTATTAAATATCGTAGGTTGGTTTTCATCAATTATTTCACAGTATAGTAAGATATTTTTCATAAGAGGATTATACTAAAACAGAAGTGGCTCTATTTTGTATGATATAAATAAACCAGTTGATTTTTATTAAATATATGTATTATTTTTTTAACAAAATTAAATTTATGAAAACTAATATCTTGGAATTATTAAATCACTTAAGATTTTAATATTGAGTTATAAGAAGCTTCAAGTAATTGACACAAATCTAAAATATCTGCTCATTTATTTTTTAATTTTGTTATTGTTATTATTAATTTTTAAAAAGTTAATATTTACAATCTGTATATCATATATTTAATAATACTCTTTTTTGGAATTTCATATCATTGATTTCCAATTGATATTAATAAATTTTCTTACAAAATAATAATAACCAACTTATACATTTTAATATATAACAATATTTATTTAATATTATAATTATAAATGAGACGTATAATTGATTTATAATAAAATAATTAATTAATATAAAAACAAATAATTTAATTCTTAGTGTATAGAGGATCCAAATAATACTGAATAATAATAAAGAATATTAAATGATTGCATGCAAATAAATATATGTCTAAATCTATTAGTCTCATTTGGGCCATTTTATATTTATTAACGATAATATAAAATATGCTCTAGTTAATAAAACTTCAATAGCTTTAAAATATAAGTTGAAAATATATTTATACTTCAGATCATTTTAATATTAAATATAATTTAGGGTTTTATTTTTAAATATAAAATTTAATTTTAAATTGTAAAAAACTTTTATAATTAAACAAAATTGTCTAGTTTTTTTTTAGTGAATCAATTATGTGTATCATTATTAGTTTTCCCTTAATTATTTTTTTATTTCAATAAATAAAATAATATGAAAAATGCATGAAAAAAGTCAAGGATAAATAAATTTTGTCAATTATCAAAACAGAAAATTAAATTATATTTAAATTAGTATGAACTGTAAATTTTTCATTATTTAAATAATAATAATTATAAACTTTAATGTTTTTTTCTTTTGTAATTAAATATTACAATAATATATAAATATTTCTTAAACTTTACTTAATTTTTTATATATTTTAACTGAATATTATTTTTTTTATTTGAACTTGACATATAAATGCATTTAAATAGATTAAACGTTCATAAATTATTATTAATAAAATTGTAAAATAAAATATGTATACAAACACTAACATATATACATACACATAAACATAAATATAAATATATAAAAATTTAATTAAGTAGTATGGTAATATCAATTATTTTATATTGAATTTTTTTAAATCACAATTATTACTAATTAGAAAAATATAAAAATATGATTTTTAAATATTATTTCTGCAAATTTTTCATATTCTTATATATATATATATATATATATATATATATATATATATATATATATAGAGTTAATTATTAATATTTTTATATAACAAATTAAAAAAAAATAATAAAAATAATTCTTTAAAAAAATATTTGTTTTTTTTTTGAAGATCTGCTAATACAAAAATATAATTTTAAATTATCCAAAAAAACATGTTAAATTCACGATCCAATTTTTCGTTGCACGAGTAGATATATTAACTTTTTCTTATGGTAATTTCCTGTGTGAATAATATCACATTGTGCGTATTTGGAATCAAATTAGGGTTTATGAAATAATAACAAGGCCATGCTTGAGACCATAGCTTTGTTTCGGTAGGTGAGCTATACGAACCACTCTGTTCTTCACATCATATTACCAAGTTTAATAACTTGTTGCGGCTTGTTTTTTTCCCTTGATACAACTTTATAGCTTGACAGCGTCACAACTGAAAACATCTTTGATATTGGATTTAAAATTTAGATGTAGACTGAAGTATTCTGACGTCTAAGACGTAACTGTTGTTGTTAAACAGAAGTTATCGCTTGCTTGAATTGTTTCCATAGTTGAGGAAACAATATACATAAATAATATAACGCTCGAATAAAACATAAAGGATGTGAAAGTAGTGGAAAATCTCTGAAATTTAAACATACACATATATACAATATATATGTTTTTGTATACATACATACATATATATATATATATATATATATATATATATATATATATAAAGTATATAATGATTAAATACTTGATTGAAAGTAACCTAGAAAGACTTCCATTTTAACTGTAAACCAGTGAACAGTATGGAATTTATTAAAGAAGTGTATTCTTTTGTTATGCATTCTTTTTGTGGAAAACATGCTTATTGCAATATATAAAAAAAACGTAAGTTATCCAGAATTTGCATTTTTTTGTACTCTATAGTAACGGTTCCCAACCTTTTTCGTTCGCGGGCCACCAAACAACGTAGAATTTTTTTGCAGACGAGATATAGTGATAATTAATATTCTTTGCATTGACTAATAACTTCTCTTATTACTTCAATATGTTCCATTATGCTAAATCCTCTTCGAAACCATGCTTGTTCTTGTGGATATTATATTAAGCTTAGAATATAGTCGTCTTAAAATAATAGTGAAAATTTTATATATCAAAAGTAGATTTATCAGTTAATAATTCTACAATTCTTCCATGTGTCTTTTTTATGAAAAAAATATTATTTCATTCAATTAATTTGGTATTATTTGTTTTTCTAAACATAAAGTGAAAGTACCAATCATTTTTTTTCTTTCTTCTATTAATTTAACAATTTATACTGTAATTCCATCATTTAAAATAGCTTTTATATTTTTAACGGCATTTAAATCTTCATCTGTTAGTATTGATAGAATCTTTGATCTTGTAAATTTGTTGTATTCTTTATATCCTTCTCTATTGTGCATTTATATATCTTTGTGTATAAACCTTTTATTATTATTATTGCAATTATATATATACACGCACATATTGACCTATCTATTCATATACCAACCTTATATAGTCCAATATAAATACATAAATGTTTTGTAATGTTATTTTTTAAATACTCCTCGTTCTGTTTATTTGCATATATATGAAATATTTGCTTCAGTTTAACAATAAATACTAATTAAACACAAACAAACAAGATTTAATATTCAGTTATTTAATTTATGTTGATTCTAACATATGCTATTGTCGTTTGCGTTTCGATTTGAAACATTAAAAAAATCACCAGTATCTGAAAACACGTTTAGAAACATCAATCAATTTACGAAGTAAAATTACTGCTTGTCATGCAAGGATAATTTTTCACTCGCATCAGTTTTACAGTGGGTATTTGTAAAGTTTCTATTGACCATAAAACGACGACCTATCATGTTTCAGTCAGAACTTTTTTATGGTGTATTCAGAAAAAAGTTTTTCTATGTCGAATATAATACATTATGTCTCGTTTACCTTTAACATACATACATATGTTTATATATATAGAGAGAGAGAGAGGGAGAGGGAGGGGTGGGGGAAGAGAGAGAGGAAAATAAAGTCTGAATTTAGTTGAAAACGTATAATTTTTTTCAAGTTTATTAATTTGTGTTTATTGAATTTAATATTAATAAATATAGAATCCCCAAGTATTTGAAATTAATTTTTAATAAAGTTGTGAAAATGAATTTGTTATATTCAATGTTTTCATAATTTTTACCAAAAAAATTACAAAAATAAATATGGGTTACTTTAATGAGATTAAAAAATAATAAACGATACTAAGTAAGTAAATGTATGTCTAAACCCTTCAGATTCATTTGGATCACTCTTTATATTCAATAATATTTATATCAATAACTATACATAATATAAATAGTTTTACTAATTATTTTAAAATTGTAGCAAACTCACTTTTGTACAAATGAATTATCACCCCAATATTACAAGATATTAAAAAGTGTTTAATAATTACTATAAATATATTTATGTATTAGAAATAGAAAATACATGACATATTCTTAATCTAATATCGTACCATTATTTATTTTGTAACTGCAGTAAATTCACTTTAATACAAATAAATCATTCATCTTCATCAACATAAGATGTTATACAAGTGTTTTATAATCACTCATTGTTTATTTTATTCACTGATATACATTTTAATGGCATGTCATCATCGTCAGAATAATAAATTGTAAAATTTAGACTAATACTCAGTGAATAAAATGAATAATAAGTTATTATTAAACATTTTTATAAAATCTTATGAAGTTGGATGTAAGTGATTAATGTATGTTAAACCATAATCTTACTTTTATCAATTTTATTCAATAAAAATGTTAAAAGAAAATAAATTATGCATAATAATAATGTAATTCCTTATATTAAATAGATAATATATTGATTGAATATATATTGAATTTAAATACTTATTTGAAAGTTAAATATAGATTTTTTTTAAAATAGGTCAGAGGTATTTTGTAGTATGGGATAACCCAAATGAAACTGGAAGATAGTAAATGATAGTAAGCATGTAAATGTATGTCTATACTCTTCAGTTTCATTTATGATATCCTAAAGAATGTAAATGTGTTCATGGATTATAAAATTGAAACAACTCTATTTCAAAAATGAAATATTTTAATTAAATTATCACTCATATTTGATCAGCGTTAATATCAAACATTTTGTTAAGATTTTTTTATAATACAAAAGGTGTAATTACGTTAGTGTGACCTTACTTTTATATAATACTTATTTAATTATTAAATAAAAAATATAATTGTAAAGATTATGAGTGGTAATGTTGATTAGAATTTAATTAATTAATTATATAATTTATGTTATAATAAAATTTTATTTTTTAAAAAAAAGATATTAAATGAACTAATTAAATTTCTATTTTAAAAAAAATGTTTAAATAATCAAGGTGTAATTATATATTTTTTTCAAAGAAATATAATAATAAAAATTCTGAAAAATTTATAAAAAATTCTTATATTTTATTCATAATCGATGAATTAAATAATATGAGAAAAAATTCTGAAGTCTGATATTTTCAACGTTCATAGAACATTATTAATATGAGTAGGAAGAGATAATTATACATAGTAGGTAATTTTATTTCAAGAAACGTATGTTTAGTACACCAATGTAGAATACGTAAGCACGTGTATATGCGTAGTTTGGAAAAAATATCGCCGCTTCTGTACAACAGAGCACAGTTGTTGTTTTAAATTCATCCTAAGGCACTTGACCTGAGAACAATATAATATTACTGAAAACAGTTGACATGAAAGCGTGTTGATTATTTGTACGGTATAATAATATTATAAGCTTGACATAATTTAAGTTTAAGGCTTTGTTGTTTTACTATTACGTACATAGCTTTGAGGGCAGCGTTCTACAAACGACCTCCGCTTCATAATTGCTCATAGGGTACTGAGCTAGAGGGATAATTCCTATGAGTGGCCCTTGGGATACTCCATTACGCGGATTACATATTCCGAATATTCAAACATATCTTGTTGTATTGTTCTACTGACGACGAATTAAAATTAGAATCTATTTATCTGTTATATTAATAAATTTTGTGAAAATAAAATATTCCAAGCAGAAAATAATTATATTTAAAATAATATCATTAATTGAATTATTTACTTTTGGTATTTTCTATATAATTGAATATTTTTCATATAAAATAAATTTTAATAATGACAATATGTATGAATAATTTAAAAATATTTTTTAAGAAAAAAAGAAACAATTTATTTCTGTACATAAATCATTATTATTTATATAAATTAGTTCGGAATTTAATTTACAATTTTATAATATTTTTTTAATGTCTATTAATGTAAATGTGTTTTTTTATAAAACTGAACGTTAACTTACGAAATTAATTTTATTATTCGTTTTAATATTTAATGTGTTTCTTTTCCATTCATTATATACTTAAAAAAAGATTATCCAACTTCCTGGTTAATAAATGTTTGAAGCAACAGTTGGTCTTTCTGACCTTCTGTGGATAATTAGTTTTTTCTTACAAAAATAACTCTAATAATTTTCACATTAACAGAAAATATTTTATTAATGGACATTCACACATTTTTTATATAATAAATCAAATAAAGAATTAAGAATACAAATAAATATAATTTAAACTTTTGACAGTAGTAATTGCTTCAATTAACAATATTTTTTTTAAAAAATAATGATGAAATAATTTGACCAAAAAATAATTTCCATACAAAAAATAATAGTAATAATATAAAAATTTCTGGTTGATATTTATTGATTTATCTTGGATATGTGTTCATAACAACACTATTCTTATCCTTGAAGGCACAACAAATATTTTACATTAAACATTTTTTCCAATAAGATGAAGTAAGACCGCATAACGGAAATTAAGTTTCGTATTACTTCAATAGAAAAAAATCAATCAAATATATGCAGTGGAGTGTTCATATAAATATTTATATGTATGTATATTGACTATAAATGCCTTCGTATTATCTCGAAGTTTGAGTTTATAAAACACAATAGTTTTTTGTAAATAATACAGTACTTGAAATTGTAGAAATATTTTTATCATAAATACATATCATATAATCATTTTTCACTAATGCAATTCAGAGTTGTTAAATAAATAAGTTGAAAATATAAGATGATTATAATAAAAAAATAAATAGTTTTGATGTGATTTTATATAACGATGAATTGGCAACATATAAGCTTTTCATTCAAGATAAATAAGCTTATTTAATTCCTGATCGGTTTAAATCCAATGTTAAGACTTTTTGATGACAAACGCTTTTTTAATATATATATATATATATATATATATATATATATATATATATATATATATATGTATACACTCGATTTTATATTAATCCATACATTAATGAATACTGAATTATTTGTTATTTTTATTTTAAAATAATATTATAAAAAACTATATTTTAATATGTATTGTGGAAATTTTTAACGTATGTGCAAATGCTGTCCGCATATTTTATATTTAATATATAGGGTTATCCAAATGTGCTGCCTAGATTTGTGTTTTATTAAAAAAAAACATGTGTATAAGGTGGTATATAGGGAAACATGTGTATGACTACTTTTTTTTCTTTTTAATAAAACACAAATCTAGGCATCACATTTGGATGATCATATATTTTTTAAAATACATTTCATTTTTTAAAATTACTAATCTTTTAGTTTTCATATGCTTAACTTTCAATTTTATAATATATTTTTTTACAAAAAAATAAATAAATTGTTAGTTTTTATTAAAATAATAATAGTTTTTGAATAAAAAAAAGTACTCTTTAATAAATTATTATTTTTCAAATATACATGTTAGTTATTATTAAAAAACGTCCTCCTTCCTGCTTCGTACCGATTCAACAATCTTAGAAATTTTTGCTCAAGCAGTCTTGATCTGTATTCAATAAGGTGGAATTTTTTTAACTTGAACTTTATCAAAAAAATTTTAAACTTGAACTTTTAAAGAAAAAAAACTTATATTTTTTTTAAAACTTATATTTAACTTTGAAAAACCTTATATTTCATTTAATAATAAAATAAAAAAAATATTTTTTTAAGAAAATTAAAAAAAATGTAAATGTCTTCAGCAGTAAAAAAATCATAAACCACTATGTAAAAAAAGAAAATATAATTGAATTAAAGTTTATGGAAAAATCTTTGTAACTTTTTTATATACCTGTGCATTTTCCAATATTTAATAATCTGATTTTTTATCAATGAAAATTATTCTGTTATTAAAAATAACTTTCTATATTCGAATAGGTAGAATAAATATAAAATTATTATTTATTATTTTCTTAATCAATCTAATTAAAATTAATAAGTATAAAAGCATTACGATTTTTATATTTATTAAAATATTTTTACAGTATTAAAATGTATTATTTCCACGTGTTTATTGTCTAAACTCTTTGAAATATTCAAATGAAAAGGTTAAAAAAACTAACTAGTTTGAAATAACAGTGTTTGCAGATTAATATAATCTTGAAATGTTTATGAAAGTTGTTGAATTCGATTAAAATTACTGAAAATATATGGAAATAGAACATTAAATATAAGATAATATTACCATTGTAAATATTAAAACCGCTCTAGAATGTATGTGAAATTTTTTTAAACATTTATTTTGAAAACAAGGAAAATTTAAGCAATTTAACAGTAATATAAATAATATTTTATTATTCTCTACTGAGTTTAACATAATATGTGTTTTTCCTAGAAGTTTGTGTACGTACTATCAAATTATATACTATAAAAATATTTTTATTACATACTTGGTTTTTGTTAGAATTAAAATATTTATAAGGTTTTAGAAATTATATATATATATATATATATATATATATATATATATTTATTAATGTGTATAATAATTAATTTATATATTTTATTTTTCAGGTGAGGAGGTTAAGCAATCATTTCTCTACAAATTTACCAATCAATGCGTAAGTTTTTTTTTAAAAAAAACCTCAATGTTAATATTATTTTAATTATTTAATAATTCTCTCAATTATTAAATTCAATCATAATTATGAAATAGTGTATATAAAACATATTTTATTTTACAATATTTTTTTATGTATGAAATTATTGCATAATTTTTTTTTATTCTAGATTTTTTTTTAAATATATTAAAGATTAAATTTATAATAATTATGTATTATTTGTTTAACAAATTCACTTAAACACGAATTATCACTACAAAACTACAATATATTACGAATATTAGTCAAATATAAACTGAATTTTTTTCGGTTCACTTTTATTAAATAAATATTTTTTAAATGTATACGTAAGTTTTTCTTTTACATAGTTTCTGCTAAAATTTAAAGACTTTACCACCAGATTGGATTTTTTTGATTTCTGTATCGTAGTACGAAGTACTAGCCCCCTTCGAATCTGGAGTATAGTGATTTACTCATATCTCATTACAGATAAAAATACGATTCAAAAATGTTTCTTCGTATCTATTCAACAATTTCCAAGATTCGAGCAACCTTCTGATCTGCATTTAACAAGTATAAATCGTAAAATTATTCGAAACTTTAATTCATTCCAAATAATGAACATTATTATGGTTTATTCTAATTTATTTCAAATTTCGTCCATTATTAACAGTCGATAATCTTCAAGTTCTCGAACTGTTTTAATGTTGTCTGGTGTAATTCTGGTTTTCAGAAAATGCCTTATGTGATATAAACACTTACGTCTTCGATAATACTTATCGACTATTTTTTTAAAAACTGATATGCATTCGATGACTAAGCTAACATATTGTTAGAGCGCTATATTATAATTTTTACAATACAGATTCATATTTTATAATTTATGTAAGGTCATCCAAATGGGACGCCTAGATTTGTGTTATATTGAAAAGAAACATATGTATAGGGAAACATGTAGTTTCTTTTTTTTTCTTTTTAATAAAACACAAATCTAGGCCTCACGTTTGGATGCGTCTATATTTTAGAATACAGTAATTTGACGATAATAGCATGACCATCGAAATGCGTATCAACTTCTTAACAAGTAAAATGAACGATAAATACAATAATTATTGAATATATTCATATATTCTGGTTTTTAAATAGTAGTTCATTTGTGTGAAAAAAATATGTACTTTAAATATTTCATTATTACTTACTTATCCACAGAAGCAAAGAAAATAAAATAAATACCTTATCTGATATTTTTTTAACCATTCTTATTTCTTTAATTTGAATTTATTTTATAATATAAAAATATATATATATATATATATATATATATATATATATATATATATATATATTCAAAATATTAAAATACTTAGTTATTAAAATATTTTTGAGAAAACATATTTTCTCCAGCGCAATTGAAAAAAAAACATTACATATAGAGAAATATAACAGAAATGTTATTTTATTACATAAAAGCATTAAAATGTTTATTTCTTATACAAAATTATTTCAAACAGTTTGTAGAAAATATAAAATATCTAATTAAACTACGTATTAAAAGTAAACGAACATTTTAACAAAATGGAAAAAATGGATAAGCAAATGATAATTAAAAAAATATAATTCATGCACTTTTTCTTCCTTTTGATTAGTTCATCTTCTTCCAGCAACTCCCTACTTTTTAAAACATTATGTATGATTCGAAATTTTTATTTGTTAAAAAGCTTTTTCCTCCAAAGCTCATTTAACTTCATTAAAGTTTGCTCATTTTTTTATTTAATTTTTCTGTTTGTTTCATACCATTTTTCGATATGAGTTGAAAACGTATTATCGTATATAACATCATAACTAATGACATATGCATCAAATTTCAACCAAAATGAGCACAGTTATAAACACTGTTAATGAAAAAACATTTTATTTCAAAATACATCGCTACTAATATCGTCTGTGTAATCAAAATTCGAATTCTATTGGGACAGACCATGTATATACACTTTGGAATAATTTTTAAATCACGTTAATTATTAAAATCATTTTCAAACATTTTTTATTTGCAATTATATTGTCTTTTTAAAATCTGTATAATTATAATTAAGATTGATAGCAATTTTTGTTTGTAAATAAATTATTGGTAATATTCGTTAAAATATATATATAAAGCGATAAAAATATTTTTATTGAAAAAATTGTTAGTTTATGTTATATTGATATAAAATTAAAATGTAAAGATATTAAGAAAGAAATAATTTCTAAATTTAATTTTTGATAGTATAATTATGACAAACAATTTTAATTCTTGGTCAATAATTTATTTTTTTAGTATCGATTGAAAACTTTCAATTGATTCCGGTTCTATAATTTAATCGATTAAAAATGTTTTTTTTCAATTGAATGTTATTTAAAATTAATCAACATTGTTCAATGAAAAATGCGTACGTATCTTTTTATAATATTCTTCGGAAATCTTTGCAAATAATGTTTTGTATTTAACATTATCGAGATAGCCGCTATTAAACCTATAATTGCTTCACACCAAATCACTGTGTCAATATACACCCACTTGTAGTACAACAAATTCCGATTACAGCAATGAGTCTGTATGGTTCATTTGTTCAACAGTCAATGATTTATTGCAATCGATACAGTTTATTCGACGTGGGTTTAGCTCACGGATAAAAGCTGTAGGATATTCACATGTCGTAGGTTTCATTTCAAATTCACATAGATTTTTGTGCGATATTTCACCTCGAGATTTTTTTTTTGTTTATTGTTTCGGTTTTGGTATTGTACACAAATCGATTAGTTGCACGTGTTGTTGAATCGCTGATGTGGGGAGACTGTTTATTTAGTTCGAGTTCACGTTCAAATTATGTGGAATGATTGTTCTGTTACAATAATTGAAATTATTTTTGTAACGAACGTTTTAAACTTGAAGCTCTTCAGAACATTCGATCACGATAATTATAAAATAATATTTGTTTTTTACGCTCTTCTTTGTTCTATATAATACATTTATTTTTACTGAAAAAAAAATATATTTTTTAAATAATGAATATTTTTTTATATATTAAAATGTGTATTTTTATTTTTGGATTTGTTGTCATTAATTTTTACATCTTTGTTTGGAAAATTATATTATTTAGCTTTTTTCTAACTCTAAAAAATTTAAAATTATTAATAAAAAATTATAAAACAAAGGATATAAAAGAATGTCAGCACATATTTTGTATTTAAGTATAAATGAAATTTTTAAAATGTAGTTTTAATTGTGTTACAAACATTTCTAATTATTTCAGTTTAACAAAACTAAATATTTGCAAATATAAAGAAAATAGATATAATAAATTACTTTAAATATCTTATGCAGAAGAATTTATCTGAAAAATTAGGTTTTTCTATTTAAATTTTCATAAATAAAAACAAATATAAAATCATAAAATATTATAATTGGCATTATATATATATATATATATATATATATATATATATATATATATATATATGTATATATGTGTGTGTGTGTATGTGTATTGTAGCTTAAATGTAACTAAAGGATATTAAAGAGCAGTAAATAATAGTAAGAAAATAAATATATATTTAAATCTTTTAGTTTTATTTTGACCAATTTATATTTGTGAAGTATAGTGAAAGTAAATGTTGAATGAAATTATCTGTAGACTGGAAATAATGGAAGAATGTTAGGAAAAAATACGGGAATATTTAATTTGATAATATCAGAACTTTTTCCGAATTAACACTTTCTCTTTTTTATTCAACTATTAACTTCATCAATAAATATTTCCTTAGTAATAATGAATTGTTCTAGATACAGATAATTATCATTTTTTTTCAATATATACTCGTTTTAATTCAATTTTTCTTTGATCTGAAAATTTATAAATCATTTGTCTTGCTGAAATAAAATCCATAAAATCAATTTTACAACTTGCTTTATCTAACTTTTCTATTATTTTTTAAAGTTCATCTAGGTTAATTGATAAAATAATGTAGTCAGAAAATTTCAAGTGACTAAGCATTTCTACATGTATTTTTTATTATCTAGATTTTCAATTTAATCTTATTAGCATTTCTTCTAATGACTTTGTAAATAATTTTAGTGATATCATATCGTTTTGTTTCATACCTTTTATATTTTTAAACTTTTTTCTTTCTTCGTGTATTTGTAGAGAGAATGTAGCATTTTCTTAAATATTACATAAGAGTTTAATATATTTTTCTACGTTACTTTTTAGTGAATCGAAAGCTTTTTCGTGATTTAAAAATCAAAAACATAGTGATATTTGATATTAATTGCATTAATTAATGACTTGCTTTACTACAAAAATACAGTGTTTTCCGATAAGAATGTTAGAAATTTCACAGCTGGTGGCAGTGATGTTTAGATTATTTTAGGCTCATTTTAACATTTCAACTCAATATTAGGTACGTTTAACACTTCTACAACACTTAGACATTGTGGAAACTTCAATAGGCTTACTAAAACAAAATTGATAATGAGTCCATTATTTCACGTAATGTACCTATCAATTGGTCACCAAGATCATGTGATCTAACTCCATTGAATTATTTTCTGTATGGTTTTGTGAAATCATTGGTTTATGCTGATAAACCACAAACAACAAAAGCGTTAAAAATAAACATTGAACGTGTAATTCATTAAATTGGACCACAATTATGTGAAAGAGTGATTAAAAATTCGACTAAACGAATGCACTACGTCAAGCAAAATCATGGTGGTCATATGAATGAAATTTTATTCCGTCATTAATGCCATCGAATATGCTTAAGAATAAAAAAATAAGTAACTCATTAATAAATCATTTTTGTTTTATTTCCATTTAAACTTCTGAAGTGCTTATTAGAAAACTCTATATGATACATTGCACTAAATCCACTTTGAAATGTTACTTTTTTTTCGTGACTGAAAAATCAATCTTACATTATAGCCGCCTTAAATTAGTTTAACAATAAATACACACACACACATACATATATATATATATATATATATATATATATATATATATATATATATATGTATATTAATTTTCAGTCATCTCAATTCATTATTATTCATTAATGAATGGCGTAAACAAATTTATTCATTCATAATAATATATTCAAAATACTATAAAAGTCACTGAAACGTTTATATATTGAACAAAAGTGTATATATATATAATATATATATATATATATATATATATATATATATATATATAAATAAAATTTAAAACCATCAGATTTAAATAGAATTCAAATACCGAAAAAAGGGAAATTTCGAATTTTGAAAAATTGTATGTTTGATTTTATTTAACATTGTACGATGAAAACATTGAAATGAATTCTTTTTCGTGATGAATTATGCAAAATGTCACTACAACATATAATACACATTCATATTAAAAAGTAAATATTTAATCAAACTATACAAATAATTTCCACGTACATGTGTTTTCATCAAATTTGTAATTTTAAGTTTCCGCGATAAATTAATAGGGTCATTCATGCGAAATAATTTTAATTAATATTTATAAACATTCATTATTGCATCTCAAATTATATTCAAGCTATGAAATAGTAATTGAAAATTATTTTTTAATACACATTCTAGTAATAAAATAATGAGATATATATATATATATATATATATATATATATATATATATATAGTATATATAGTATGTATAGGTAGATATAATAGTTTTTCTATAATATTGTGTACACACATTTTGCGCAAGCAGTAATTTGTTTGATTTTTTCGCTCCATTAAAAATATATAACGGAAAAAATTTAAAATGAAAAGCCAATATTTGATTTACTGATGTGGTATAATAGGTATAGTTGATATATAAACGATCAATTTAGTAATGGACTTGGTTTCCTTAACACACTTAAATTGATTTACGACGATTTGATTTTGTGTTCTATTTTAACAATGATTAAGATGTGATCGTAAATTTATCTACTTTTTCCAAATATTTAAATATATTGTAGTTTGTAAAATTAAATAGTGTTATTTAAACTAATTTTTAAAATTTCAATTTCAATTAAATAATAAACAAGTAACTTTAATATATTTTAATAATTAATTATGTCATCTATTTATAAATTAATAACTTTATTTAATCTAATAATTTTTTTTAATAAAAATATCAAATTAACTTGCTTTTGGAAATCTACTGTTTAAAAATAATTTTCAATGATTCTTCATATAACAATCTAAATCATTGTTCATATCCAACTGTATTTAATTTTCTACTAATTGAAATATTGTGAATATTTTTATATATTCAATATGCTACGACCATTTGTTATAAATAATTAGGACTATTTGTAATATTTTTAATTATATTGAAAATAATATGAAAAGAGTGAGAAGAATTTATAACTAGTTATATTAATATACTAGGAGTAATTCTTAAGTTTAAATATTTTTTTAAATAAAAAAAAATTGAGAGCTTATTTGTAAATAAATGAAATTGATATTCTCCCTAGTAAAAAAAATATTTAATAAATAATATATTAATATTATTATTATAAATGTACACATATTCATTGTTTAATCTCATTTATTTTGAAGTGTTAAAATATTATAATTTTTACAAAAACTTTGCTAAATGTATGTGGTTTCAGATAATAGTTCATAATTAAAAAATATTTTTTGTGGATTATATAAAAGAAGATTTTTTTTGAAGTTTTAAAAGAGAATTTTATTTATAATTTACAAGATCAGTGTTTTTATTAAACTACAAAATCTAAGGATAAATTATATTATAAATTATTTTTAAATCTATATTTATTTTTTTAACTAAAACTTGAGTTTTTATTTATAAACTAATTCATTTTAATTGATATTATTGAATTAGAAATTTTTGTAATTTTTCGTTAATAGAGTTGATAATTATTTTTAAATTTTATCATTTTAAAAGTTATTTCAGAATATTGTTACTGTTTGTTTTGATATTGTGGCAAATTTACTTTAACACAAATAAATTATCACCCTTAACATTACAATATATTATAAAGAGTTAAATAAATGTTTTTATTATAACAAAAAGGCTTTGACGATGATGGAATCTCCATCAAAATGTGCATTATCCCATTATTGTTATAAACAACAAAGAGAACAATGAGAGATTATTGAACACTTTATAGCATATTGTGGTGTTAAGGGTGATAATTTATTTGTGTGGAAATTAGAGTATTATGTTTATTTTTTTCATTATGTGAAGCAGCTTTTTACGTTTAGGAATTTTAGTTAGAATAATTCGTACTCATGATAAAAATTATTTTGTACTTGTGTTTTTCCTAGATAAATTAAATTTCGCCAAACTTTTTTTAATAAAAAAGGTTATAAACAATATAAAAATAATTACATTCGATACAAACTTGTAGTTTATTTTAATGTTTATTAATAATATTACTTTATATTTTATACTTTTAATACTCGTAAATAAACAAACAAAAAAAAAGTTTATAATTAAAATTCTGAATAAAATCAACTATTACTAATTTCACTATTGATAATTCGATTTCACCTTTAATTCGTACATAATTTTAGTGAAAATATTTTTTTATATGTTTTCTTATTTTTAATTAATACATCTTTAATAAATGGTAAACTCTTTCTTTTTTATTTCACTACGTTTATACAATGCATATCTGCATGTTTTCATTTGTGTGTATCTAAAAATGTCACTTTAGAGTGAAGAGATGCTCTGTATTGTTTTTTATAACATGGTTCGTGTATTGGATTTGTATCCCTTTGAAAAAAAACCTAAATTGACGTATTGTCAGTGCATATTTATTTTCAGTCAAAAGTATTTCAAATTTTAACAGTTTGTGAAGTCTATTTGAGATAGATTGAATATCTGCATTTGTAACGTTTTTGTGTTTTTTATTTTATGTTAGAGTAACGTATTTTGATTTCATACATCTTTTCTTATGTACTAGTATCATACAAATGTTTATAAGTGCATTTTTCAAAATATTATTTTTGATAGTACAAAAAGTTGAATAAACCCGAGGTCAATGAATTTTTTTCTAAGTTAATTGTACAAAATTTATTTTTAAAATTTTTGGAATAACTATTGGGAAAATTTTGTGAGCTAATCTAACTATCGATTATTTAGCAAACTTACTAGTACACTTTATAGGTTCTAACTACTATTAAAAAATAATTTCTAGATAGTGATAAAATATTTTAAAAAAATATTAAAATCATAATTTTTCAATATTTATATCATTTTTAAAATACATATTATTTAAAAACACCATTCATAATAAATCATAAACAAACATTGTGATTGAATGGTTAAATTTTTTTATTACTCATTGGGTTGAATCATAAATAATTTCCGTTATTGAGAACAAGTTTTCATGACTCATTGCTCATCCTAATGACTCACCACATAAAATAAGTTTTTGCTTGTTTAATTAAGTAAGTAATTATCAGTGTTTTTATAATAGTAATAGCTTATACGAGGGTCGTTTGATAAGTATGGAAAATTTTAAAAATTTAAAAATTTATGATAACTTTTTTACCATACTTATCAAACGACCCTCGTACATTGTATTCCAATAATGAATTATTGATTGTAAAATGAAAGGATCGAAAGTGCTCATTCACCTTATAATTTATGATGAGCTTTGAAGGGCACAAATTTCTTGAATGAGAACCAGGTTCGAAAGTTCATCAAAAACTTTTTAAAGTCAAAATCATCGGAATTCTATTCAAAGGGAATAAAAAAGCTAACTAACAAATGGCAACAAGTCATTGAAAACAATGACAAATATATAATTGATTAAAGTACAATTGCTGTTTTTTATTAAAAATTAAAATGAACATGTAAAAATTGAAATTATTTATGACCTAACCAAATATATTTTTTTAAATTATTTTGTATGTCAGTAAACAATAATCAATGTTTATTCTTTTTCATTAAATTTAAAATTTTATTGAAAATTAAATATTATATAAATATTAAACTATTATTGAAGTAAATAATTAAGAATATAAATAACTAACTTTTCTTCTTCATAACTGAATTTCAATATTGTATTTTAAAAAGTTACAAAAACGTAATAAGTTAAATTATAATTCATATTTACTGAAATAAAAAAAAATGTTTCTTAGTATTTTAAAATATTTTAATGAAAAAAATATGTGTGTGTGTGTGTGTATGTATATATATATATATATATATATATATATATATATAACTCATCTGAGAAAATGTAAACGAATTTCATAAATGTCTTTAGTCAGAGAAGCTGTAAGACTGCTTTCGTGGCTTACATGAAGTCACACCACTAACAACAGACATAAAGGAGCCCGTTATATCTGTCCCTATCTACATATTCCTAACTGTAAGTTGTTCTATATGTTGAGATAGCAACACGTAAAATGTAAAATTTTCCCTATATCTTTAGAACACTGATTCACTCAGAGATTAGGTAAATTCATGGTAATAGGCCAATATAAACATCGTTTTTAATTGTTTATAGATACTATAAATGTATATTATTTATATGCGTACATACGCACAGAATTTTACAAAATCTAAAGTTTTAAAAACTAATATGAATTATGTAAGAATGTTAATCAAAATTAATAACTATATTAAGTAAGAAAATTTAATACCAATATATATTATGATTTTCAAAAAAATAATACCATACAATACGATTAGTTTTTTCATACAAGCTTGTTCAGAATATTTTTTTTATATTTATTACAAAAATATTTTATCTAAAATAATAATTTTAATATTAATAAGATATTATTTTCTCTGAAATATCAATATATTTTAAAGATTTTTTTAAGAATATATATATATATATATATATATATATATATATATATATATATATATATCATAAAAAAATAAAATTGCATATATAAATTTTAAAATATAAAAAAATGTATAACAAAATTAGAAATATTTCAATTTTGAAAATTTCTCTTAGAAATGAATGAATTGATTTTAAATTGTTTAAAACTTGAATTCAGAATTAATTCAACTACTATTATTAAATTTACAAATTAATATGATTTGTATTTTCGATTTAATTACATTTAGTTTGAACAATGGCATTAGTTAATCTTTGAAATGATCAATACTAAATTGAACAAATTGTTACATAGTATTATTTTACTAATTATATTATTGAATTTTGAATTAATTAAAATAGATGAAACATTTAAATATTATCTATATATAAATTTATATTTTATACAAAAAATGTATTATTTATAATCAATTTATATATATTTTTTTATACTATAGAAAATATTATTAAATTAATTGTAACATTTCGATAGATTCTAGAATTAATCTTAGAAAATTGAAAAATATAATTATGTTGCTATAAAAAAATTTAAGGCCTATTGACAGGTTAATAAATTTTCTAGATGTTCAAGATAGGATTACTGTCAACGTTAAGCTATGTTTCTACTCTACAAACTTTATAACCGTAAATGTGTGAAGTTTATTTCACTTTCGATTAACTTAATGCCCTCTTTCCAGTTTGTATCTATTCCAACGTAATGTATATATATATATATATATATATATATATATATATATATATATATATATATAGTGTGTGAAATCATAACATCATCAAACTATCACAATTTTGCAATATTGAAATTTCAATACAAAGCACATTGTTAGAATTAATCACACATTACATCATTAACAATCAAAACCTTCCAAATGTTCGTCGTATATGCATTGGTAATTTGATAATATAATTATTATTTTCATGAGATTCGCTCCACTGTTAATACACAAATAGTAATTAAACAATATGTTGTTGTCTCATAATAAAATATTATGACATCACGATATATTTTAATGTGATTCATGATAACGTTATAATTAAAATTACTTTGTTTAATTAACGAATATTTTATTATTTACATTATGACCGTTGTTTTCGCTCACCGGACCATAAGAACCGTTCTAAATATGTTTCAGAACTTAGTCTATTTAAACTTTCAACAATAACTATATTCAGTGTGTGTGTAAATACAGAGTAACTTCCAGAATACGTTAATGTTTTCTTGCAATGATGTTCCAAGTATGTAAGAGTTACTTGATACGAGAAATAATATATAATCGTTCCACTGAGAGTAAAAGTTAAATTGATTATTTGTCAAACAAAAGTAATAACTGGTCTCGTATAAATCATGTGCACGCACATGTACGTATGTATATAAATAGAAGTTTATTTTTATGGAAAACTTGTTGGTAAGATCATTCAGAAAATAATTTATTTTTTCCTCTCAAATATTTATTAAAATTTAATTTCATTCAATAGATATTTATCAGTAACATAATTTAAATTTCGTGCAATAATTAATAATAAAAATAAATTAATTTTATGAAACATCAAATGATGTTATATCAATGAATTGATCTAGATTAATTTGAAAGTTATTAATGCAGATCATTTTTTATTATTATTTGTATTATACAAAACAAAAATATTAGTAAATTTATGAAAACTTCACCTCGTAGAGACAAGTATTTTTGATCAAAATATTTAAAAAATAATAAATCAACACTGAAGAATTATTGAACAATTTTACAAAACCCAGGAAGAGGTAGTTTATTTTCCAAACGTTAATTAATTTCAATGCCAAATTAATTGTAACAATATGTTATGTTTGTTTTTATTTATTTTAGAACTGACAAATTCACTTTCACATGAATGAATTATCACTTTTAACAAACACAAATATAAAGAAGTGTTTAATAATTAATTATTCTTTATTGTACATATTTTAATAAGATAATATACATTTCAAAGGCTATGCTAACAACATCAGAGCGTTGTGATATAAAATCTTGTTCTCAGTGTTGTATCGAAAAATAGTTATATAGAATTTTCCAATAAGAATGTCGAAAATTTAATAGCTGGTGGCAGCCATGTATAATTTTTTTTAAGTACATTTTGAAATTTCAACTCAGTATAGTTTGGCAAATTAACATAGATCGTTTAACACTTCAACAATGCTTAAAAATTGTAAAAACTTCAATAGACTTATGGAAACAAAAGTTTAATGTGTCCATTATTTCTCGAATTAGACCCATCAATTATCCATCAAGATCATGTGATCTAACTCCATTGGGTTGTTATTTCTATGAGTGAAATTATATTCTATCATTAATACCATAGAATGTGCTTAAAAATAAAAAAACTAATTAATGAAATACTTTTTATTTTATTTCTATTTAAACTTCTGAAGTGCTTATTGGAAAACTCTATATAATTTTAATTAGAATTCTAAAATATTGAATTAATTATTTACTTCTAATGATTTTTTTATAAAAAATATTTTTATGTTACTTACTTTTTTATTTACTTAAGTAATATTCGATTTAATTAAATTTATCATTATTCACTATAATAATAATTTTGTACTAAATTAATATTTAATAATAGGTAATATTTAATAGCTTTTGTAGAAGAGTTAAGAAAATAGATGAAAACTTGTAATTTGAATTTGAACTTTTAAATTTTTTATAGAAGTACAATTGTATAAGGATTTAATAAAAAAATATTATTTTATTTTTATGATCACTCATTAAGAAAAAAAATTTAGAAATTTCAAAAAAAGTTGGTGGAAGTTTAATCATGAATAGAAGTACTAGAGTTTGAAATTTTCTTTATTACAACATATACAAATCAATGCCTTTCTCAGTAAAGGTTTTTAAAATCAGATTTAAAAATATCAACCTGAAAGTAAATTTCGTTCCAAAGTTGTAAAAATTAAATGTATTATTATTATTATTCAAAATAATAAATTTTGGTACCAGAACTAAAATATTAATCTATATACGAATTAAATAATATCGTTAAAAAAGTAATTATTAAGAAATTGTTTCATTTATAAAATTGTTTGATATTGTGTAAAAAATTTAAATTATTAAAATTTATTTTTCACAAACTATCAATGTTGTTAATATTGTAATAATTTCTATATAAATACTCGAATATTTGTGTGTTTTAATATATGATTTCGTACTAAATATTGTCAAAATATTCTTTAAGTGGATTTCAAATGTGTTTTAATTGAGACTGTATAAATACATTAAGTGATTTGTTTACGTCTACAAAATAAGAGCAAAAACATATAAGAATAAATACGTGGTACGGTATATAGATACGTTCACTTAGAGTAGAACTCACGACCACCTGCTATACAACAGCGAATGCGAAGAAATACGGAGACGTCATGGCGTTATATAAAGAACTTACTTCTTGAAATTAATGGCAACACTTTCTTAGATTACATACTCCTCACATTACGCCGGATTTTAATTCGCATTCCCCGGGCGAAACGCACAAACGTCCTTAGTAGCAGTAGTAGCGGTAGTCTTTGCGTACGCAAAACGTCCACATCGTTTTCCCTTTTATTCTGCCAAAGACATCGCGCGCCAATGGAAGTCACAAACGTACACATTCTCTCTAAGCTCTGCCGACAATGCACAGTGAAAACCATAGACGCTCTAAGTGATGTATTTAATTAAAATTTTAGATTGAATGCATTTACGCTTATGAGTTGTTCTAAGGTGATGATGTTTTGTGTTTTCTTGAGTACATTTATGAGTGTTTCATACGATTGTTGAAAATTTTTAGATATAATTATTAAAGTCTAGTGTGAAATTAACATAGCAATATTTTATATTTTAATAACCATATACATATTCATAAATGTTAATATATATATATATATATGTGTGTGTGTGTGTGTGTGTGTGTGTGTGTATGTTTTCAAACATTTAATCACATATTTAGAAATTCATTCTAACAAAGTTTTTTTTTAGTAATATTTACTCTACTTATATTCAA
>CP092089.1:5827625-5832625 GCA_029203775.1 Neoneuromus ignobilis | reverse complement strand
CCCTAGTTTAATTTTTTGTGTATGATGATTTCATCCATTAGAAAAGAGACAGTATTTTTGATTAAAATTCTTTCATACCAAATACCTCGTAAAAGATTTAAAAAAAGTAAATTAAAATAGCATTTTTGTACATTTTATATTTTTTACACTCGAGTAGTTCAGTGTAAGGTAATCAGTTTTGCTTAAATTTAATTCAGTAATCATTTACTTCTTACTTTCTAGTTGTTATTACTAATAATTCTAGTACTACTAATTGAATAACTAAATCAATTACAAAAAAAAACAGTACTCAATATTATTATTCTATTTTTAAATATTGAATATGTATTTTTTTCAGAAATGATAAAATATTGGAATATATGTTGGAGAGAGTTAATAAATATTTTTAAAGTTTTTAACAGATTAAGTATCACGTTTATGTCTTAAAATTAATAAAATATAATATCATAAAGTAAAATTTACTACCAGATGAAGTTTTCTTTCAAAAATGTTCATTTGACCGATGTAATCTATTTTTCTTCCAGTCTATTCCGACAATTTTTTTTATATTTCTACTCCATCTATCCACGTATGTCTTTCTAAACTTCTTATATATCTAATTTTTAAATAAATATTTTTCATCTGTAAATAATTAATAATATTAAAATAATTATGAAAAATTATCATAGTTGAATATAAATCGTAAACATTTTTTTGGAAACTAAGTAATATCTTGTAAATGTTTGTATTGATTTATATAGTATTAGTGTTTATAGTGAAAATAGTTATAGATGTCATAATAGACAATACTGTATATAATATGGAATAATATTAAATGTTAACAATAAAATTGCTATATTTCTGTACATCGATTTTATTTATATATAACAATTTCGGTTTCTGTATTATGATAATACCCCGAGATTTTCTTTCATGAATAATACTAAACCGAAGATTTTTTTCCAATTTTCATTCGAACATACAAGAAAGACCTAATGCATACTATCTATTGTTCGTAATAACGGCAACCCCAATTACTATCATTACACGACCCTTTCATAAACGCACGACACACATACAGAGAGACATATCAGGAGTAGAAATGCGGTCCTGTACGTACAATAACAAAATCATGTCGCTGTCACATAACAATGACGTAGCAGTTGTCCCGCGTGGCTGTGATAGGTTCAGTGGGACGAAGACCAGAAGCTGTTTTGTCGAGACAGTTGAATAACGCGAGGGAACATCGTATTGCACATTCACCTCACGTCACACGTCCAAGGGTGGGTGCCATCCCTTTTCTATGACTTACCTTCACACGAATATACACATTGATACGTACGTACTTATAGATGTACAGTGTGTGTCTGTGAAGAAATGTTTTGTGGTTTTGATCAATTTCATTGATTCCCTTACATAATTCAATGAAATAGCGTTCGCAATTTCAATATTCAGCAAAATTATGTCCCGAGTGACTGCACGAATAATAAAAATATGTATATATATATATATATATATATATATATATATATATATATATATATATATATATTAGTACTATAAATATTTCATTTTCAATTAATTTGTTTTTCAAGTCATTGTGACGAAATTTATTTTGTTTTTATATAAAATTTTGTATCATAATTTGAATTTAACACAAATTAATTTCAATCCCAACACCACAATAGTTTAAAGTGTCTAATAATCACTTATTTTTCAATTATTATTTATAAATATATCGGATGAAGCATTTCGATGGCAATGCCATCATCGTCAGAGCCTTTCTGTTAAAATCTAGAACACATAATTTGGAATTTAATTTATTAGAAATTTAAATTTGTCTATGTAACAACAACAAAATATATTATAAACGATTTTTAAAAAGTCTTAATTTTCTAATACGTGCAAAAATTATGACGTGCTGGTAAAAATACAGAATTATTTTTTTGTTATCTTTTTCTCTACATACATAATATCATATACACATATTAATTTACATCAAAATGTTAGTAATATATATATATATATATATATATATATATATATATATATATATATATATATTACTTCCGAATACATCATTAATATAACAAAATATTAATTTTAAACATGATATATTTTCAGCTTCTATAAAATCAAATCTTCAAGTATTTTGCGTAACATCAAATAATATACACAATTTCATATAGTAATTTTATTTAAACTTTTAATTTAATTAAAATTATACATATTTGTAAACACACGAGTGTATATATACAATATATAGAATGATTCAAATGTAACTCCTAAATTTATGTTTTATTTAAAGGAAACATGTGTGTGGTGGTATGTAGGAAAATATATTTATAGTTTTTTTGTTTCTTTTTAATAAAACATAACCATATTTTTATATTTATGTGTTTGAATTTAAAAACAATAAATGTTAAAGGTCAGTTTATATATTTCAAAAATCATTAATATATTCTTTTAAGTATCAAATCTTGTTTAAAACGCTACATATATTACTGCAGTAATATTAAATTCTTGATCGTAATGATACAACAGTAACTTGCTTGATTATGTAATATCAGTCAACTAGCATCTCTTTTTTCTGACTACAGTATGATATTTTCGTTCACAGTGTGCACTTCAGTTATATTATTATTATATATTATTATTATAGTTATATTATTAGATGTGAAATGTAGTGAATTTTTAGTGATCTTTTATAAATATGTGGTAAATGAATTATAATTTTTACCTATGTTATGAATATTTTTTATTATATTTATTTTATTTGCAATTTTGTTACATGTAGATAATGGCTTTTAAATTTATATATATATATATATATATATATATTAGGTTGGCAAATATCTCCCTTCCGCATTGTGGTCTTTGGAATTCCGCCCCATTTTAAAAAAAAAAAAAAAAAAAAAAAAAAAAGCGGAAGGGAGATACTTGCCAACCTAATATATATATATATATATATATATATATATATATATATATATATATAATTATATATAAAGTATATGTGAGCACATAAGTGTATATAAAATTTGTTATATATATTATTTTACTAATTTTTTGATCTAGACAAAAAAAATACTTATTGTTAATTTTTAACTCAGATTAAAACGATTTAGAGATATAATTATTGTTCTAATCTTATATTAAAAACGTTAATGTCATATTGTATCCGCTAGTGAATTATCTATAATTATTTCATAAAAAAATGTTATTGAATGAACTTTTGTATATACATATATATTGCATATGTAGATAGAGAAGTTTATTATATCAACAATATATAAATATATATATATATATATATATATATATATATATATATATATATAATTGATATATACATACAGCCTGAATTTGGTTTTGTCCAATCTCTGTTTTTTAATATAAGAATATTTCATTCCTTATTATTTGAAGAGGGTAAACACATTGCTTCTTTTTAGAGAAGATTATAAACTTTGATATTTTGAAAAAAGGTTTTTTTTTTAATTTTATTTTCTTACTTTAATATTCACTATCGGTAATTACACAATATAGAAAAAAATACAATATTGGTTTTAATTCACAATTTTTTTTCTTAAATATTAGGTTGGCAAGTATCTCCCTTCCGCTTTTTTTTTATGTACATAGGTGCGAAATTCAAAAGACCAGAAGGCAGAAGGGAGATATTTGCCAACCTAATATTATGTATTTCATATATATATATATATATATATATATATATTATATCTGCCAACTCAATGGGTGTATTCACACTAGTCAACATTCATACAGTATTTACGGCTCATTACCACTCGTCTCACACGCTCTTACCAGAAAACTAATTTTTTTAGGTGTGGTAATTCGTTGATAAGAGGGTGTGAGACTAGCGGTAATAGGCGTGAATACTGTATGAATGTTGACTAGTGTGAATATTCCCAATCGCTGATATTTATTTTCTTGTTAATTATATAAATCTACACATCTTAATTTATTCTAAAATAATTTTAAATATAACTGATTATTTCTATTTGAAATATCTAATTTTTGAATATTAAATAATTTTAATTCGTAAAAGAGAATGATCTAAATATTTATTATCACAATTTTTATCTTTTTATAAAGGTTCGATATTTTCAATTGTCTGTTGTTTATATTTATTGTAATTTTTTTGACTTATTTCGTAAATAATCTGCCAAAAAATAATTATATTTTATTAAAAAAAAGAAAATGCGACTATTATAAAATATCAATCAAGAATAATGGTGTAAATAATTACATTTTAATATATAAAATCAAACTAAAATGAATAAAGTAAAAATAATTAACAAAAAAATATATATAACGTTTATGTTGTCGGCTCATTAGTGGTATATAATATTTTCGTGTACCCTGTATATTATTTACGCATAGGTTCGAACCCGCAAACCTGCTTCGAAATCTTCTACAAGGGTGGTAATTCCATTCTATTAACAACCTGACTCACACAGTATGTCGATGTAATTCTCCGTGTTCGTCTCTTGTTGAACGTACACATGAGTATGGTGGAGGGTTAACGAAAGAAAATGTTGTATGAATCGAGGTAGGGTGAACATTCTCATCCGAAATATGGTAAAGTCTTCTTGTATAATACACGGTATAGAATTGAAACGCCCCGTTCTCCGTTCTTCTCAATCGAACCAGAGTTTAATCTTCACGATTGCACACTTATTTTAGTACGTTCAATTCGAGTGGTGTATTATATGAATGGTGGATTGATTCGAATGACCACTTCCGATGAACACGGTAATCTACTTAAATGGAAATGTTTAGATGAGATGTTTTCCCTATACAATTATTTTTGTAGAAGAATTTACATTATTGAAAAAATTATTTATTGCAGATTATTTTCAAATACATACAGTTACATAATTGCATACACATACATACATATATATGTAAGTGTGTGTGTAAGTATGAATTTAAATATAATATATATATATATATATATATATATATATATATATATATTGTATTCAATTTTTAATTTTATA
>CP092089.1:5790125-5822625 GCA_029203775.1 Neoneuromus ignobilis | reverse complement strand
ATAGAAAAATATAAACAATATCAAAAATATTGAAAAATATCTGTACCAATTATTTGTATCGAAACTTTAGAAATTATTAGCTGAGATTGAACTTAAAAGTTACTAGCACTATAGGAAATTGTAATTAAAAATAATGAAAATTATAAAACTAATTATAAATAAAACTACTGTATATATATATATATGATCATCCAAATGTGACGCCTACATTTGTTTTATTAAAAAAAATTGTGTATAGGGTAGTGTTTAGAGAAACATGTGTATAGTTTCTTTGTTTTTTTCAATAAAACACAAATATAAGCGTACATTTGTATGATCCTTTATATATATATATATATATATATATATATATATATATATATATATATATATATATGTATCAAGAGAGAGAGAGATTTCAGAAACTATAAATTTTTTTAATGACTCAATATATAATTTGCATTTTTTATTTGTTTTTTCAAAATGAGCTGGTTAATTAAAAACTATTTATGAAAAATTATAATTTCAATAAAATATATATTTAGTGTTAACTGAATTAAAAAGTACATAATTAAATAAATACTTGTAATTCTAACATTTCAATAGAAATGAATAAAATCACAATATGTGTAATTTATATGAAATAGTTTATGTATATATATATATATATATATATATATATATATTTATATATATATTTATATAGACTTATAGCAAGGTTCATCTGCAATATTAGTCTCACAAATTCACTGGTTCGATAGATTGTCAATCGCATCCTCAACATACACAAACGAAACCACACGAAGTGAAAATACATTTGGTTTTCCTTATTCAAGTGCACGGAAACTAAAATCTACACATATCTGCTCACGCCATACCATAGACGAATGGAATGTAAGATTCAATAATAATACAGTAACAGAACTCATGTAAATTTTAATATTCTTTAAAAAGTTTTATATATCATCATTTTTTTTAGTTATTTGATTGGTAAATAAATATATTTCAATATTTTCAGAATTAAATGTTTTGATTTTAGTTTTAGTTGTTAATTTGTTTTAATTGATTTTTAATAATAATCATTGATTTATTTTTGATTATATCAGCATCTTTATTTCAAACTTTTGTAACTCTATTTTTGAGTTGATTTTTTCAAATTCTTACAGTTTTAAAAATTTATTGTCTCAATTTTCTATAAAATTTCAATAAATATCTTAATAAGTTTTTCATTTTTCTCCTCAATCTATACATTTTCTGATTTTAAATCGATTTTTTATGTAATTTATAATTTTTCTTATTTTTTAAATATATTTTGCGCGTTTATATTTTAAATTTTTCGATTTTTTTTATTTCTCTCTCTAGATATATATATATATATATATATATATATATATATATATATATATATATATATATATATTTATATAAAATATATATATATATATATATATATATATATACACACAATATATATATATATATATATATATATATATATATATATATCAAAATCATTTTTTTAGTTAAAAATATTTTGATTGTTATAATAAACAATCTAAAGTTAAAAAATATTTCAGAATAAATAAGTTTTAGAACACTTTTGTAACATTTCAATAAATTGAAAATTAATATTTTTTCTAGAAATTAATAATATAATTTACTAATATAATTGTAACCATTTAATATTTGAAATAACACTGATCGGACATTTTTTATAATAAATAATTTTTATTCTTCCTTGAAAAAGTACATATTTCATACTTTTTTTAAATAAATAAAACAGATTGAAATATTCTATAATAAATAACTACTGATTTCTGACTTTGAAATATTCTATACTAAATAACTACTGATTATATATATTTTTTTAAATATAAATTTAATTTTTTTGTAAGACAACTTGTACTTTTTGTATCATAATTAAATAAATTTATCATTAAATCCCTATGGTAAACAATTTTCTAACTTAATGTATGTGTGATGATTATTTTACGATTTTTACTAAAACTGGCATTGAAAATAATGATAAGCTCTTCACTTTCATACATTTTTCTGTTATAAAAGTTTGGTTATAGTTAATTTAATAATAATGTTTCAGGATGCATTATTTTAGAATATTTAAAATACTAAAATAATCAATGAAAATGTTGTATCTTATACTATAAAATAATTAAGTATATTTTATACACACAACACATACACACATACATAAATGTGTGTGTGTGTACATATAAAAATTAATTATTAGATTTTTCAAAACAGCAAAAACTTTAATTCACAAAAGAATTAAAATGTCCATTTATATTGATCATGATTTTTAATTATTTGAGTATTTTTAAAATAATATTATTTAATAATTATTAAGTTTTTAAAAAATTCATTTTCCGAAATTATTTAAAATAATAATTGAAAAAAATATTAATTTTTTAAAAAAGTTCTTTATATATTGGAAGCCATCGAATAATTTATCATAAAACGTTTTAAGGATAAGATATATATTTAGAAATATTATATAGTTTTTTTTTATAAAACTTTGAAAAATATTGCAATAAATTAAATAAAATTTATTTATATCTAAAGTATAAAAATATATTAAAAGTAATTTTTAATCAATATTTGATATATTTATTTATAATAGATATTTTACTATATCTTAAAAATTAAATAGAAAACTTTTTTAATAATTCCTAACATTTAATTAATTATAAGTTAGATTAATAAAGTTTATTAAAGAATTTTATATGAAGTAATTAATTAATTAATAATCGTTTAAAAAAACAATTTTTTTTATTAAACCCCTCTTTGCTTCATCATTTATCAAAAAATAAAACATTACCTTTTACTTTTTTAAAAAATAAAAATTGACAAATATTATATTTCATAATTAGTAACCTTATTAATATTTTAATAGGTTTAGCGTTTAACTAGTAAATATTGAATATATTTTGAAAGTTTTAAGGCTATGTTATTTTTGACAAAAAAAACATCTATTAATAAAATTTTAATTAGACATCAAAATTATATTATTTTTATAAATGAAAATATTTCAAAACTACATTTTTTTCTAATAAAATATTCAATAATAATTGTTTACTTTCTATTTACGTATATTTTATAAAAAAAATTACGTTGGAAGTACAGGTATAGGAAATGAGATTTTCTATAATTTTACTCCGGAGATAATGTAGTCACTATTAAAATCATGATATGAAAATTGAATTAAATAATAAAAATCAGTGAACAATTTAATAAAAAAATGTGATGTTAGGATATTAATTTATTTTAAATCTAAATTAGAAATGTATTTATATTTAAATATTTTTATTATACGATACTTCCATCTCATTTAACATAATTTAAAGTAAATAATGAATGACAAAATATTTAAGAATTAATTTTATTCAACTTCTTTATTTTTTATATGCTCTCTCTCTCTCTCCCTATATATATATATATAGATATATATATATACATATATATATATATATATATATATATATATATGCATATAAAATATATATATATATATATATATATATATATATAAAGTGCATAAAAAGTTATAAAAGACACTGTCATTTATATTCTCAAACTATGAATATTTTAACCGGATAATATAAATGCTTTAAAATTATTGAAAAATGATTTTCTATCGACTTTTCTCGAAAACATTGCAAAGGTTTAATATTAAAGGTTTACTACTGTATTGTATTTATATCTTGTCCGTGCTAACCGTCTCATTCCTTAGCAAATGTAGTCCACCGTTTCATCTCTTCCCACACAGAGATTCGAACCATCCAGTGCACGCACGGCGAGTCATCACGAGCGCAAATTGTCAGCACCACTGTGTGCTGAGTGAAAAGTAATTGAAAGTTAGATGAAAGAACGTATCACGCTTAGTTACAGCTGGTCGTTTTTTTTTTGAGGTTTTCCCAACTTTCTACCGCGTTTCTTTTCGCCATTTTTGGTCGGTTGTAAATAAAGTTAACCTATTTCTTGAAATTAAATACGTATGGTGCGAACTCGTCGGCGGTGTTGTTTTGTCGGTTTATTCATGCTGATGAAGAAATTCAGGACACTGTGATTGCGGGAAACAACGTGTTCTGCGTACGTAAAAACATTTCTTTCGTCTCTCCTTGCTACTTACAAGATATTGAAACAATTTTGTCGAGGTTTGTATTTTTTATAAAATTATTTGTTTTCTTGTTCTGTATATTATTTTAAGAATGAAAAGAGGATACCAAAAATAGAACAGCGTACTTTTTTTTAAATAAATTTATTTAGTTTGAAAATAAGACAGTTTTTTTTCGGTTATATGGACTTCAATATACTTTTCATATTCTTTCTAATAAAATAACTACTTCAATTTACTAATAACATATATACAAAAATTAATTCATAAATATATATATGGGGGGAGTAGGAGGTTTGTTTGGTTGATTCAGTGGGTGTATGTGTATATTTATAGTATAAATTTTTTAACAACATTATCTTTAAATTAGACATTTATTTTACTTAATATATTTTTCAAAAAAAATTTAAAAAAATTAAACATCAAATTTCAAAGTCTTATACAAATCTTCAATTTCAAAGCATAATACATATATTGAAAAATGAAAAATCTGTGTTTATTCACCTAATATATTAATTAAATCATTTTAAAAATAATTATGAAATACAAACAGTTTCGTGATTATAAATTATTGATTTTATTCTCCTATTTGATCAATTATTATTACTAATAATTAACGTATATTTTTCTATTTTAATACTCACATATATTTTATATCTATGTACTTGTTTTCATATTTTAAGCTAAATAAATAATACATAAATTATAATATAAATACAATTTTTATTATAGAAATTCAATCAGTACTTTTATTTAAATATTATTATTTTAAATAATTTAAAGTTTTGAATTAAATTTTAAAATATTTTTTTATAAAAGAATAAAAGTACTTTTTAATAAAATATTAAATACAATATAATATTTAAATTAATTATAAGTTAACTGTTATAACTAATTACATATTTATTAATAAACATAAAACTTTAATAATCAACAAGTTTTTTCATATTAGTGATATCAATGTTATACAATTTGTAAAATTTTGATCACTTATAAAGTATTATATACGATGTTTTTTAAAGGTGAAAGAACTTTAAATTTAATCCCTATCGAAAATTCTATCCAACCTGAAAACACCTCTTTGTTACATACAGATGTATGTGTGTGTATGTATACGAGAGTCGTTTGATAAATATGGTAAAAAAGTAAGAAAAACTAAATTTAAAAATTTAATTAATTAATTAAATTAAATAACAAATAAATTTACCATATTTATAAAACGACTCTCGTATATAAAAGTATGATAAAGGTGTTTTTATATTAGGTAGAACTTTTGATAGGGGTTCAATTTAAAGTTCTGTCCCGCATAAAAGAATAACCAATATATAAATGAATTATCTATAAAAAATAATTATAATAATGAATGTAATCTACAAGTATAGCCTAAATGAGGCTGAAGAATATTAAAAAATAGTAAATCATAATATATGAGTAAATATTTGTCTAAATCTTCAGTCTCATTTAAGCCACCCTATATAAAAGAGTAATACAAACAAACAATTTATTTATTACTGCAAATAAAATACAATTAAAATATATTATATAATTAATAATAAATATTTTATTATTTCAATTTATTTAAATTTTTATTTTATTAAATTAATTCATTTTTCGTGTAACAAAAATCTGCACAAGTTAACAAAATGTCAAAATATTCTAATCATATTTTAAAATAATTAGATTTATTGTTATAGATTATTTTTATTGATATTTATATTATATATTGGGTTATTATTGAAGAATTAATTAATTTCAAATATTTTTTAATATACAAACTTACAATGAAACATACATTGAACTTAATTTATTTTTTTATAAAATAAAAATTAAAGATATTTTTGAAATAAATATTTACATCTGTTTTTATTTACATATGTTACTTCGAAAAGAATATATTTTTAATATCACTCAGTTTATAATCGTTCGGTGTATTAATACTGACTTTTTAATAAAAAAAGTAATGATTGATATATCTTGTTCAAAATCATTATGAAATATGCAATACTTTAAACGTACAATATTTCAAAGGTACTTTATTAAAAACGTACAATGTTGCAATACTTTGTGATTTCGATACAATATTTTCAAATATAACTTCAAAAATGTAGTTAAATAATTCACATTGTTTGCTGTTTAAACAAAAAATGGGTATTAATTACATATTAAAGTTTGAAAATATGATTTTAATGAATTAATCATTTTTTATACAAATTAAAATATATTTTAAGTTTTAGCTATTATATATATATATATTAGGTTGGCAAATATCTCCCTTCCGCCTTCTGGTCTTTTGAACTTCTCGGCTATGTATATATATATATATATATATATATGTATGTATATATAAATAGATAGATTTTTGAATAAATATATTAAACACTATTTATTTTAATACAGCTGTCAATACATTTTCACACAAATGAATTATTACTCTCAACATCATAAAATATTAAAGAATTAAATAATTATTGAATAATTATTAAACACTTTCTAATATTTTGTGACGTTGGGGTTGATAATTTATTTGTGTAAAATTATATTTAATTCTTTTTAAAAAAATCGTTTCTAAAATATTTTTTACTAAGTATGGATATATTATTGTTACATTTTTATAACTTTCAATTTTAGTACTTTATATTTCTTTCGGAAAATAATTAGAGAAATTCAAATTAATTATTCACAAATACAAATATAAAATCAAAATTTAATTAAAACTATTATATTTTTAATTAATTATTTGAAATATTTTCAAAAATATTATTAAAATAAATTTTGAATCAGTTCTATCAACTAGTACCTTATTTAAGATATATTTATTTTCATAAATAATTTTATATATTATTAAATTGGTATATGTAATAACATTTAGTATTTATGGAAGTTTTAAATAATAAATACTATAATTACTTTATCATAGATTTTTATCTACATTTACAATATTAACAAAATTATTAATACTTAAATTATTAATACTTAAAGCGTTTTGATTTTTTAAATCTTTATTAAATAATTTAAATCTTGAACAAAAAATAAAACTGATTTAAGGAAAATTCTACTTTCTTTAAAGAGATACTAAATTTATAAATAAAAAAAGATACTCTAAAGATTTATTTTTTTTAAAAAAAAGAAACTATTATTGTAAAGTCTAAAAACTATCAAAACATAAAATAATTGTTTAAAGAGATATTTAATTATAACCTTAGATTCTTTTTGATAATTTACACATAAAAAATCACTTTTAATTCTCATATTATCAATAAATTAAAATTAAAGATAGTTGATTACAATTTATTATGACTGGGAAGATTTAAATAAACAACTTCATACATCATAAAATATTTTTATTAAAGTAGTTTCTTGCATTTAAAATCGTCAAAATACATAACTGATAATTTTACTTAACATTTTTTATATGTAACGTAAAATAATTTTATAATTTTTATATCACTGGTAAAATAAAGTGAATAAATCAACAGTTACAATAATAAAAAATATATTTATGTACTCTTTAGATTAAATTTGCTGTTTTTTTTATATTACATACAATAAAATAAATAGTTTTAAATTATTGAATAGTTTGTAAAATAACTCTTTGAATTTAATTCAAAATAAAACATATAAAATCACAAAAATAATAACATTGAAAGGTTTATATATGATATCGATATAATATCATATTTAAAAATCATAATGGAAATGAAACAAAAACTTTAATATGTCTAATAAATCCTTTCAAATAGTTTTATAATGAAAAAATATGTAATCCATTAATCTAGTCATAATAAACTAATGGCTATTGTAGAACCAGATATAATGAAATATTTTTGATTCGGAAATAAATTTCCTTTTTTATAAAAAATATGTTATCGAATAGCATAACAGTAAAATTATATATATAATGTATATATATATATATATATATATATATATATATATATATATATATATATATATATATATTATTATTTTGTTATCTTTGAGACTATCACATAGAGAAATTGGATATAAATGTAACATATAAAAAGAAAACAATAATTTCGAACGCTTTTATATAAAAAATATTTTATTGCAGTATTATAGATCACTGTGAAAGAATAGAAATATAAAACCAACAAAAAAAAAACACAAGAAAGTTAAGTGATATCTAACCAAGTGGAAAGAATTTTGACATAAATAAAATAATGATAATAACATAGAAGCGAGAAATATCACTTTCCTTTCAAATCAATTGTGAATGTATCGTATGTGTATACGGCTGTGTATCTGTGAATATCGTGTAAAAAAAATACTCAGGCGCGACATATCAAACTCTAAAAGTTCACAAGGCGTGATAATGTCTGTGTTGTTTTTTGGGACCGACGAGAAAATAATAATATTCACACTCGAACAAATATACAAACTGACAACTCACTTGACCGTACTGCGCAGAAATGTAAATCGCATCTTGGACACCCCCCGACACCACCGCAATATTCTCATACCCTTGTTGCATTCACGCCAGTCGTCCATGAAATGGAAATGTGATGTTTCCGTTATAAAATTGCTATCGATAACATTCATAAATGCGTTTTTTTTTTTGTCTACAAAAAGGAACGCTATCGATAGCATTGTTTATTTTTGACAGCGGGGAAAATGCTGGAATAAAAATATTTCAACTATGTTTTAATATGTACATACATTATAAAACATCTATATGTATATATATATATATATATATATATATATATATATATATATTTATACATCGAAAAAAATATTTAATATTATAAATATTACAATTTTTCATATTTTCCATTTAATCATATTTTCAGTTTAAAATTAGAATTTTAACAATTATATTTGATTTTTGGTTTATTTTTTACTTCAGATTTAAAAAAAAATTCTTATTATAAATCAAAATTTCAATTACATATATACTTACCATAATTACCTCATTTAACTACTGATTAATATATCTAATTTTGAGTTTTCACTACACATGATTGTTAATTAAGTAACGTTCAATATTGAAAATATAATAACAATTTGTATTATTATTTTAGCATTATTTAAACGAAGTTACTGAATTAGAATAAATATGCAATATTATAAATAAATATTATTTTAATCGTATGGGAAATCATAAAATTAATACCACTGAAATAGATACAAACAAAATATATTTTTTTATTAAAATATAGAAATTTACAATAAGTGCTTTAGAAGTTTAAATGGAAATAAAACAAAAAGTGTTTAATTAATTAAGTATTTATTAATTTTTATTTTTAAGAATATTCTATGGCATTAATGATGAAACACAATTCCATTCCTATAACCATCACGACTTTATTTGGGATAGTGCATTTAGTCCAATTTTTAATCACTGTTTCACATAAATATGGTCCAATTTCTTTAATTACACATTTATTACTTCTATTGTTTGTTATTGATCAGTATAAATCAATGATTTCACATAACTTCACAGAAAATAATATAGTAAAGTTAGATAACGTGATCTTGGTGGCCAATTGATTATTTCAGTTTGTGAAATAATAATCATTAAACTTTTATTTCAATAAGTCTATTAAAATTGTTACAATTTCTAAGCGTGCCAAACTATACTGAGTTGAAATGTCAAAATGAGCTTAAAAAATTCGAATATGACTGCTACCAGCTATGAAAGTTTTGATATTCTTATTGGAAAACTCTATACTTTTAAAACATACAATGTATTGAAATATAAATCTAATTAAATTAAATTCTTAAATCTATTATTACGTATTACAAAACAAATTAAAATTGAGAAAGAATTAATTCAAAAATAAATTAAAAATTCTAGTTTTTTTTTAATTTAATTTTAATAAAAATTGTCATATATCAAAATGTCCAAAATTTCAAATATAATTTAAATAAAATCGTATTTAATAATTTTATTTTATCAAATAATCATCGATTTTAAATTTCATAAAATAATATCCATGTAAAACATATTACACATTTTTAATCCTTGAAAAGTCAAACATTTGTTGTGTGACAATAATTCTATTTACTTTTATTATAACGTATGTTGTTTTATGTGAACATTGAAAAATATTACAGAAAGCAATAAAAATTATACAATTTCTTAAAAAAATATCGTGTTTAATTTGAAAACCATGTAATTTTTTTATAAACGAAGAAAATTGATTTTTATTTAGCATTTAATTTATAAAATCAAATGCATAAACAGATTATAGAATTTTACATAATTTGTCAGTTATTAAATTGTAGTTCAGTTTTTATATGAGAATTCATTTATGATAAATCAATACAGAAAATTGAAACGTACAAAATTGTTTTATAAAATATTCTTTTTAAGTTTTCAAAATGAAGTTATATATTTTAAATGAATTATCATATATATATATATATATATATATATATATATATATATATATATTTGTGTGTGTGTGTGTATTTGTATTCAATAAAATTCAAATATTTTGCCTCAATACAATATAAACGACGATAATCCGAAAAATTATGTTTTACAATAAAACGAAATTGAAGTGGTGACAGTTTGAATAGAAAGTAATTATTTTAATGGATTGCTATAGAATTTTCAGTTATAACATTTATTATAATGTCAAAATTATAAATTTAAAAATATTCGGACACAATTCGTGCGTGCATAATGAATGACATTTTTTAAAGAGTAATTATTATAAAGGTAATTTATATAAGTTGATTTATTTCAGTACTTTTAAGGGCATAAACAAGTACTGAAAATATAAAAATTATAAAATAACATTTGTTCGTATAAGAGCTTTATTTGTATTTTTGTACAAGCATATTTTGTAAACACACACCTAAATATATATATATATATATATATATATATATATATATATATATATATATATATATATATATAAAGAAAAGTGTTTGTGATACAGAAAAAACTTTGTATATGCGAAAGAAGTAAACAGATTTCATCCAAACACGCACATTAATTCGTATTCTGAGTGCAGATATGTTTTGTGGATAACCTACCTGAAATTAGATTAGCATGAACCTTAGAAACACGGTTCACGTTTTATAACATCGTGTTGGTACGCTTGCTTTATATGTCCTTTTACTCTTTATGCGCTCGCTTACTTTGAAAAATAGTATTTTTTGTTTATATTCGACACACACGTACGTTCCAAACATACAGTATATATATATATATATATATATATATATATATATTATATAATTCATTAGTATCATGAATAAAATGAAAAGTAGAGTTAAAATCTTTTAAAAAATAATTCTACAATGTTAACAAAACAGTAAAGAAATTAGAAATTCCATTAAAGTTCATTAATTTTGAATATTGAAAAATCATAGCACAATTATTATTCATCATAAAATACATATTTTCAGTTACTCATCAAATAAAGTATGAAATATTTATCTAATGAATTTTGTACATAATTTTACCATTAGTAACAATGTAAAAATGAATTCGTCAGAGTTGAAATGAAATATAATTTTATATTTTGAAAATATAGGGTCATTCAAATGTGACGTCTAGATTTGTGTTTTATTAAGAAGAAACATTTGTATAGTTTGTTTTTAATAAAACACAAATTTAGGCGTCACATTTGGATAACCCCATAATGAAGCTGTTATAAAATGTTATGTATTGTTGTAATAAATTATTCAAAACAAATACTTATCTCTCTATCTGTGTGTGTATGTGTGTGAATTCAAATAACGAATTCAAGCTTTAACAAATGCCTCAGTACATAATAATACATTTTATATTTTTTTTCAAGATTTAACGTTTAGATTCGTTTCTAATAATCTGATCTAATTAAAATATTCATGAATTGAAAATCAATAAATATTTATATTTCCTTATTTTCACCTAATTGGCTTTTTTACAAAAATATTAATTAAAGGTAATAAAAAAAGTTTATATCAGCCCACTAATGTGTAAAAGCTTTAATAACCTCAAACTTAAGTGCTCTCGAATGTTTTTCCAAAATTCTTTCATTATTTATTGTTCGTAGCTAATCTCATCCAACCTTCACCTTCACAATTCTTTACATCATCATACCTCGTTCTTTGATCGAGTTTTTTCTGAGTCTCTTTCTGTTTTTTACTCACTAATCTATAATGGTTTTTATTCACTTATTGTCTTCTCTTCTTGTTATCTGTCCTGTCCATTCTAATTTTATCGATTTTATTTGTTTCATCATTTATATTAGCCTTCTCTCTTATTTATTTACAGATTTTTTGATCATGTTTTCTTTCAATATTCCTCTTGGTTGTCAAAAGTTTTTGCTTCATTTTTGAATTCAATGTCCAAAAGTTTGATCCATAAATATAGAATGTCCCAAATGCAACTAAAGGATGTGATATGTAAATATATGTCTATACTATCAGTATATATATATATATATATATATATATATATATATATATATATATATATATATATTCATTATCACTCACTCACTACTGCTGAATGAAAGTCTTTCTTGAAACATTTAGATTTGTCTTCCATTCTATACTAATAAATTTTTATATATCTCTGGCCCATTTATCCTAAATCTCTTTTTGGACCTTTTTATATTTCTACATTGATTTATTTTATTTTTCAGTAGTTTTCATATCTCTATGTCACACACATACATATATGTACGTACATACATACATATATATATATATATATATATATATATATATATATATATATATATATGTATGTACGAGTATGTATGTATAGTAACTTTATAAGGTCTATCACCGTCTCGTCGTTCCAATCTTCATGATTACCGATTCTGAGCATCTTTCACACTCATGCTTCTGTCTTGCAAAGCTTGTGATATTCACTCGTTCCAGAAATCTACGTAGTCTACTCCTCTTTCACCTACTTAACACTACCCATTGATTAATTGGTTTTATATATATATATATATATATATATATATATATATATATATATAATACTCCTGCTTAAGATTGTAAATTTAATGACAGAAATTCTAATTTTAGAACAATATTTTTAGATATTATCCCTTTTAATTAATTGTTAAAAAAAGTTAAATAGGGAAAGTAATTCTTTTAATATATTGGAATGAAAAACATTCTCACCTTGAACATCTCTCTAAAGAATTTAACTTTCCTCAGCTTATGTTTAATATTTCACAAATAAAATTGGCCATGTGATTATTTTTTAAATAGAAAAAAGAAAATGATATTCTTTAAGTAAAATCTTTCTAAATCAGATATCACATAAAATAATCAAACGAGCCATAGATTCGAACTTATGTTATTTATGGTTTATTAGTATGAATCAATGATTTCACATAGCCTCAATGGAGTTAGATCACATAATCTTTGTAGCCAATTGATGGATTCATTTCGTGAAATTGTAGACACGTAAAATTTTTGTTTCAATAAGTCTATTGAAGTTTATACAATTTTTAAGCATTGTTGAAGTATTAAACGTTTCATGATAATTTTTCAAACTATACTTAGTTGAAATATCAAAATGAGCTTAAAAAATTTAAACATGGCTACTACTAGGCTGGAAAAGTTTTGACATTCTTATTCAAAAGTCCTATACAATAAAATATTTTTGTTTAAAAAAATAAGTTACTTATAACAATATATACTTAAAATTAAAAACGAATAAATATATAAATATCTCGATTTTAAAATAGTCATATTTGAAATTTACATTATTTCTTTATTTTAAATTTTTATTTACATTGTATATTAAATTTAAATACACTTACAATAGGTAAAAGATTTTATATACAAATATATATTTATATAACCTAAATATAAATTTTTAAATAATCTGCTTACTTTGTATCCGACGATTTTATTTTTATCTCTTTTACAAATATTCCAATAAAACAAGAATTTTTTATTTATAAAACATACATTTCTATCGAAGAATCATAAAATCGTACAAAATAAGTGAAATATCTGAAGTCTCAAATAATCACTGTATTATAAGCAAACCTTTATTTTCTTTAACAAACATTCAGGATATAAGAACGTTAGCAATTCAATCAAAATCTTACGATTCCTATTTATGTAATCGTATCCGAGATTGGATACACGCTTTGCCTTAGGCAGTCGTACAATTTTAAAGTACCTGCTATTTCTCAAAACTGACGTACTACTTTACAGACAACGTGCTTTATATATATATATATATATATATATATATATACAAATTCACACATGTATATATTTGTATACAAGTTGACGTGTGTGTATCATCTATATATATTATATACATTCAGTAGTTTGCAAAGTACACAACACTTGTAGTGTAGTAAAGAAGCTAGCTTGAAATCGTCTTCCGCGAAAGTGAATCCGCTGAAGCATTTTCATGACTTCCCGTCTGCCGGTCTTAGTTTACGCCCGGCTACATCCGCACACTTGGCATATCCGCGTCAAATCAAAAAGCTTCGAGTGTGCTCATCTATTTATAAAAAAAAAAAACTAGTCAGATATAAAGAAATACGTTTTACTTCTATTTTTAGTGTTTATGTGCATCAAGTATTTTATATGACTTCCATCTGTTCCAATTTTATTACACTTGCATAAATAAACATTCATTTCATATCTTGACGACTAGAAATAAGGAATGTTTGAAAGAAATCGGATTTATTGAAATCTGTCTATTGAAAAAGATTAGATAAATATTTTTATAAAGTTTCGCGATAAATATAACTTTTTAGCTCTTGTGTTTCTATTTTTTTATAAAAATAGCATATATAGGGGTTTTTTAAAGCATGATAGATATTAAAATTAAATTCCTTTCGAAAGTTATATCTAACCTAAAAAAACACTTATCATACATATATATATATATATATATATATATATATATATATATATATTCACACATATGTATATATTATATATAAAATATGTTTTTAGTTTAAGTAAAACTTTCGAAAAGGATTCAATTTAAATTTCTATCACGCTTAAAAACCATCTATATTTATATTACCACTTAAAAATATTCTCCCATTTAATAAATTAAATATTTTTAATGTGAGGAGATAGATAACAAAACTTCTAGTGAATTCTATTTAAAATATAGTTAATGCATATAAATAATAATTATATTCAAAGCATATTCGTTACAAAACTATAATATTATTATTAAATATTTTTTTTATCTATCTGTCCATCCTTGTTTCTAATTATTGGTTGGCAAAATTTCGATATTTTATTTAAAAACATTATTAAAATTCCAGTAATATTCTACCTGAAAAATTCTCTATAAGTATTTCGTAGAAGTGGAGTAAACTTCTAATTTTTCTGTCCAGATCATTTTATAAAAGTTCAATAGAATTCAGATTAGATAACTTTAATGGCCAATCTATAACTTTAAACACTTTCTTAACCCTTTCGCCACTAACGGGGCTTATGTGTCCCATAAAATGTTTTTTGTTACTATTGGGACAAACATGCCTAACTTAACTACTGATGAGACATATGTATCCATAATTCAAATTTGAAATCTGAAAATAAAAATCAGTTTTTTTGCCTAAAAATAGATTACTTAAGTAACTCAAAAGATCATCAAACGAAACAGAAATTTTAAAACTATAAATAATAAATCCGTGGTGAAGGAGTTAACTGATAATTTGTCTAAATATTTTTGACAAAACTTAAAAGAGTACATTATTTCATTATTGTGCTGGAAATTAAACCTACAACGAACAATATTGAAAAAAAATGTTCAAGGATTTGCATCTTTTTCATTGTTCCTTGGATTCAATAATGTTGTCAATTTTATCACCAACAAAACAATCCCATATCATAACAGTGCTTTCAACATGTTTCACGAAAGGCACCAAACAATGATTAAATGTCCATTCTCTTGATAATCGACCAACAAAAACTCTTCGTCTCGAACTAAAAACCTCAAGTTTCGATTCATCGCTTCACAACACTATTTTCCAGTCTTAATGTTTAATTCTTGTATTTTTTAGTCCATAGTAATCACTTTGTCTTATTAATGTCGTAAAACAATGGTTATATATATATATATATATATATATATATATATATAGAGAGAGAGAGAGAGAGAGAGAGAGAGAGAAAGATGGGAAATAAAAATATAATAAAATTCAATAAATAGAACAATGAAATGATTAAAATTTTATATTAAATATATTCACCTATACACATGCACAGTAGAACAAGTATTAAAATATAAATATTTAAAACATACACACACAAATACATATATATATGCATGTGTGTGTGTATGTGTGCACATTTATATGAGTTTTTATATGAAAATGAATAAAAATGTGTTTTAAAAGCCTAAATATCCTTTTCATTATTGATATTTATAATTCATTCCCATTTGTATATTTATCAGTTTATAACTTCAATTAGAAGTTTCACAAAGTCAAATGTTGACATATCCTTTTTGTGAATATGTTTCATGTATATGAAAAAATGATTAGACGGGAAAAACTTTTCCTATAAAAAGTTTTTTTTCACTTTGAAAGCTTTTATGGATCAAAACCAACAATCATAAGTATGTTGAAAAACAAGGAGCCATTATATTATAAATTTGAACAGTAATCAAAATTGTTTAATTTCCTATATTTAGTTCTACTCATTTTTAATTAAAAATTGATATTATATGTATTTATATATATATATATATATATATATATATATATATATATATACAAATGTTTTATTTAAATGTTTTAATGGAAAAAGTTTTATACTTTTACTATTCGTTTGCTGATATGGATTGGTGTATATGAATTTATCGCCACCGACAGCGATTGTAGTCAAAATAAATTTAAAAACAAATATTAATACACACACACAATTATATACATATATATATTATATATATTTGCTTTTTTATATACATATTTATATATATATATATATATATATATATATATATATATATACATTTTACTAGGTAGTTAATATAATGTATTTACTTTTATTTCAAAACACAAAGAATATTTGCTTTCTTTGTTATATCTGAAATTTATTTCCTTTGATAAATATGTATTTTAAATTAATAAAAATGTGAATTCATATTTTTTTCAAATATGTATATTTAAGGTTTTCTATAAATATTTGTCTTTTTATTTAATTTATTACCATGATAGTACTTTAGTTTATTTATTATATTTCACAAAAATACAAGTTGTATTGTTGATATATGTTGTATTTATAATTTCATTTTAATTTTTAAAAAATGTGAATGAATAATTTATTGAAATTATTTTATTAATTTCCTGTTTTGGAACTGTGACGAATTTAATTTAACACAAATGAATTTTCACCCCCAACACCACAATATGTTAAAAAGTGTTCAATAATCATTTATTGTTCACTGTTTTGTTTATAACAATAATCTAATTCACATTTCAATGGAAATACTATCATCGTTTTTTCTATTAAATTCGATTTACTAGGAAAATAGATTTTAATAGTAGAAAAGCTCTGACTATGATGGTATCACCATCGAAATATACATTAGCCTATTATTGTTATAAACAAAAAAGTGAACAATAAGTGATTATTGAACACTTTATAACATATTAGGGAGTTGTGGGAGAAAATTCATTTGTGCTATAGTTTCATTAATTAATTAAAACAATTTTACAAAAAATTACAAAAAATTAATTAAAACAAACTGTTTAAGTTTAAAAAATTATATATATATATATATATATATATATATATATAAAAAAAATTATGTGTGTGTATGTGTTTGTGTATCTGTCATAAAAAATATTACATATTTAAACACAACCATTGTGCATTAATCTTTGTATATATTTATTAAATAACACTTTGTGATTATCAGTTGAAGTTAATAATTTAATTTTACTAAATCTTTCAAAAATTAATGGAGATTAAAAATGGAATGAGGTGATAAATAAAATCGTATAATTCCTCGTACTTATGATATTATGAAAATCCTACATTAAACAATTTTAAACCACTTGTTTTTACCGGATTTTTTTTTCATTAATCTATGAAATACTTCAAAAAAACAAGTTGATTAAGAAGCTATTAATCCTTTGCACTCCAAGCTTTTTCTATATAGCTACCACCAATTTCGCGATATTTTTAAAGAAAAAATAAAATAAAATCATATATACTCAATTTGAAAATAACTTTTTTATTTGAATGTTTCATATATTTTTACAGTTTAGAAATATAATATTTAAATCTTAAACTCTATAATAAATTATATATATATATATATATATATATATATATATATATATATATATATATATATATATGATTGTAATAATATAAATTAGGATAGAGAGTGACACTCACTGTTGGAGTTGTGGCAAGGAATAGGGTGGTGTGTGACACTCACCGTTGGATTGCAAAAGGTTAAAGATTTAGAAGATTAGATATCGTACTTATTACACAATCAGTTAAATAATTATGGATCGAATCAACTGAAATCCTCTTCAGAAACAAAATATTGTATTACGAAAGATGTAAATATTCAGGTTATTTATAAGGGTTGTCAAATATAAACTCTTAATAATAGAATATATTTATTCTTATTGCTTTACGAACAAACAAGTTATTTATTATTGATATAGTAATAGATTGTTACTTAATCATCTAACGAGATATCTAATGGCTTATCTCAATTTCTTTGCAAATTTCATCACTTTTTAACCACTGGTCATCTTCAATAAAGTCTCAAACTGTTTGAGTTTTGACTAGTGTGATACTGATCTTGGGGTGATGTAAATGCGTGAAATTTTACACATCATAACGTCCACTAATGAAAGGCTTAGCAATACAAATACTTGTATCTTCAATAACATTTTATTCAATAAAATGTTCACGTAATCTCCCCAAAATTTCGTTTTCATTTATCAAAACTTGATTATAATAAATTATGTAATGACACTAAGTACTGCTTATTTACTTATCATTTTAACTACTAAAAAAACGAATGCGAGGTTATGTGTTTGACAAGGAGGGAGTCTAGACACCCCAACTAATATCTCCACTAGATCTCAGCTTTGAACGTTCGCTCGGTTAGCAGTAGAAAAATAAGGTCGGTGTGTATTTGACCGAACCTTGTATATGCATCAGTTTTTCTGTACAGTGAAATCAATTCATTAAAAAATGTTTCTTTTTTTAATAATTTATATTATTATATTGAATAAATGAATTTTATTTATAAATAAAAATTAAATAGAATTCAATATGAAACAAATATTGTATTTTATTTGAAATAATTATTTATCATAAATTGTATATTAAAAAAATGTTTGGAAACTACATTATTTTTATTACAAGTCACTAAATATATACATTCTCTCACGTACACACACACACAGATATATATATATATATATATATATATATATATATATATATATATATCTGTGTGTATGTGTGTTTACGTATGAAAAATAAACAAAGAGAATCATAAAAATAAAACGAGCTTTACTTGAAATTTGAAAATTCTATTTTAAAACATTATTTGATATTATGAGATTGGATTTCCATTTCGAAAAATCAATTAAAATAAACAGTGTTTGTTAGTTTTCAATAATTAAAAACTGGTAAAAGGGAGACAAAATAAATTATACAAACATTCTATAAAATAACTTGTTTTCGTACGTGTAAAAAGTATTATTCGTGTTTTCGAATTAATTTTGATTTATTATTGTATTATAGTTTTTATATTCGAAATCTTAGAGAATTTTTAATAGCAAAATATTTGGCAATTATAGCTACACCCTGATTTTTTTATATTATTCATAAAATTGATCATTATATATTTTAAAGTATTTTGTTACTATTTTATATTAAGAAAGTTTATTCGTATTTTTAATAGTTTTATTCTTTGTACATCATTATACAAATATTAAAACTACTCTGATAATATTTTAATACCATTGTGTATTAAATCTAAATTATTTGTTTTAAACAAATAATGGTTCTTTTATCATTCTTGCATTTTATTGGAATTGAATTAAAAATATATTTAAAATTCTATAAAAATAGAGAGATTATAAAAATACGTACTATTTCCTTAACTGTTCTTTTAATTTTATACAAATTTCTAAGAAACTTTTAAATATATTTTAATAGAAAGTTTTCTCCAGTTACAAGTTTTCATAAGTTTAAATCTTTTTTATAATTAAATTTAAAACTTACTTCACTGATTATATTTTAGTTGATGTACTTTTTGTTAGTGAATCAAAGTAGTTTTTAATTAACATTTCAATATAAATTTAAGTGTTTAAAGTCTACTTTTCTCAATATGTGTTATTAACCAGCTGTAAAATTAAATTAAAGAAAATAAAAATACGTTATGCAATATATTTATTTTTTATTAAAGATGTAATTTCATTTATAAAAAAGAAAACAGTGCACATTTGTTCCAATTAAAAAATTCAATATTTTTAAAAATGCTTCGGAAATTAAATGATTTTTTTATTAATTTTTTATGACGACTTTTTAATTGAGTAAGTTGTTATTAAGATAATATATGATTAATTAAATACAATTGAGAACGTTTTTCTAATGTATTCTCAACATTTACATAAAAATTTAATTCATTTTCTTATAGAATTAATTTAAATGATTAATATAAGTATGGAAGAATAATTGTTGTTATGTTATTTTACATTTAGTGACAGCACAATTATCTCGAAATAAGTTAACAAAATTTTTAAGAAAAAAAATATATTTTATATATATATATATATATATATATATGTATGTGTATGAAATATATATGTTAATATATATATATATATATATATATATATATATATATATATATGTATTTGAACGTATTGAACAATGGAACAGAACTTGAGGACACATGTGTATCCAATTTCAGATAAAACAAATAGAATATAAATCTTATATTTCTTCATCACAGTAAATGTACTAAACCACATATTGACATGTGTTACTAGAATTCGTTTAATAAAACATACTTGTATGGTTTTAGGAAAAGCTGTTTTGTACATTTTCAGTTAAAAAAATCAATAGTTTATAACATGTTGTTTCTATTTAAAGTGATGAGAAGTCTCGCTTCATGGCGTGTAAGTGCTCCATGTTTTACATGCCGCGAACTCGAAAGTATGTATATTTTATGTACGTTTCTTCTATGTAGATTCTGAAAAATTGCTGAACGTTTAGAAGACACATAACGTGTCAGATACTCAGGCTATTTACAGGGCACGTTGAAGTGAAAGATATATCTCAAACTGTTGATGTAATACGAAAGTGTATTCTGTTGCGATAGATGCATAGAGAGACGAGTACAAAATAAGGATTTTTTTTGTACAATTTGATGGAAAAATCAGATACGCGATTATTTGTAAAATGGAACCAATCATATATAGTATATCTGTCGTGTATGTGAAAATAAGGTATATTTTTAAACGCATAGATCTATAGTATACGTTTGTATGGCTAGAGGCACTTTTTAAATTCATATCGGTTTTATCTTCAGTTAAACATGGAAACAAACGAATATATGAACATAAAGAATTTAAAAAATAATTTGAAACGTATTTAAGCGTATTATTTTGAATAAAAGTACACAGAACTGTGATCAATAAATTATTATAATCTTTTCTTGAAATATTCACTTGTTGAATAAGAAGAAAGAAATTTAAATTAGAAACGAATCACGATCACTCTTTACAAACTTTTTCATATATTAATTTTTATTTTCCAGTTATTTACTTCAGTGAATCTCTTTAAATATATAAAATTATAATTTACTTCAGCTAATATGTCATTTATATTCTTCTTACGATCATTCGTAGGAAGAATATAAATGACATTATATATTTTCTTAATTAACCTGTCAACCTTATCGACATTTAAATTAGTTATGAAAGATTTTATACATTATTTTATATAATTTTTTAATTAAAAGTCCTACTTAGCATTTCAAAAACTGTAAAATGTGAATATTAATAACGATTACATTGCAAGCAAATCCAGTTCAATTGTACATCATACGCATAAATGAGAACGAATGGATTGAATTACAAAGTGTAGACTGTTTATACTCGGGATGAGTCGACCAGTAGGATTTTCAGGATATCATTGAAATTGTTATTTTCCATTTATAATTATTTTTGATGCAGGGGTTCGATAATTAGTAGAAAATATTTTTTGTCAAAAACAATTTTATAGTTTCAACAAATGCATACATGTACATTTATGTATTATATATATTTATTTATATATATATATATATATATATATATATATATAGAGAGAGAGAGAGAGAGAGAGAGAGAGAGAGAGAGAAAATAAAGACAGAGATAGACAGCAAAAAAAGAAAATAGAAAAGGAAACAGCACGAAAATAGAGAAGCAAAATTTCTTACATAATAAAAAAATACACAACAAAAGATTATCTTTCTATCTGTTTAATTGCATATACTCGTGTGTGTATGTATGATTGGTTGGGTGTGAGTATGTGTTTTTTGTGTGTAATATATACCATAATTTATTATTTATTTTTTATTTTAATTCAAATATTGTGATTTTCAGTACTTTAACTTAGTAAAAATATCCAAACTTATCATTAATTTTAAAGTAAATTTCATCAAAGTTTTTTTTTTATTTATGTACAGTTTTGATATATTTTTTTAATGTAACAACAAAATGATTATAATTTCATTTGAGTAGAAATTTGGATTTTATATTTCTCATAAGCAAAAATACAATAGTTAAAAAAGTTTTATTATTTATATAAATTCCATGGAATCATTAAGTTTATTGCATATTACTATTTAGTAATTAAATTCGATCATGTTTCAATTTGAGATAATTTGTGTTTTTATTAAATCTTGTAATATATATATATATATATATATATGAAAAAAAATGTTTTGAAATTGTATTACGAAATATCTTCATAAAAGAAAAGGAAATATAAAACAGTTAAGTAGTTATAACATTTTATGAATTAATAAAAAGTTTAAAAATGTATTATTAAATAAATATAAAAGTTATTTTTAGAGATTGTAAAATTTAAGAAACTTATTATTTTAAAATTTACGAAAAGTTAGTTTTGTATAAATATTATATTTTCATTGATATATAATATATATTTTGTAAATAAATAATATAATGGCAATTTAAAGTGTTACTTTTAATGTACAGATTTTATTATTAAATGTAAAATCTTAAAGTAAGAATTTAATTATTAATTTGAATGTATTTGAAATAAATGCTTATTTAAATTATTTTGTAATGTAATTTAAATATTTACAATTAAAAATTAGTAGTATCCGCTAGTAATTTTCAATATAAAAATATTTTTACAAATTATTTCTCTCTTTAAGATTGGTAAAAGTACATAATTAAAAAATATTTGTTACTATTAAATAATTGTAGTTGAAATTTTTTCCTTCATACTTTTATAATAAATATATATATATATATATATATATATATATATATATATATAATGATAATAGATAATTATTATACATATATATATATATAGATATATTATATATATATATATATATATATATATATAGATATATAGATATATATATATGCGGTTTTATAGAATCTGTCGACGCTTTCCGCTATTCGGGGTTTACTCTCTTTCTCGACATTTATTTTTTTTACAAGAATTACATTTGGATTAAATGTAAAAAAAATGGAAAATTTTATCTTTTATATTAATATTGAAGTATTTTATATAAAAATAGATTTTAAGAATATAATTATTAATGTGAAGAGAAGATCAGATTGAAAAAATATCAAATAAGTTAGAATTAATTTATTTTGTATAATTTTTTTAAAATTACTAAATAACAGTAATAATATTTCTAATTATGTTAAAAAGTCATGTAGCAGAGTATTCAGTTTTAAAACGAGTAATTTTAATAATATATTTTATTTTTTTATTTCTTTTAGACAGTGTTTTGACTATTAATTAGTCATTAGTCATGAGCGTAAATTAACTGTTAGTCACTTTTTTTGTAAATGACAGACTCAGGAGAAATAGGAATTGTAAACATTATTATCATCAATCTGTACTCTTTGATTCTCGCATATTTATTCTAAACCCTAACTAATATTATACTCAGTTCAGTTCTTGAAAAATTTTTAAACATATCAAAAATTCAAAAAAGAAAACAGTTATTCAAACTTTCTTAAATTAATAACTAACATTGAAACATTATTTAGAATAAAACGTAATTTGATAATGAAATACTTTTATACAAAAAGCTGATTTAGTCATTAGTCAATTATTAACCAAATTGAGATAATTCGTTAGTCATTGAAGATTTACTATTGAAACTAACGTTTTATTTATTATTTATTTTTATGACTATGCTTTAGTCATATTTTTGATGGAATTTTTCTCAACTCTGACTCTAATAAAATAAAATTTAATATAAATGTTTAGTTTCATTTTTCATTCAGTTCACTGATACATATTTCAACTATCTCGTTGTATTAGAAAATTTATATTGTATAATACAACGCTATGAAGATAGTATAGTCATTGAAATGCACGTTTTCGAAAAAAGTAAATAGCAAATAAATATTAACACATTTACAAAACCTTAGGTTATTGGAATTTATTATTTATTTACATAGAATTTTTTTTACAATTATTATTTTCCTATAGTAGAAAATATATTTCTTAAAAGAGGAATTATTAAATATACCGAAACAATGTGAATTTCTTAAAAAAAAGATTTATTGTAAATTCATTTTATCATATTCTTTACTTTTCTCATATGCATTTACTCATGTACACATACATCAATATGTAGTGTTTTACAAATATATATATATATATATATATATATATATATATATATATATATAATATATATATAATATAATATAAGTTATTTTACTACTGGATAAAATTCTTGTCAAGCATTTTTTATTTACTTTTTAAACTAGTAGTCTCGATGTTATTAATGTAGATAATAATCTCTCTCTCTCTCTCTCTCTCTCTATATATATATATATATATATATATATATATATATATATATATATATATATATATATATAAGCGATATATCTGATGGTAAACTAATTTCATAGTCATCATTTTGATAGTTTCAAAACAAGAATGTAGCGACGCACAACAGCTTCACAACAATGAATGAGTTAACTTCCCGCTTACTTCATCTACCATATAATAGTGGGTAGTTTGGATATGGATGGAGGGGAGTAGACACCTTGAAGTGACAGCTCCTGTCACAGGATGACACGTGCACGAACAATGAATCTTTCCCACGTGCAGGGCATGCGTTTACACAACGACGAACGTACCTTTATGCGTGTACGCTTGTATCAGTTAATAGGGAATAGAGTGATACAGTGGCGTACAAATGATTTTTTTTGTATACACATTCGTATACATAGTTAATTTATAATTCATTGATTGGTGTGCTTTTTAAAAATACTTTTTCTTAAAACATTCTACTTTAATGAAATAGATTTTGATATCTGCACTTAAAATTATTTTGTTTCGTATCGTTAACAATACACACACACACACACACACACACACATATATATATATATATATATATTTTCAACGATATATCAAATTTTTACATAAATTATTTCAAGAGGGTGGATTTCTTATAGCCACAAGAACAATCAAGATTTTAAAATGTATTTTGTTTAATGGATCTTATTCAATTATAAGGGAAGTTATTATCCACTATAAGGAATATCAAATACTACTCTGTCTTTTGCATATTATGAATTACTTAGATTTACACATTATGAAATAGTCTTAGACTCAATCAATAGGCCAGCGATATTAAATCCATTAAAGAAACAAGGAATTGAAGAAGCATTTATTGAACTTTTAGAAAATATGTATAGAAATATATCCACCGTACAATACATGAAAAAAAGTTAGTTTAAATTTTAGAAAGGAGTGGGATAGGGCAATATTTTATCATCAAAACTATTTATATATCTTTAGAAGAAATATTAAAAACATTAAACTGGGAATTTGAAGGAATAAAAATAAATGGTGAGATGCATAATCAATTAAGATTTGCTGATGACATTATTTTCTCAACAAGCCCAATTGAACTCGAAAAATAATAGAAGAATTAAAGTAATTCAAAAATTTATTTTATAATAAACTTCAGTAAGATAAAAGTAATTTTTAATAAATTTTCAAATCAGAGAAGAATTGAATAAAAAATTTATTTTTTTTAAAATTGAAGACTATGATAAGTCATTAACACTAAAATAACAGTGAACAAGAGTATAAAAATAAAATAGTATCAATTTAGATATTCGGATATTATATAGTCAAATATTCTTCTATATTAAAAAAAATATCAATAAATCCTACCTGTTATCACTTATGGAAGTGAAATGTGGATTTTTAATGATTCAATGGTTTTAGACAATACAAAGAAACATGGAAAGAGGAATGTTAAAAATAACATTTAATGATAGAAAAAAAATATTGTATCAGGAAGAAAAAAATTATGAACGTTAGAGCAAAATTGAGAAGATAAAAAAGGAAATGGACTGTTTATATAGCAAGAAGAAAGGATAATCGATGTGTATGTGAAGTTATTGATTATAAACAGAGATATAAGAGAAAGTTCAAAAAAGGTCTATAAATAGATAGATGGAGCAGAAATATAAGAAAATTCATTGGAATGAAATAGTAGAAAAAAGTAATTTATGGGTCGAAAAAGAAAGTTTTGGAAGAGGCATCCATCATTAGATTGAAAAAAGCTGCAGATAAGGATATGTATATATTATATATATTAAAAATAATATATTATTTTTATTTTTTTTGTTATATTACATTAATCATATTTCAATTCGACTAGAAAATGATGTTTTTTGTATAATTATCTTCTTATATTGAATTTTATACTTTTTTAAAAAATACTATTTCACTTATTACAAAAATGCTATATATATATATTTATAGAACATACTTTTTAATTTAAATTTTGTTGTTAAAAATAATAATAGCTACATTTTCTAATTTATCACTAATGTACTTCTTTTTAATCAAAATAAGTGTACTTCATTATACTTCTATTTATTTTCATGGTAAGCTTCTCAATTATTTGATTTTTCTTCAAAAGCGATTTTCTGTTATCCTTCATCAAACACCGTTCTTCCACATTTCAATAGGTGCAGGCAGCATTTCTTTTTCTGTCTGACGTTATCTATTTCATGACTGCCTTTAAGACTCTATCTCCTGTCATTCGACATGTTCAAACTATCGCAAAAACCTTTTTCCTCCTTTACAAGTATTAAGTTTTTTATCGGTTATTTCCTTGATTACTTTGTGACTTATTCTTACTTTTATCAGTCAAGCAAAATGTCTACGCTTTATTCAGATACTGTGTATTTTAACAATATAAATATTGTTACTTTAAGAAATACTGCAGTAGTTTACTAAAAAAAGTACAGAATATTTATAATAACATTATTACAATAACGTTTTTATATAAAATATACATATAACTGAACTAGAATTAAATATAGTTTATTATGAAAATATATTCATTATAATAAATTGGATATAAAAAATTTCAAAAAATACCAACTAGAAAATATTATACTTGAATAATTTTATTCTTCTTTATTTTATATAGGAATATTTATTCACTTTTTTTTATCAATTTTATAATAATTCTATTTTAATTATTCTTTATATAATAAATAAAAATAAATATATATATATATATATATATATATATATATATATATATGTATTTAAAATAGTTATAAAAAATAAAATATGCCTGTAGTTTTTTGAAAGATATTCAATAAAAAAAAGTATAATTTCTTTAGACATGATAAAACATACACTATACACTCTCTCTCACAGATTCATTCTCTTTTTAACACATATATGTATATACGAGGGTCGTTTGATAAGTATGGTAAAAAAATAAGAAAAACTAAATTGAAACATTTCATTAAATTAATTAATGAATTAAATTAAACAATAAATAAATTTACCATATTTATCAAACGACCCTCGTATATATATATATATATATATATATATATATATATATATATATATATATATATATATATATATATATATATATATATATATATATATATATATATATATATATATAGATAGATAGATAGATATATATAAAAGGGAATCAATTAAAAAGTATTAATAGAAAATTAATATAAAAAAATATTCTTCATTTAATATTTTATAAATCTTTACGTTATACAAAATAGTTTCAAAAGACATTTTCTTTAAAAAAATAATTAAAAACAAATAATTTAGGATTTCATACAATGTATGAATTTAAATAATGAAGAGTGAGAAATGTTTGAAAACATTTTATGATAAATTATAATCGAAAATTTGTTCTCTTGTATTGAAAAACAGCGCGAATATTTGTTTTTTCTGATAATTATTTTTCGTTTGTTGTGGTTTTTTTATTTATGTTGCAATGGAATGTTTTTGTTGTATTCTTTTTTGAACAGTTAAATTAATTTCAATGTTTTTAATTAGTCGAGTATTATGTTATCATTTTACAATAATTTATTAAATTATTTGAATATTTCGCTTTTACTCCTGTTTTAAAATAATTTAATTAAAACTATTATTTAACATATTTTTGAAACGTTATTTCGATGTTATAATTAATAAATATGAAAAATAATAGTGTTAATTGAAAAAATGCAATTCGAGATCATTTCTGTACAAAGTCACATTGTCAAAATAAAATTATTGAAAATTTACTCTTTTAACAATTTATTTTTTATAAAACTATTTTTGTTTCGAACTAGGCGAATTCTTAAAAACTTGTTAAATAGTAATTGTTTTCTAAATACTATAATAATTACAATATAATAAATTTTCTTTTTTTATCGATATTATCTTTTAGAAAACTATTCTTCTCTCTCTATCTCTCTCTCTCTCTCTATATATATATATATATATATAAAGATAGAGTAGATACATATAAATATATATATATATATATATATATATAAAAATAAATATTGAACAAAACATTCATTTTATGATACTCGGGAAAATGTCAAGAAAATATTATACATTCCAGATTAAATTGACAGATGTTTTCAATGTAGCTATTTTCTATTCATATAAGAAAACTTGCCAACAAAGCGTAATTTTTGTAAACTGCTGACTGTTAAAGAACGTTTGCATATTGGTTTTCATACGTCAATATCTATTTCAAGAATTTTGTGCAGTACTTACACAGGAAATAAATATTATAATATGTTTCCTCTGTTTTTAATTTCATATATATATATATATATATATATATATATATATATATATATATATGATTTATTAATATATATATAAATATTTCTTTTACTGTCATTTTCCGATCAGACTTTAGGTACAATGCAATACCAAATATTGTAATTATATATAATCATAACCAAAAATTAAAAATCAGCTACATTATTCAGTTTATTAATCAAAAATAGTTTTTTTTCAGAAATTAAACTTTTAATGACTTTAGAATTAAATATATAAATAAAAATTAATATTCGTTCATGATTTTATAAAAATCTAAAATGATCTTTTTTAATTTATTTATTTAAATAACAGATTTTAACTTTTATAAATATAAGGTTATCCAAATGTGACTACTAGATTTGTGTTTTATTAAGAAGAAACAAAACAAAGTATACACATATTCCTTTTTAATAAAATAAAAATGTAGGCATCACATTTGAATGACCTTATATTTATTTGTTACATATATATATATATATATATATATATATATATATATATATATATATATATATATGTAATCTACATAAAAATACGAAATATGTTTTAATTCATAAAGGTATAAAACCAATCATTAAATCTTAATTGACTTTTTCTGGGTTTCAAATAGTTATGTATAAAACTTAAAATATCGATTTCGTGTAAATTGTATTTGCTTGTTTTATTTTGTAGTCGTATTGTAAACTAGTAATTCTATCAAAATGTGAAATTGTGTGGAATGGATCAATTTAGAACATAACAGACTATAATTCTAGTTTGTATCTTTCAATCTTTTAATATATATACAATATATCTAACACAAAAAAGTATATTTTATAATGGTTAGTAAATTTGTTAATCATTCCTAACAAAAACATTTAGTGTTAAATTAAACAAAAAAATTAATTATAGAAAATACGAGTAATATATGTTTTATACGAGTAATATATTAAGAGTAATATAGGTTTTGTATTAGTTTGAATAAATACTATTTGTCATTCTAAAATTAATTAAAAAATTATTAAATTTTCCTTTTAATATTTATTAAGAATAAAACATAAGTATTTATAATTTTATCTCGAAGAAATTTGTTCTTCCTATACTGATTTATCGCAAGTAAATTCATTTTGTTATAATTAATAAATAAAAATGTCACATGTGAATAATTATTATTTATATATGTATACATATATATATATATATATATATATATATATATATATATATATATATATAAAAAGTATCATCCAAATGTGACGCCTAGATTTTTGTTTTATTAAAAAGACTATACACATGTCTTTATTTTTAATAAAACACAAATCTAGGCGTCACATTTGGTTGACCCTATATAAATCACTATTGGACGAAAGTCTCATAGAATATCACTAATTAATTTTAAATGTTTTTCCTAGATTTTCCATTATATCCTGTCCATTGCTAATCTCATCCAATCCTCACCTCCACTATACTTCAAAATTTCGTACACCCTCTTTAATAAAATCTTTTACTTTGATTCCTTTTTTGTCTTGGTCATCATTTCATTATGATTTTTGTCCATCTATTGTCTTATCTTCTTTTTATATTTTCTACTCATAACAATTTTATCGGTTTTAAGACGTGATTTGGTTGATCAACCAAAATTAACCATGGTTGAACAAAATATGGCCGGCTCAAATTTGTTAAATCATCAACCTGATTAATCATTATTATTGAAATGTACTGTTTAACTAGTTTACTTTCGTTTATTTAACCATTTAATCAATTCAAAGAAGCTGTTTAACACGTATTTACTTATCGTATTACATACCAGTTACTCTTAATGTTCTCGTACTTATCTACAGGTTTTCGATCATATTTAGAAATTCGTAATATACATACATACATACACACACACATATATATATATATATATATACATAATATGTGAGTATACATGTATATATATATATATATATATATATATATATATATATATATATATATATATATATAGTGTTATAAAGAGCAAGAGAAAATTAAAAAAAAATATTAATTATACAAAAAAAATATTTTAATATAATTATAAATTTCTATTACAAAACCTTCGTAATGTCCACAAACTGATTATATTGCTCAAAAGAAGTTAAATAATTTTGTAGATGACGTTACTTTAGGTTCATAAGGATGTTAATTAAATTTTGATCACAAATTATATAGATGTAATGTTAAATCGATTCAATGTACATATATAGCGGTTGAACAAAGTGAATCAGTAATAGGGTGTTATCACTCTAATCAGTAATAGTAATGTGTATATGTATGTATGTATGTATGTATGCATATATATAATCTTTGATTTTTTTCGAGAAGTAATTATCTATCAATATATCTTTTTTAAAAAATTGTGTATTTGTAATGAATTATATCATTGAAAAAGTTTTTACCCGATTTTAAAATAAAACGCAAGAGGTTATTTTTTTAACGAAATGATTTTTTATTAATCAATTTATAATTTTTTCCAACGTTTTTTTAATTTGTAGGTTCCATTTTTATAAAAGCTGGTTGAATCCGAGGCGAATAACAAAGTAGGGTAACTTCTGACTGCCCTCACATTGCCAATTTTTAGAGAATATATGTGGATGCTTTATTAGTTTTCATTTTAACTGCTTCAATTTTTGCAGAGTTTACGATATGTGGCTTTGTATTGTCGTATTGAAAGATGATGCCTATTTGATTCGTCAAAATTGTAAGTTTTTCTTTGATTACTGCATCCAGTTCAGTCAATTGTGAACAAAATTTATCCGCATTGATATTCTGGTCAAGTAGGAGCAATTTAATATAAATAATTTCCTTGCAATCGTACCAAACAGATAGCATCAACTTCATCGGACGCAAGTCAACTTTTTGCCATTGATTCCTCGCTCTCATTTGCTTCTTTCTAAATCCTCTTATGCTGGAAGTTGTTGTTGAAAATCCATTTTTCGTCGCCAGTTATATACGATTAAAAGAAACTCTCTTTTAAGAAACGGCCGCAGTAACACGAATCAACTTATTGCTTTCGGCCAATGCATGTGGTACCCATGTATTGAGCTTCTAAGTGAAACCAAGGTTCTTTAAATGATAAAATGACATCGA
>CP092089.1:5775125-5785125 GCA_029203775.1 Neoneuromus ignobilis | reverse complement strand
GTCTGGTTGTTTTTCAATAGCAAGATAACACTTTTTTTGATTAACGTAAAGGTCAATTACAGTTTATTGGTCGTTTCGTTTCATGTGTGTGTAATTTTTGATAGGTCAATCACATTTTAATGTACCGCCAATCGATCAATAACTGGATTCAATCTATAGCATACATACTTTTACTTACCATTTTATGTTCCATTTGTGACACATTTATTTATTTTTAAATGCGATCCAAATTTATTTTATTGTCAACAAATAAATACTTAATACAAACAAATAAATAGACCTGAATATTCTATGTATGTATGAAAAAAAAATATATATATATATATATATATATAAATGTGTGTGTGTATAAAATGTAATTATTTTGTAATACAGTATATGCTAAATTACATGAATTATTAAAATCTAATTATCATCAATTATTTTTATTTAACTTGGTTAATCGTTGTTTATAAAAAACTAACTGTAATTTTTCTTCTTATTGATAATATCTCACATCGTTAATTACTATCCTGATATTTAATTATTTTTTTAAAAAAGGAATTACATACACACTTTTAAAGATAAATGTAAAAATATAGAAAATTTCTATCAAATAATCACAATAATATAAATGAATCAACATCCTAACACTACAAGATACTGTAAAAATATATTAAAATCATTTATTTTTCATTATATTCACTTTAAAGCTTGTGCATTTTTTCATGATCGTGCCATTATTTTTAGAACACTGTATTAAACAATCTGATTATTGAACATTTTTTAATATGTGTAGTGTTGGAGTAATGATTTATGACAAAATGAATTTTCCACAATGTTAATACAAATAGTAACAAATAATCCCAAACAATGTTATGTAGTAATATATTTAATATAAAAATATGTTTAATATATTTATATATCTAGTAGATAAATATATTAAACATATTTTTATATTAAATATATTACTACATAACATTGTTATATAATTTTACAAAAAATATCAGAAAAATATTTAGTTTAAAACTTATATATATATATATATAGATATATATATATATAAATAAATAATTATGATTATTAATTGATATTATCATCATATCAATTTATATAATCCAACTGTTGTGAAAAACTTTATTAAATATAACCTTTTAATAGTACTTAGTCATACTACTGTAACCAGGCAAGTTTTTTTTATTCAGGGTTTACTTCATTAGATAGTTTTTTACCTCAATTAAAATGACCCTCCTATTCTATATTTTCTGACCAGGAATCGAGTACAAATTAACTGGTGTATATATATATATATATATATATATATAAATAATTTATTTCTAAATATATTTTTATTTATAATAAAATTCTTACTTTAATAACAAATTGAAAACAGAACTTTATAAATAAATTAAATTAAAAGTTATTTAAATAACAGGATAATTTTTTTGTATTACATAGAATCAAATACTTTTTTATTATTTAAAATTTAATTTAATGTTTATTATTTATTAAAAATATTGTCCATATTTTTTTGTATATCCAAAAAAAAATTAATTACATGATAAGTTCAAATGGATATTTATTTACTGCCAATTTCATAAATTTATATATTTAATATTAATATTTGTCTAAATTCTTAAATTAAAATATTTTTTGTATTGACCTATCATTCATTTTCAATTTCATATCATCTTTTAAAAATATAATTTTCTTACTTATATTATTATTTTTATATTAATATTTAATTATATCAATTATTTCTATTAATATTTCAAAATTATTCAATTTTGATCAGGAATTCAAAAATAGCAATCTATTTATTTTACACAAACGAACCACTATTCCACTATCACAAATTATTGATATTTATAATTAACTTACTGGAATTAATATGTTATTCTATTAATTTTGAAACACAAACATATAACATTACATATGACTGAATTAAAGTTGAAAATATTACTGTTTAAATACTTGTAAAATTTAATTAGTGAATACAAATTATAATTAACCATTTTTATAAAGCCATGCCGGGTTAACATAATCATTTTTCAATAATTTAATCACAGTACAAAACTGTATTGTGAATCGATTATTTGAAATAAAAAATAATTATATTCAATTTTGATTCATTTATTGCATAATATTTTAATTTAAAATGAAAATTATATACTACAAATAGCAATTTATTTATTTAATAATTTACATAACTCTTGTAGTGAGAAGGATAATAAACTACTATTTTCTTTAATTGAATTTATTCATTTTATCTTTTCTTTATTTTTAAAAAAGGAAAATATTATATTTTAGTAGGAAATTTTTATTTATATAAAAAATAATAAAGAGTATATTATTTTTTATATTAAATATTATATTAAAAGAAATCTTCAATAATTCAGAAATTAAAATTGTATAATAGTTTCAATATTCAAAATTTCAGTAGACAAAAGAAAAAATATTTCATAAAATGTATGTTTTTATTTAAAAAAATAATTATTCAGAAATTAATTAAATTTTTATTATAATTTTGAGATATAATAAGAAAAAATGTTTTTAGTTTAATATTTTTACTGATTTAAAATTATTATTTTGATGAAAATATTTCGTTTAGTTTTTTTTTGTTAAAAAAATTATTGTTTACAAAGAAAAACAATATTTAATAAAGATAAAGATGTTTATAACACAATCTGTACACACCGGAATAAACTTTATTAAATCATTTTGCAATCCTGTACACAAGGTCCGTTTTTCTGGTTCTTTATCGTCAAAGAATCGACGCCAACAAAAAATAAATCTAAAAGATAACTAGTTTTCTTGTATAACGTAAAAGAAAATCAAGTAGGCGTATCAAAATACTAGTAACCCACACTACATTAAAATATAGAACACAGTTTTGCTCTGACAAAGGAAAGAAAGAAGTCGTATTATAAATCATATATCAAACATATCGTGTCTATATTTTTTCTTCTCGTTCACAATACATTATTATTGTTGTTTTTGGTACAAACAAAAAGGCAACGTATGTACGGATTATGGCGACATAGTACCTCACAGCATAAAGTGTTAAGTAAAATAAATTGTGTGACATACATCTCTGTGTGATCCTTGTTCTATAAATCTGTGAAGCAGGTGGCTGTCATAGTAACAAACCACCTGGCAACTTTCGCAGAGAGTAGGCGTTCAGTGCCGGATTAGCAAACAAATATAAAAGATATGATCATGTTGAGACATTCATGTCTGCCGTACAATGTATCATAGTTGTGTGATTGCTATTACGGAAATACAATTAAACCAACGTTCTTTTATGAAAAAAGTAGCCAAGATTGAATTTTTTCACGTCACGTCATTCTATTTATATTAATAATACATCTTTTCATCATTTTTGATATAGTGTTAATTTACACACACGCACAAAAGCGTTACATTATAAATCATATTTATATATACTAGGGTGAAAAAAATAAATAGACACTATATATTTAAAAAAACATATATTTATTTCAAAATATAATAATTTAACATAAATAAACTTTTAATTATTCAATACTTAGTAGCACCCCCTTTTATCACATATATTGATTTTACTTAATTCGTAAGACAACCTATAAGACCATCGATCACCTCCTGAAGTAAACTTCGCCATTCCGTTCTCAATTCTTCAAATAATTCGCATTTATAATTGAGTCGTTGAGATCTCTTTTGCATATTTGTTTGTAACAATTCTCATAAGGACCAAAAATTCTCAATAGGGTTCATACGGGGCGATTTACCAGACCACAATAGAATGGTAATCTCTTCTTTCGCTTTTTAAGCTACTGCATTTTTTTCGAATGGCAAAGAGCACCATCTTCCATATATAGATATTTGTTTTTCTATGAAATATTTTCCACAAACAGTAGCAGTAATCCTTTATATATATATTGGGGTGTCCCATCAGGAGAAGCGCACACTCATCATCACTTATTCAAAAAGAATGTTTTATTTAAAAATTAAGTTGTTTTCTCCTGATGGAACTCTATATATTCTAAAATGTTTTTTGACATCTTCTGATTCCCAAATTGTTTCGTCATTCTTCTTAATCCTCTACTACTTCATTATAAATGTTTAAACCTTAGTCTTCATCTGAGGATCATAATTTGAATTTCTAATGTTTATGGTTTTTTATAAAAAGTCAATTATTATCTTTTAGAGTTTCATCTTCCATTCTAGAGGACCAATGTAACTTTCAGTCTGGCTATATATTTCAACATACCCAACTAGAGTAGCCTTGTCAATTAAGGATAGCTTACAGTATTATTTAACAAAATAAAATACTGTCTTAGAAAAATGTTTATATAAAAAATGACTTAAATACTAAACTATAAAATATTTCAATTTTTTCTATATTTTATGAACATTATTATTAAAAGTGGAAATAATTAAATCATTTAATTATAAAAAAATTAGATAATAAATATTGATTGATTAAAAATATGATTTCGTTTATTTAAAATAAAAAAAAATCGTTGAAAATATATAAATTGGCTAAAAATTTGAATTAGAAAATAAATGAAAATAATACATATATTGTTCTAAAAAATCCTTTGACTTCATCCGATTCCCAAATTGTTTCTTTATTCTCCTTAATTATTTGTTACTTTATTATCAGTTTTCACATTTTTAGTCTTCATTCTAGAATTAAAAATTCAATTTTTAATGTATACCATTTTTCATGGAAACTGAATTATTACCCTATAATTCAAACTCCCATCTTAGAAGATCACCATAAATCTCAGTCAGGACATATACTTCAATCTAATCAAATAGAATTACCCTGCCAGCCAGAATACCTCCCAGTATTATTCAATTAACCAAATTTCCTCATCTTAACATCTTGGAAATATATTTATATCGAAAATAACTTAAATAATAAACCATAAAATCTTTCACATTTTTCTCTATTTTTTCAATATTATGTTTTAAAAAAATAACTGAATTATTTCATTATAAAAAAATGAAAAAGTTAAATATTGATAAATTAAAACTGTGAATTTGTTTATTTAAAATTTTTAAAAATTTATTTCGTCAAAAATACATAAATTAGCTGAAAAATATAAATTATATATTATGTATATATATATATATATATATATATATATATATTTATTTATAAATGAAAAATTCTGTTTATTCTACTTTTCATCAAAAATTAAAGTATTAAACATAGAATCAAATTTTTCAAATGTTTAAGTTGGCAATGAGATCCATTATAAATAATTCTCATTTTAATGAATTAATTAACAAGCTTTACAGTTGTTCATATAAGTTAAGTATATTAATTATATCCTTATTAAAATTAAAATGAGTTGTACAACAATAAACATGACCTTGTGTGTAATTATAAATTTTTACATAAGAAACAATGGCTTTTACTGTGTTATTAACAACGTTGGTATTCTTTTAACTTGACATGTGAATGACTACATGACAGCAAATTTTTATACAGCGAATATTTGTTTAATGCGTAACTTGATGTTATGAGTAAAGAACATATACTATTTTTAGAATTTACTTTAATAGAGAAAATTATATACCTTTTTTTAAAAAAATAACATGTGTTATTAATGTGAACTTTTGTTAAGTGAATAAATAAATAAACTAATCCAGTTTATAATTTAAATATAAAATAGTGATTTTAAAACCTCGACGAATATAATTTTCTAAATGGTAACTAATTGAAAATTTGATTTAGAAAGAATAATTTATTGATAAAAATTATTAAATTCAAGATAAAATCACAATTTCGAATAATTTGAAAAACTATTAAAAATAATTTTTCTAATGTCAACTTTGATTAAACTATATCGTTACTAGAAACTCCAATCTCGTATTCGCGAAAGAAAAACTTTTCATCACTTCTTTCATTCTGTTTCAGCTACATTTTATCCGAGCTGACATCAGTTGTAGTAATCAGATTACATGTCCATCTTGTTTTTTGCACTATGTTTTTTGAGATTTTTCTTTCTTACAGGTTTATTATTTTTAAGTATTATTTTTTTATTAAATTAAATCATTCGACACGAGTTTTATTTATTTTTGTAATTAAATAATAAACGTAATTATTATTTTTATATTCAAATATGTAAAAAGTTTTAAATATTAATTTGAAATATTTACATATAAATATTTATTTTCCTTGTATAAGATACTTAATTTTTGTTAAATTTTGAAATAATAAATTTTTAAAATAAATTCACTACAAATATTATTTTTTATGGCTTATATTCAAAAATATTTATTGTAATATACAAATTTTCTCTTCATATTATATTAATCCCATATATATCTTACAACTTGTAGTCAATTTTTATGATTTTAATTTTTTTAATTACATTGTTCTATTATTAATTTAGTCAATCCCGCAATTTTATGTTATAACAACTCTCTTAATTTATATTATTCAATTTTGTTTTTGAAGAAAGTTAATTATTAATTTTTTTCCGAAATATTTTTAAACTAAATCATTTTCAAAATTAATAAAGTACAGAGAAATTGTTTTGTAAATAATATTTTTTTAATTAAAACATATAATCAACTTTAATTCAAAAATAATTTTTCAATTTTTTAAATAATGTCACAAAATTTCTTACTATATCAGATATTACACCTTATTATTTCTGGTAAAAGTTTTTAAAAAGGAACACAGGCTAATACTTACTTTAATGTAACATTAATGTCCTAAAATTAATATAATAAATGCTGAAAAATATCCGTAGCTTGAATATAATAAATTATTTTCAAAATCATTTTAAATAAAATTTAAAATAATAAAATTTTTAATAATATTTTATGTGTATAAAAATTTAATATATATTATTTAATATTAAATAATATTAAATAATTTTAAATTCAATAATAACGTATACACTAGTTATATGTAAAATATTTTTTTAAAAAAACATTGAGCTCTTAAATTAAAATTTTCAAATATCAAAATATTCTCTCGAGAAGAACAAAAAAAGAACAGTATATTAAAATCGTTCTAAAAGTACGCAAACTTCAGTTAATATTTTATTTAGAATTTTAGAAGTTTCTCAAAGGCTTTACGTGAGACTTGTCGATCTAAATCTGGTTTAAACATAAGCCATAAAAATGACATGAATTTATGTTGCGAAAAAAGCTCAAGATATCACAAAGTATCTGTGTATTTTCTTGAAATCTTTGTGTTTCATGAATTTTCCCTGTTTGTTTCTTCCAACGTAATATTTTCCTTTTATATATTAGTGGTTTATTGTATATAGTTATTTGAAATTGATTTAATAAAATAACTTTAACTTTTAAATATAATATTTTTGTTACTCATGTATATTAAATTCTTCGACAATAAAATTTACTTTTGATTAAAGTTTTTACGAATACATTTATATAGACCAAAATTTGGTAACAGAAATAACAAATTACAAAATACAATGATGTAATTTTTATCAAATTTCCTTATTTCCATTTTTTATTGAATAAAACTATAATTTTAACTTTCAGTATCGTTTCTAAGAAAGATAGAATATTCAATACTAGACTTTTATGATTTGTTCATTTATTTCTCGGAGCATTATTATTCTTTCTATAAAAAGTAGAATTCATTCTCTGATTAAATTCTTCTAAAACTTAATACTTCTCAAATGATTTACATATTCAAATTAAAATTTCAAGAATTCAATTTTCTTCTTAACTTTTTTTTACTACAGTTATTCTATCATTTCATTTGTAGTTTTCATTATGAAATGTTTATTTAAAAAGAAATATGAAACTTTTTGCAATACCTTCTGTTTTCTTAATAAAACATACTTTTAAATTCCATTAAATCATATTAAACTATACTTATGGAATGATTTCTATAAAGAAAAATTCGTTTTTTCATCAAGGAAATATAATAAAAATTATAACCTCTCTTTTTATCCATCTATCTATTTCTATATCAATATATGTATGTATGTACATATATATATATATATATATATATATATATATATATATATATATATATTCATGGGACCACCGATGGACAAGGGAAGTTATTAATTGAGAACCTAGATATATAAAGGCACAAAAAGAGGCCTGAAGATTGATAGGACAGAAAAATAACGAAATTCATTGAATTAGATTGAAAAAGAAAGACAATGGATCGGTTGAAGTGTAAAATTTTTAGAGATATCTCTTTCTAGAGGTGGATTTAAAAGAACTCATAATGATAAATATCCTTTAAAGTGATATTATTTTTAAATCTTAAAAAAATTTAGTGTTTTGAAAAAAAAATATTTAAAAAATAATTTTTATTCTCCTGTTTATTTTATCTATAAATATTTATTTAATTGTTTTAGATATACATAGTTTTAAAATTCTATTTCTATTCCTTCTAGTTTGATTCTTTGTTGATCAAAAAATTCATTAAACATTACATTTTTACATCGAATTTTATTTTGTCCTATTTTTGATATTCTTTATTCAAATTTTCTATTTTTTATTTGGATTTAAGTAGAATAGTCAAGATAATAATAATAATATGATCAGCAAATATCAAATAACTAAATGTTCCATTTATTTTTATTGCTTTAGTTTACTTTCTTAAACACTTCTAACGTAGTTGTAAATAATTTCGCATCACCCTATCTCACCCCTTTATAATTTTAAATTTCCCTGTTTTTTGTGTACTGATGTGAAAGATGTAGTACTTCTATAAATATTTTCTAAGATCTCAACTTAAACCTCTTCAATTCCTTTATATCAAAAAACATAATATTTTTTGTATAGTTTTGTAGAATAAGTATACGAAATTAAATTAAATTCTTCGTCATCGAACATTAGAAAAGAGGAAAATTAAAAAAATCATAAGACATTTAAAAAAAATACTGGTAATATAAATATATAATATAACCTTACCAAAGGCATAAAAATGTATTAAAGTATAAAGTTTATTATAATTGAAGCTTATAAATTGTACCCTCCTTCTATGTAACGCGTTTATATACGAAACTGTAACATTCATTTTATAAATGACTACAAAAATTATAATAAAAAAATAATAAAATAAAACGATTATTTTTCACAATTACTTATTCTACCAAAATGAAGTTTAAAAATAAAATACTATATTTTTAAATTAATTATGTTTAAAATCAAATATTCAATTTATAAAATTAAATTAAAAATTATAGTATTTCTGTTTTAAAATGTTATTAAATACAAAAAACAGACTAATTTAAAAAAAATATATTTACCTCTATATAAAAGTGTATGCATTATACAATGTGTGTATTAAATAAACGAAAAAAACATTTTTCTTCGTTATCGAATCATTTACTGATAATATAAACTAACATAATAAAAAACTAGCATACTTTTTCATAAACATATAATCAGTTTCAATTTAATTGTTATACTGCAATAAGAAAATTATTATAGTTACTTTTATACGTGTGAATATTTACGCTATTTTATTTTCTCCGATCGCCAGATAAGACAATTAATTATTTTTCATGTACATAAATAATATACAAAAGAATGTCTTGAACGAAACAATAATTGAAATAAGTTAAAAATTGAAATATTCTTTTTATAAACACCGATTGCGTATAATGATTTTATATCTCATTTAAGCACGCTCTGACGCAATCGTTGGTCATAAAATTTTAAATATTAAAAAAAAAACCTTTAAATAATATACTCAAATAGACACGCAAACGACTACGTCATATCGTACGCCTTTGCGTGCTTTACAAGTTGCTTAAATACGCATAATAAAGATTTTTTTAGAAGGGAATAAGAATGCAGAGCAAAGAAAAATACCATTGTCGTTGCAAATAAAAGTAAATAATGATGAAATTTACATTTTTAAATGGATCTACGTTGACTTATTGCTCACCGTTTATTTTACACAGCTTTAACAGCTTGACTCGTAAGCTAATATAATATACAGAGAAAAGTTATATCGTTTTCGTAAAAAAACTTATCTTAATTTAGATCATTCACCTGAATGCATAAATTG
>CP092089.1:5725125-5770125 GCA_029203775.1 Neoneuromus ignobilis | reverse complement strand
AGAAGTATTAAACAAATTCTTTTCTATTCAAACATAGAAAAATATTGAAATTTAAAATGTACACACTTTTTTTTAAATTGATATCTTTCATTTTGTCTATAAGTGTTACATTTATATTCATAACCTGTCATCACAATACTTGTAAAATCTACACATCTTCGATTTCTATCCTTTCTTATTCACTTTTCATAAATTTAAATTTCTTAAACATTACGACTTGTTTTAATATGGCAAATAGTAAGACACATTTTTAATTTCTTTTTCTAATTATCCTTTCTTTTAGGGTTTATTTGATCTTGTTGTGGCAATAATAATATTTTCATATATATATATATATATATATAATCAGCCTCTCTCTATCTATTAATGATTAAAAGCCTCTTTCAAACCTTTGCACTTCGATCAATCCAATGTTTTTTTTCTTTTAGTGCATTCCAATGATTATCTTTATGTTTGTCCTACCTATCTATGGATCTCTTCTAGGGATTTATATATGCAAGTTTAAATAACCTCCCTTATTAATATGTTTTATATTCAATAACTTCCCTTATTCATCGATTTTGTTCTCTCTTCTTGTTATCTGACCAGTCTATTTACATTTCAAACTTCTCACTTTTGCTATAATATTCATAACTTTTATTTTTTCTCTGATTCATTAATTTATTTTTCTATCTTTTCAAGTCATTTCAAACATAATATATACAAATAAACCTTTATATATAATATACATGTATATATATATATATATATATATATATATATATATATATAATTTCGTGTATAAATATAATTTTTCATTTACCAATAATCAATACAAAATAATACCCTTTACTTATTATTACACATAGTAAAATTGCAGTTTTACATATAACTTTGAGTTATAAATAAATATATAATACGTACATATATGTAAATACATGAACTTCACTTCTTATTTGAGAATATATTGACTTAACTATATGAAATTTAAATAACATAAATATTAAATCCAAAATATTATGTATTGAAACATTGAATATCAATACATAGTTTTTTCACGCCATATAAACATTTACGAGAATGTTTGCAATATCCTAAAAAAATTAACCAACGTTTCATAACGGTCGCATGTTATTAATAAGTAAACATAAATACGCTATTCGAAAACACGCACGAATTCATTCAGGGACAGGATCAAACAAAATCACATCTGTTGATCAACGGAATTATATACTACCTATCAGGAGTTCGAACAAAACAAAAACATATGGAAGTATATCAAACATGTTACACGAATCTCCATTTTCGATACTTCCATCGAAAGAAAAAAATATAAAACTGATGCAGTTTTCCATTTATATCATATGTATCGTAAAAATGATATAATGATTTATAATATTTTTTCTATTTGATAACGACGATCGAAGAAATTGTATGTAAATATTTTATTACTTTATATGTACATATTATATATATATATATATATATATATATATATATATATATATATATAAAGAGAGAGGGGGGTTCCAATAAAAATGTCAAAACTTTGACAGCTGGTGGAAGTCATGATCGAATTTTTTTAAGCTCATTTTTATATTTCAACTTAGTATAGTTTGATAAATTATCATGGAACATTTAACACTTCAACAAAGCTTAAAAATGTAAAAATTTCAATAGACTTATTGAAACAAAATTTTAATCAGTCCACTATTTTACGAAATGGACCCATAAATTGACCATCAGGATCATATGATCTAACTTCATAGGATTATTTTCTGTGAGGTTATGTGAAATCATTGGTTTATGCTGATAAACTACATACAAAAAAGTATTAAAAATAAACATTAAACGTATAATTCTTGAAATTGGATTACAATTACATGAAAAAGTGACTAAAATTAGATTAAATAAATACACAATGTCAAGCAAAGTTGTAGTGGTCTTATGAATGAAATTATATTCTATCATTAATGCCATAGAATATGCTTAAAAATAGAAAAAATAAATAGCTAATTGATTAAATATTTTTTATTTTATTTCCATTTAAACTTCTGAAGCCTTTGTTGAAAAACACTATATATATATATATATATATATATATATATATATATATATATATATAAACTAATGGACCATTTATTATAAAAGTGATATGTCCATTTTTTAAAAAAATTGAGAAAAAAATAATTTACGTGTAATTTAGTGTGCACTTTTTATTTATAAACAATTTACAGTTTATATTTTGAAATATCCATATGCTTTGATCAATTGAAAATTCGTTACTAATTGACATTGCATGATCATTTAATATGAAAGTGGTGCAAGTCAATTTTTCATAGTTTAATTAAACACTGTGTATGCACAGGAGTAAAATTATAATATTTTACCAACAAACGCAAAATATAACAGGAAAATTTGGAATTTTTTTTAAATGTAATTGTGAGCTCTGTACTGTCATGATTTTGCATTGTTATTATCGTATTATTCCAATTATTATTCATTCAATCGTATCGATATTATCTGAGAATACAATTTAAGAATGTATGTGACTCTAAATTTATTACTAACCGGTCGAGGGAGGCTGCCAAGGTTTGGAAGTATCCTATTAACATCTTTATTTAAAAATATCAGACCCATTATATCCCAAAAATATAAGGATATGATGCAGTTATTACTTTATATACCTCCTGTGTATCATGAATATTTCAAAACACTGAAATGAAAAATGGAATCTAATCTTAAACTCATAATAATGATAAACATACATATAACCATAAAGTAGTTTAACAATAAGTGAATAAATATTGATATTAAACAATAGTTATTGGTTATTTTGGAACTGTGGCTGATTCACTTTACACAAATGAATTTTATTTTAACAGAAAGGCTCTGACGATGATGGCGTCGGCATCGAAATACATCAACCGATATAATTATAAATAAGAAGTGAACAATAAATGATTATTGAACACTTTAAATTATTGTAGTGTTGGGGTTAAAATTCATTTGTGTAAATTAAACAATAGTATTTTTTTTTGTTCTTACCTATAAAAAAATGGAATAAAATATAACACAATTCAATAAAATTTAAATTTAAATAATTAAAATTTAATGATTTTTTTCAATTCAAAATTATGAAAATTAAGAAATCCATTTACGACTTAGAAAAAACATTGATTTTGTTAATTCTTATAAAAGTATTTTATATAATAAATTTACATATATTTAAATTCATAGAAATATAGGGAAACTTAGTAGACTTTATTAGTATTTTTAAATTGAATAAAATGCAAACCCTTAAATATCTCAAAACGAGAAAAAATGGACTTACACTATTTTCATAATAAACTATCCATATATATATAGTTATATAAATAGAGCGTTATACGATTAAATGTTTATCTGATTAAAAAAAGGAATAAAAATGTAGTCATGAATTATTAATTATAAAAATGATTAAATTTTCATACAATAATAAATTAATTAAAAAAATAATTGTCATTTTAGTTGTTTCTTAAATAAAAATTGAGTCAAATGAAAATGTAGTCAGAATAAAAGATGTAAAAACTGACTAAAATCTCAAATAAAATTTTTCTTCCCTTGTGCATTTCTTCTTCAGAAATGAATTTCTTTGTTAAACAGAATTCGTGTAAAAGATTATATGAAAAGTGTGAACGAACCACTTGTATGTTTTGTCTTTTATTTGAAATTTTGTGCAAACTTCCTTGGAAATCATTTATAAATTATTATATTTCAATAATAATCATTTAAAATTTAATTTCATTAAAATTCGAATAATGTTTACTTTTTCAATAATTTCAAAATTATTATATTTCATTAATAATCACTTAAAATTAATATCTTTGAAATTTTTTTAATTTCTTCAAACACAATAATTTTATTTGAAAATTTGATTTTTTATTTTCAAATTTTTTTTTTGATGATTTAACAATTAGTATTGTATAATTTTTAATATTCATATCAAACAATTTATTAGTAAACTTCAAATGATTAATGACTAATAAATCTATCACAAGTAATAATTCATTTATTAGTGGACAATAACAAATTGATACAAAAACTACTAATTTCAAATCAATCGTTTTATCAATTACTTGAAACTATTAACGACTAATAAAACGATTGTAACTAGTGATTAATTTTTGACAATTAAAATTTTAGTCAATGGTCATTTATTGGATAATTTGTGCTCTGCTCCAATATATATATATATATATATATATATATATATATATATATATATATATATATATATAAATTGAAACATAAATGCAAAATTCAGTTGAAAATCGAATTCGAATAATTCATTATTTTAATTAATAAATGAATTTAATTAAAAAAATATTATTTTTACTTAATTAAAAACTATCTATAAATCTTAAGGATATTGTATGTACTAAATTTACTAAATAAAAAAGTTTTATTTTACTTAATTATAATAATTGAAATTTATTTTTTAAACATTGATATGAAATTTTATTTTTAAAAAGAATTTTAAATGTAAAAAATATAAATAAAAAAGGAAAATTAATATCCTTTGAAATTTTGAATTATAAATGAAATTAAACATTATTTTATGATTTTTTATGATCATTTTTTTAATTATCAATAAGATTTAATATTTTTAATTTTAGAATTTTTTGCAGCAAAAACTTACAAAAAATTTTAACATTTTTCAGCATTTTAGACTTCAAATATTAAAAAAAATATCTTCTTCGTTGTATGTATTAAATATGTTGATAATAATTATCTTTATTATTTTTATCATTTCTGTAAATCATTTATTAAAAAATAAAAATATTTATATAAATATTAATTTAAAAATTATTGTCGTATAAAAATTGCTATAACAATTTTATATATATATATATATATATATATATATATATATATATATATGTATATATATATATATATGTATATATGTATGTATGAATGTGTGTGTATGTATGTATATCTATGTTTAGGTGCATTATAATGTATTAAATTATTTGTTAAAAATAATTTTTAAAATTTAAAACGAAAAACACTGACAGAGTACGTTGACAGAACTCCCATCATATGAGATAAAATGTATCTATAGTACAAAATAATAAAAAAAACTCAGAGACGGATGTTTGGTTATATTTTTCAGAGGGTATTACTTTAATCTAGTCGAAACGCGTATACATGTCGTCCCCAGTGGCAGAAGCATTTTGATAATCAAACGCAGTGATCCTGGTCAAAAATTCTCTGTAGTAAGCTTTTTTCCGTAGGCAGAAAGAGAGTTCAATGCGAACTCATTTTTAATCTCCCAATCTAGTCGAGATATAACATGCCTTTACAAACATTCCAGGCGTTTGTTATTAAATCTATGTTTTTATTCTTCTTGTAAACATTGAGTTTTTTTATGTATACATTCTGAATAAATTGATCTTTGAAATGAGGATTGTAAATTTTTCGCTTTATTTAAATATATCAACATTATACAACATTAGTATTTTAACACTTTGTAAATTTCAAAATTGAATTTTAAGTAAGTTTCTACGTTACATTTTTATTATGAGTCCATTTGAACAATGTTCATATTTTGTACGTAAATAAACACAAATAGGGTAGATAAATTTTTAATCATATTTATAATAAAATATTATTTATATACATATATATATATATATATATATATATATATATATATATATATATATATATATATATATATATGTGTGTGTGTGTGTGTGTGTTTGTATTTGAATATACAATAATCAGAATTCACTAATCGCCAAGGAAATTAATCTATCTCCAACTACTCATTAAAATTTGTACTACGTTATTTTAAATTGATTTATTCTATAACGTTTTAATAAAATTTGTAATTTAATTCTATATAACATCTATGTATCGCTCTTTGTATTTTATTTATAATGTTTCATATTTAAATAAGGCAAATATAAGAAAATAATACATTTTTTATCAAACTTTAACATTTCTATTTGAAACGTTTCTCATTTAATATACTATATGTCTTTTATATATATCTTTGTATTGACTTCATTTATTTTCTTTTATTACCTTTCAAGTTTCCAGCACTGTTTCAGTTCCACCAATCTAAAAAAAATCCAGATTTTTTTATTGAATACAAGTAAAATGCATTAATATACTCTGTTTATTTTATATTGTTTTCAAAGTTTCGTGAGTTAGTCCGTAGAGTTTTCTGAAATTGGAAAAAAAGATAAAAATATATAACGAATATTATTGTTGCTGTCATAAGAAATTTATTTTCTTATAATTATTCTAGCATTGCGTTTAACAAAACATTATTTATCAATTAAATAAATAATTCTTTGTTGAAGTAAATAATTCTCAAGGAAAATGTTTTTAATAATTTATAAATTAATCCTATAAAATATAAATCTCAAGATATAAATTCAGATAAATATGTACATTGATTTTTTAAAATTTTGTATGTTTATAAAGCTTTTAATATTGATATGTGTATATTTACATATTCAAACGTATGCATTTTTCTTCCCTCGTTTACTCACATATAACTACCTATCCATATATATATATATATATATATATATATATATGTGTGTGTGTGTGTTTATATATATATATATATATATATATAAAACATTATTAAAAAAATGAGAATAATAATATTATTAATAATTAATTCATTTAACTAAAATATATTCCAAATCAAATAGAAATAAGAATTCTCTTACATATCACTTATTTCTGGATATAAATAAATTTTAATACAGACTTATTACTTTAATTCCCTTAATAATCTTATAAAATATAAACTTTGAATTCTATATTATCAATCATTTATAGTATAATTTCATAAGTGTGATTATAAAATAAAATTTTATATATAAAATTTTTGTAAAATATATAATAATATTTTAGATAAAAGAATTATAAATTATAATTTGTAAACTTAATCATTATTAATTATGTCAATATACTTTATAACATCACTTGATAGTTATTAAGGGATTTAATTTTCATTTTTAACAAATTTTTGATTTTTTGATATAATTTAAATAATTTCAAACCTTTCTAATTATTATTAGGTAATATATACATGTGTACATATATATATATATATATATATATATATATATATATATATATATATCATAAACAGAATACATTTTTCTTATGTCATTTACTGCAAGAAAATAAATGTTCAATTAATAGAAATCAGTCACACATTTTGCTAAATAATTTATTTGTTATTTATTTATTCTATTGTAATTTGAGACTCGTCTATTTTATGAGTTATATTGTTTCAAATAATTTACATAAAAATATTTTAATGAATCTCAATGATGTATAGTTAAATAATTATAAATTCAGTAATGTTATATTCAATTCTACTTAAATAGGTATCCATTATAAAAACATATATACTTATATATATATATATATATATATATATATAATCGTTAAAATTTTCTAGATAGATATAATTAAAATGATGGATACGAAATAATCCTCTTGCAAAATAACATTAAATTTTAATTGAAATTTATTTATAATTTTCTATTCATAATCATTTTTCAACATTTTCATACACTTTCATTTCATTCAGTTAATCATAATATTCCCAATTCCCACTTTAATATTTATTTGAATTCATTTCGTGAAGATTTTCCATTTAAATTCAATTATTTTAATAATTGTTCTATTGGTACTTTTAATTTGAATTTTTTGTAATAATATAAATATATATATACATTAATGTATATATATATATATATATATATATATATATGTATAAATGTATGTATGTTTGTATGTATGAAACAATTAATTTATTTTTCATTTAATGGTTTTAGATTTTTTCTTATTTTTTATAATGAAAATATTTTATTAAATATCCTATCAAATAATAAATTTGAAAAAGTTGAAATTTAATATTATTTTATTTTATATCTAACAAGAAATTATATTTATTTTTTCAAAATTAAATCCATTTAATTAAGAAAATAATTTAAAAAGTTCATAAATATTTTTGTATCAAAAAATTATTAATTTAGAAATTTGTTAATTTCATTATCAATAATATTCTATTTTTGAAAAGTGTAAAGTTTAAATGATTTAAATAATAGATTAATTTTCAAAAATCTATAAGTATACAAATTTCTAGCAGTAATCTAAGTTTACTAACTATCTTAGTTTATTCAAATTCCTATTTTTAAATAGTCATATTTTTTCTAATTTTTATAAAACAACGCTCTAATAATAATGATATCGTCTTGAAATGCGAATCAGCTTATTGTTTTTATAAACAATCAAAGTGAGCAATAAGTAATTATTAAACACTTTCAACATATTTTGATATTGTGATAATCTGTGCGAAAGTAAATTTTCCATAGTTCAGAAAAAAACAGTAATTATCATTTACTTACTAATAAAATTCTCCATTGGTTTTTATTATTGTTGGAAGATAATCATTATCTATTTTTTTATTTTAGTTTCATATTAAATGGAAATAAATTGACGATTCAAAAATGAAAAACATACATTTTAAAATTTTGCCTATCATAAAAAACAAAATATTTTCTCACTAAATTCAAACTGTTACTTATATATTATTTTTCTCAAACTTATACAAACATTTTAATAAATGCTTCTATTAACTTTTACATAAATTATACTTAAGTATTTAAAATAAAACAAGTAATGTCTGATGAACTCATTAAAATTTTAAATACTCAACAAATTATTTATAAAAATAAGCAGTGTTGTAATTTGTTTACTAAATTAATCTTTGTAATTTTTTTATAATAGGATTTAACTTTCTTATCATAGTTTATTCCTTGAAAAATACACAAAAAAGAATAATTCTATAATTTTCTTGATATTTTGAAATATTTTGTTATGTTCTTAAATCTTTTGATTTCCAAATGCTTTTTAAAATCAAAAATCAAATAAAGTTAATAATTAAATTAGTTCTATTGGTATACATTTAGATAACTTCTAAATTAAAATAGTATTTATAACATTTAAATGTTTAAAAAATATATCAAAAAATATTTTGTAGTAAATTAAATAGTATCTGTACTGTTAACTTGTTTTTGATTGTTAAAAATAATGAACAGTATTAATTATATTACTTTTCATATCCAAATATTTTTTATATATATATATATTTATATAACGCATAATTTTCATATATATTTATAAAATAAAAATGATGTGTAAAAAATAACAATATTATAGTTTACTCTGTTAACATTACATTTGGCGTAAATTTATTTGTATTGTGTACCAACCATATAGTCGTAATTTTCAACTGCAGGCTTTTTATTGAACGAACTGTTGGTAGACGTAAAACCTACAAATTACTGTAATAAACTCTATATATAATACAAAATAATATCATTGCCTAAATTGTACAAAAAATATAAATCATAAAATTATAACATATTTTTGTGTTCACAGTTCAGTTTATTAAATCATATTAACGATTGAACATATTTCATAGAATATAAATATACATTTCCTCTGTGTTATATTAAAATTGTAATTTTCCAATTGAATTAATTTACCTATACAAAAATTTATGTATTGTTATAAAATAAATTACCTTATATAATTATTTTCAATCTTAAACTAAATTATTAAAACTAAGATACGATGATTTATTTATGAAAGATTGAAAGAAAATATAATAAATTATGTTCAAGTATTATAGTTACATTTTAATTGAAAATTTTAATTAATGATTGTAGTAAATGTACTGTTCATAGCAAAATATAGTGAAATTGAGAACGATATACAATTACATGACGTACTTCTTATTCCAATACGACTATCTCCATTTATAGTTACGGAACTAAATATAATTCTAAGAAAGAAGTAATGAAATCACGTATATACTTAAACAAAACAAATATAATTCAAATACATCATAAAATGTTTATTGTAGCTCACATACTACTTCAATTACTTCATTTTATTCACTATTTTCTGGAAAAATCCGAGGACTTCATTCATTTTTATAATTTTTATCCAAAATAAGAAATATTCTAATAAAAACATATTACCAGTCTTTTTCTATTTACTGCTGAATCAGTTTCTCACAAAAACTACCCAAAAACTTCATCAAATTAATTAAAACAATTCTCTGAATTTGGTAAAAATATATCAATAGTTTAAATTTATCACAAGTGTTTGGCAACAAATGTACTTTTTTCTTTACTTGAAATTATATTTACACATATAGATTTACAATTAGAAAACTATTATTTTTTTATTTTAATGCACTTTAAATTATACTTTTTTATAATTATATATAAAAAACATATTACTGTTGATATTTCATGCTAATAAAAATATATTTAAAAAAATTCATATGAGAAAAAATTTTAATAAAATTATTTATCATTTATATTAATTATCAAATTTTTAATGAGCTTTAGATTGTACTGTTTTTATAATTATGAATGAAAAGTATAGTTCTATTAGTGAAAAAGAAATATTAATATTTTCATTTCACATATAAATACTTTTCACATTCTGAAAAAGATATTTTTAATAAAATCATATATCTTTTTAATTATCAATCATTTTTATTAACAATTTGTTTTATAATGAATTTTAAATTATACTGTTTTTATAATTACGTATGAAAAGCATAGTTCTATTAGTGAATAATAGATTTTAATGTTTTCAGTTTATATACAAACAGTTCATATTCTAAGAGATATTTTTAATAAAAGAAAAATTCTTTTCATTTATTTATCATTTCTATTAACAATTTAATTTCAATGCACTTTAATTACACTGTTTTTATAATTGTATATAAAAAGCATAATTTTGTCAGTGAACAATAGATTTTAATATCTTCATTTTACATACAAATAGTTTTCATATTGCAAGAGAAATCTTTTTAATAAAGTTATTTAACTTCATTTCTATAAACATCCACTGAACTTTGTAAATTGTGCTTTAAACATATTTTAATATTTAATAAATAATTCATATTTGAAATATTTTTTTATATTCACGATACTAAATTTCATTCAGTATTATATAATATTTTATCTGAGTATTTTATTAACGAGTAGTTAATTTGGATAAGATGCTTATGTTCAAATATCTTTATAATAAATCTTACTATCCTTTTTTAAATATATATATATATATATATATATGTGTGTGTGTGTGTGTGTGTGTGTTTATTACTATTTATATAGAAATTTTAATAAACATTAACTAAAAAAATATAAAATAAAAATCTATTGGAAATTACTGTGTTCAAAAGCATTATTTTATTTTAAATAAATGATTTTTGTAAAATTGTGTAATAAATTTTGTTACTTTAAAGGTATTATTTGTAATTTATATATATATATATATATATATATATATATATATATATATATATATATATATATGTAAAGACAATGGTTTACTTGTAACAGAAACAACAATATAAATAAATAGACGAAAGTTATTAAACTCGTTAAAAAAGGTAAACATTAACAACAAGAAGGAATTTTCTCAAGTCGTAAAAGATTGCTGTCTGTGAATGACATACTAGCAGTAAAGAACTAAGTAACTATCTCCAGTAAAACGCTTTGCACATTATTAAACGTAAAAGGGACATTGTTTGAACCATATTGAAGCGGCTAATGAAATATGAGTTCGTTGTTCCAGAAAATAAACGTAGTTAGTAGAATTGCAGAGATATTTATCAAAAATAACTTGCTGTCAAAGATTGTGACAAGAATACTCTAGAATATTAACAATGCCATTTTTATAAAGTTACATTAACAGTACACTAGAGTATATTTACCAGTCTGGGATAAAATTTTTAACATCTTAATAAATCTACTGTACATGATATTAATTGTAAAATAAAATTACATCAACATTCTTGTCGAAATTAATTAAGCCAATTAATTAATGTACGTTCATTTTTAAGTCGGTAGCATTATTTTTAATTAATTTGAAAATCGTTAAAAATAAAATATCACAAACATTAAAACAGTTAAATAATGGATTATTAAAAAATGAAATATATATATATATATATATATTTCATTATTAAAAAAAATATATATTCTTCTTCGAACATATTAATCAAGAGTAAATTAAATTTTTCATTAAATATATTTTAATAACATTTTTTCACTTTTTATTTTATTTTTAATAAATCCATAAATATTTAGTTTATTAATAAGTTATTGTTAATTTAATTCACTAATATATATTTCAATAGTTTTGCCATTAATGTCAACGATCTATCTTAAAAATGTTATAATGCAACAATCTTTCGATAACGATATGCTTTAAAAATGCATATTAGCGAATTAAATATATAATAAGAAATTAATGAACACTTTTTATTAAATCTTGTACTGTTTTAGTAAGTAATTTATTTAAGTTAAAGTGAATTTCATACAAGATTATAAAGAATGTAGTTTTATCTGTGCTGAATTATTGAATTATTTATGTTCAATTTTATTTAGAAGTAGTATTAAATGAATATTGAAAATATTTTTAATTAATTTTATTCAATGATTTTTTTGAGTATTTCATTTAGTTATCAGTTAAAAAACATAAATTTAACACTAAATAATACAAATATTTTATTTATCTACTTCTCTTTTGTGTTACAATTTTCTTATTATTATTTTATAAAAAATTATTATAAATTCTCTCTATTTTTTTCACAGATATATATATTCGTATATATATATATATATAACCATTTGTTTTTGCATGCAATTCTATTCAGTATTTTTACTAAAATTAAAAAAAATAACAGAATTATTTCAAAATACAAATACATAAACTCCATTTCAAAATTAATAAAGTTCTGTTATAAAATGACATAAAATAAATTATTAATGAAAGTGTTCATCTCATAGTCTCTGTAACTACTTGACATATGATCGCTGTGAGATGCAAAATTTCCAACGAATGAACAAAATATTCATTGGTGTATTATCTGTAAATCCATCCAAATTGAGAATCGCCAGAAAAATTTAAATAAACAAGATGACAGTTACGGATTCCTAGCCGCTTTGAAATCTGCTTTAATTAAATTGAAAGTCTCTCCATCGGCTCGACTGAAAAGCTAAAACTTTTCAATTTGAGTGACATGTATAAGGAACATGATACTGTTTGAATGTATAGACTGTATTATTAAGTATATTTCGAAACTTTAATTTGAATTAAAAGCATACAGGTAATTATAGATACGAATTAAATAAAAAGAAGTTGTTATTATGTTTACAAAAGTATAAATATTTGGAAAAATAGTCTTTGCAGTTAGAATTATTTCTTATTTCTACATTTAATATATGCATATTTTATTATTTTTTTTAGTAGAAATCATGTGAAATACTATTCGTTTTTAACATTTATCATATTATATATCCAAAACAAATATTATAATAATTGAGTCTATAATGTGTTATTGAAATAACATATGTTTTATATTATTAAATATATGTCTCATTTTAATTACACATTAAAAATTTAATATCTTAAAACTTATTTTTAAAAACATGAAACAAATTTCTAGAAAAATCAGATATCAGATAAAATTTGATTTCTAGTAAAATCATATCAGATCTCTGGATATTAATTTCTATATAATTATTATTAAACAACTCTATCTAAAACATATTTACACTTAAAACATAGTTGTTTTTATATTTCTCTAAATTTCCCAGAATACCATAATATTTTAATAAATATCTTTTTAATTTCAAGGATTATATATGTAGTGTAGAAATTCATTTAAATGCACATTAGGAAATAAAATTTGTTTTTATTTTAAAAAATAGCTAATTTATATATTAAATTAAAATACATTAAAACGTGAGATGTGATTTTATTATCTAAATTCTAGATATAATACTAAGATATGTGAAAAATATATAAAATATTATCATATCATTCAATATCTCGTTTTTTGATAATTCCATATTTGATTAAAGTATCAATAAGTAATTCATTATTAAAAAGCATATTACTACCAAAGAAATCATCAAATATTTTTTTAAAAAAATGAAATTATTATATAACACAAAAATGAGTGAATAAAGAATGTATATTATTTATATATATATATATACATATATATATATATATATATATATATATATATATATATATATATATATATGTATATTTTATATATGAAAAATAATACACTTAAATATTTTTAAATTTTATATTTATGTTAATAAAATGAAAATTTTGATAATATTTATATTTTAATTACTTTCACACATATTTCTTCCTTAATGTATCACAATAATAAATTATTTTTAATAGCTACATATTTTTAAAAAATATGTGTGTGTGTATATGTGTTTGTGTTTTTCTCTAAATTAATTAATAAGTTTAGAAATTTTAGAAACTGTATAATTTTTTATAGAATAAAAATTGTATTAAAAATATTTACAATTTTAATAATTTTTTTTCAATATTTATTTACCTTAATTTAATAAAAACTAATTATTCTCTCAGAATACTCACAAATTTTTTATTGTTTTTAAAAATTACTGATTTTGAAATATTTTATGACAGCCATAAAATAATAGGTATATTTGAAATTCATCATAACTAAAAATTTAATCTTTATCATAAAATAATATTACATATATCATTTATAACCCGTAAATAATTTCACAAAAATCTATACAAAAAATTATTCACTTTTCATAGAAAATATAAGTTCTAGTATGTTTCAATACTTGTATTTGATTTTAATTTCTTTTATAGTTATTCATAGGTATATACACATTCTAATATATAAACTACACACATACACACACACACACACACACACATATATATATATATATATATATAATCGACTAGAGTATAATGGCATGGATTACTGCCTATTATGCAAGAGATTGTATTCAACCCTGGGCAAATTCCCCCAAGTTAGGAGTTGGGAAAAGGGCTGATAAACTTATCTCGTAAAAATCATAATCGTCTCGTAATTCTGACAAGAAAATCCCTACTGGACTAACACTTTTAGAGAGGCTAAGGGCTAAAACGCAGTGTATAATGATAAATATTATATATAGGGTGTTTTTTAAGAATGGTAGAACTGTAAATTGAATCCCTATCGAAAGTTCTAGCAAACCTACAAAAAATATTATTTTATATATACACATATTTGTATATGTATATTTAAGGAATGATAAAGGTGTTTTTTAGGTTAAATAGAACTTTCGATAGGGATTCAATTTCAAGTTTTATCACGCTTTATAAAACACTTATATATATATATATATATATATATATATATAACTTTTATATTGTACTTTAATTTAATTTTGTAATAAAACAATCGTACAACATCAACCTCTTTTAGACTTTATAAAATACAATATAAAATTGAAATGTTCAACTTTCACAGTTCCAACGAAAGTACATATATATTTGTTTTTTGAATGAAGTTAAATAGATTAGTAGTTTGTTTCCTTTCAAATAGTAAATCAATTTACTTTGTATAGAATAACACAATTGTGAGTATTATTTTCCTTTGAAAATAAATGCTTTCGTTTTATTAATGAATTTAGAAATCTAACTGAATTTTATATAAATATAAACAATAACAATTTATTTATATAAACAACTAAAATATGTTTCTCAGTATTCTTCAAAATGAAATAAAAATATATCTGTTATAGTTCAAATATAATTTATAAGTATATATATATATATATATATATATATATATATATATATATATATATATATATATAAATATGTATGTATGTATATACATGCACAATATGATTTTTAAATAAAAAATTGAATCTCATGAAAATGTAGATTAATTAAAATTTACTGTTGCGAATACATTAAACATAACAATAAAATTTAATAAATTGATATGACTCATATATAAACCAAAGAATCCGATCAGGAAAATTATAAAAATTTTACGTGAGGAAAAAATTTCACGGACGTAACACACATACAAAGACGATTGTTCTGTTCGAGTATCCTTTACTAAACGAAAATTTAAATTAAGTGGAAAATAGTACGCGACGAATAAAATCCAATTTAATTCGCTCCTCGACAAACAAAAACAGCAAATAGAGAAGAAATTCATTATATTCTATAATACACAGAATTCAAAAGGATATTTGAGAGTAAATAAATTGATATAATCTGAAGTTTATTATATTGGGAAAATTTCATTATAAATATTTTTCGCGAGAATCAAAAATGTATATCAATTTTTTTTTGCGTTATGGAAAGTCGTTAATCTTATTGCATTAATTTTTTGCTCATTGGTGGGAATTAACGCATTCAGTTTTTATATTATTTTCTCGAATAATTTTTTATTGTATGCATGGATTTCAATATTTGATATGTTTTTATATAAACATTTTTTTCAGTTATATATATATATTATTATTTTTTCATTAATTAAAGCAATTCTTATTATATTTATTTTAAAATAGCATTAAAATTAGTGAGTAAATAAAAAATCTTTTTATATAATTACAAATTTATGAAAAAGAATGAATTAGTTAAATTTACTGTATGTAAATGTAAAAAAAAATGTTATTTCTCGTTCTTAAGATAGAATCAAAAAAATATATTTGTAGATACGAAATATCTGAATGGACCAAATAATGAATACAAAATATTGAACTCGAAGAAAAACCTCTGCTTTATTATAGAACTGTTTCGATCAAGATCGTGATTCTTTATAAAAGATCAATAACTGTGAAACCAGAATTCATTGAATCTGTTATAATAACACAATGTAATTTTACATATTTTATGTTCGTTTCGTAGAAGCACAACAGCGTACTTATCTCTAGAGAAGAAAATTTTCTTGTTGTATATATCACTGATTGATATGGGAGTATCCGATCAAAAGCCGCGCTCCTATGGTTGTATTTGATTGAAAATTTCCAATGACTGTTCGTATAAATTTTATATTTCTCCAATGAATTAAAAACGATTCCTCAGACAATATAAATTGATTTATATTGATTATATTATATGGCTTTCTTATTGTGTCGTGAGCAACAATTGTTTACAATGTTATAACGAACAAACTCATAAATTGCTTCGTGAAGTCCGTGTATTATTTAAACAAATTGAACATTTTTCTGTTGATGTCTTTAAATTATATTTACTTTTCTATCGAAATACAATTTATAGAAAATAAATAGTATACGATTGTGTATAAAATGATTGTATTTTTCATCTACGGAATCCAACCAGTCATTTAAAAAAAAACACATTAAATTTATAAAAAAATCCAATTGTAAAAATAAAAACTGGTTGTATGAAATCCTGTTTAGTACATTTAAACATTTATATTATATTCAAACAGATTAAAATATTAAACATTCATTTTTTATACTGTAGTCGTACACACAATTTCATCTTCAATTAAATATTTGTTTGTATTTATTAACTAAAAAGCACACGCACAATGGTTTTATAAGTGTAATGCAATGGCTTGAGGGTAGATTGCAATAAAAAACAAATTTACACTAGAACGATTACAAACCACATTTGCATATATGTTCGTTGAATTGATACTGGTAAAAAGGGAGACTATCTATTTTGATACCAGATGTAACACGTCGGTTTATAGAGTAAAGTAGGACTTTTTTTATAAATTCAATATTTGATTATTGATTGGCAAATAGCATTATTTACAGATATTAACTTTTATAGTCTTTGAAATATTCTAACAAATGTTTTCAATTTAAAAATGTTACTGCTCATCAAATTTTGTATCTTATTGCTAACAGTGCAAAAAAATAATTTGATCTTAAATAAGTATATAAAACGTTAATACATACATGCATTTCTCTATTCACATATATAAATATAAAGAGAAATGAAAATAGTTAAAAAGAAATTATTAAATAAGGCTATATATGAAAACTTTAAATATCTAATCCGTAAATTATTTAAAAAAATAAAATTGAAAATAAATTAATCATATTTAATATTAACTATTTTTTACAATTTACTAATTTCTTATTTCATGAAATAATAAATATAATTATTTTCTAGTTCAATATATGTATCAGATATATTGGTTTTTTATTCGAAATATATTATAAAAATTAATGTTCTATTTTGTAATTTAATATATGCTTCAACAGAGCTAACATAATAATTTGAAACCAATTAAATTATTTATTTTCCGAGTATCTTACTGATTAATAATTGTCCATGCATAAAATTTTAAATATTTATTTTTTCACAAATAATAATTTTAAATTTTAATTTTTCTTAATATTCATAAAAATAGTTTTAATTATCCAAAATAATATTTTAATTTCAAATTGAATTATTAACATTTTATCTATTTTATACATATATAAATAATAATAATAACAACTGTTTATAAATGATAATAAAATAAACAGTTTGATATCTGTTTGAAATTTCTATCATTTTTCATTATTTATTATGACTTTATTATTCACAACACTTTAATTTTTTTATCATTCCTGAGATTATCCACTCTTAGAGTCCTACATCTCATTTTATATTTTCTGTCTCTGTTTTACAGTTATATTATAAGGAGTTATATTTCCAGTTCAAATTTTTTTAAAAAAGTAATATTTCTTTTATCTTACTATTATACCTCATTCTGTTTTTACTATTTATTAAAATGATTATTTATTAAAAACAGTTCTATATAATTGGAATGATGTGTTCTTTTCATTTTCATATTTAACGAAGTTTTGTCATTTTTTAATATTTTTTTAAAAGTAAATAATGAATATACTTAGATTTGGTGATGATAGTGATAAAATAAAAAATTGGTGAAATAAACAATTTTATAATATAAAAAATGTGTTATATATAACATATTTTCATAAAAATATTTTTAAATTATGTATACACATATTGTATATATATCATATATGAAAGCATATATATTATTATATATATTGAAATATATACCAGAATATATATATATATATATATATATATATATATATATATATATATATATATATATATATATATATAGGGTATTTTATTAGGAGTGTACAAGTTAAATTTAAAATAAAACGCATTTTTTTGAGTGATCAATGATGTTTTTTTGAGCAATAATGAGTGTTTACTCCTGATAGAATATCCTATATAATCATCTTCTTTTATCCACTGCTGGATAAAAGCTTCTCTCAAATTTTTACAATTTTTTATTCTAGTCCATTCCGACGATTTTTCTTATCTCTCTATTGCATCTCTTCCTGTGCCTTTTTATATATCTAGATTCCTAATCAATAATTTCTCTTATCCATCAATAATTTTCTCTTCTAAGTAACCAGTTTATTTACATTTTAAACTTTTCATTTCATTATAGTGTTTGATCCATTCGATTCCCTTTCTTTCTCTTTGTGTAATTCTTAACATGCATATTTCTATGCTTCTTTGGAACCAATCAGTTAGTCTGGCATTCAAGGCCCATTTATTACTACTACAAATAAAAAGAGGTAGAATGCATTGATCGATTTTTTTTCTTTCTAAACATAGAAAAATATCAGACTTCTTGATATGAAAATTTCATTCAAACTAACATCGTCCCATTTTTATCTTCGTATTCACTTCATACATTAATATTCCTTTAATGTTAACAAATTGTCCTAGGTATACATACTTTTCAATTTCTATTTCTCTTTCTTTTAATTCGATTTTTTTCAATCTGAAAATTCATTGAAAATTACTTTTATCTTGCTAAACCTCAATGTAAGACCAATTTTTTGTCTTGCTTTATCAATTTTTTCTATTTTTTTTCAAGTTCATATGGACTTGTTGAGAAAATGATATCATTAATAAATCTTAAGTGACTAAACATCCCTCAATTTACTTTTATTCGTTCAGTTTCCCAATGTAATTTTTGATATACTTCTTAAAAAATAAAACGTTTCTATAAATATCTTCTAAAATTGAATATTTGCTTTTTAATTTATTAATTATTTAATATCTCTGAAATATTAGATATATATATATATATATATATATATATATATATATATATATATATATATATATATATATATAAAGGATAGATAGATAAATTTATGAAGAGATAAACATATAATAATCAATGAATAACATTTATGAAATTTTCTTCTAAATCGAAATAAGACAAATGTTCGCACGTGAATTTCTTAAGAACGATTTTTCTATACGATGTAGCTATTCACGAGCTCCCCTATATTCATGATGGTTCGTCGAAGAGGGTCGAACGTTACCATCTGCCACTGACATAGTGTAAGTATTCGTGTAAATGAGATCCTACAGACTACACGGCTTGCCGTCCGATTGTCTGCGAATGCTAGCTCAAAAACATGCGTATTTTCGACTGCCGACACGCTTATTGCGACTTGATGCAAATGAGATTTATTCAAAACACACTGTTAATTGTCTGCTTAATAGGTTTGGATTAAAAGAGATTTCCAGTAACAAATTGTTACTGGCGTAAATATGTAAAGCGTCAGTATGATTTTAATACACTGTATTTATATTTTGCATCATTCTTCAGTTACACGTAGTCTTTGTGTTTTCAGTCATAATTGTCGTAATAATTATCACTGCTTTTTTACTTTACTCTCTTCTTTATATACACATTCACAAATGTATGTACATATAAAATTTTATATTATATATATATATATATATAATACTTTAGTCAAAAAATCAGTAGATAAAATATTAATTCATTAAAATTTTATAAATGTTCATATACAAAATCCATATATAGTTGATAATCGATTGTATTTAATTATGATAAGAAAACTTAAATATTATGGTCAATTTTTTGGTATATCAACTTTAAAGAGTGATTATTTTGTTAATTAATTAATTAATTTAAATTGATTAGAATAGAGTTATTATATATTTTGTAAGAGATTAATTTACACTTTGATGAATGAAGTTAAAACACGAAAATCCCTAATATATCTTGTTTTGATCAGAAATTTTCAAATGCAATTATTCTTCAGTGTAAAATTTTATTTCCTAATAATAACATCTATTATATGAAAAGTTTAATAATATATTTTATCTCCTATAAAAATTTATTTATATTTATTATTGAAAGAACAATATTTGATATTTTTGATACTTTTAAAAAGTAGTACATGAAAAACTCATGTTATTTTATTAATAATTTATAATTTTATTCAATTTTACTTTAAACATGGTAATTTGTTCTCTCTCTCACTATATATATACACATATTGAACAAATTACATTGGTATGGAATTAAGTCCCTCCATAAGTCCATCTATAAAGTTTACTAATAAAGGAAATTTCACTTTATTATATTTAAGCATAAATAAAAATTCAAAATATTAAATATGTTATAATTCAAATTTATTGTAATGGATTAGAAAAAAATCTATATTATTTTTACAACTGAATAAAATTATTTACGAAAAAATGAAAATAAAATTGTTTGTTTGACCTTCAGAACGCGACCAGTGCTAATAGTAAATAATAATTCTCGGTAAAATCATTCATTATGTATAGAATGTTTTTTTAAGCGTGGTAGAATTTAAATTGACTCCCTATCAAAAGTTCTATCTATCCTAAAAAAAAAACACCTTTATCATACGTTTATATGTATATACACACACACACACATATGTAAATATATAAAGGAGTTTTTTTAGATTAGATAGAACTTTCGATAATGATTCAATTTTAAGTTATATCACGCTTAAAAGCATTTATATTATATTATTAGAATGTTAATAAAATCGTTTAGGCTTTTAATAAAAGTCGTAAAATAACAGCACCTTTAAATACTCAATTTTTCTACCATAATAAAAATTTGACAATAATTTTAGAAACTCACATAATTACTCAATATTCTTCATCTTTTTGATTTTTGTTATCTTTGACCCTAAAGTTTCTTTAGCATTTTCCAATACATTTGTTTGAAATCAAGTATTTTTTTGATCACTCACTAAATATTTTTACTCGTTCTAATATATAATTTTATTTCATGAAAATGAATAAAAGAAAACAATAATGTATAAGAAATCAAAACCAAGTGCTTTTTCTTGGTATTCCAAAGAATCATAAAACAATACAAAAATAACTTGAGATTTGCAACAAATAAGGAGACTTATTAAGTCTTTGTTTAGAACTTAAATTAATTAAAACATAAATTAACCAAATTACTAAATTAACAATTTAGGAAAATTTATATATTTCCGTTAATATTTAATTTTTTATTAAGTTTATTTGAAAAAAGGTTTAATTACAACATAAATGTTTAACAAGATAATAAATTCATTGGGTGATAATACAACTTTATTTATAATTATAAAAAATAGACTTCAGAATTTAAATGTAGTCATACAAAATTTTAAAATTGTTCACATAATAGACACTCAAAATATACTACAACAACGGAAATCATCCATAAAATGCAATATGGTTTTAAAAGATTGTGTTGATTTTCTCAGATGAATACAAATTTCATATTTTAATCAAAGAACTATTTGTAAATACGATAAATTTATTTTTGAGATGTGTACTGCAGTCACTAATAATTGATTAAATACTGACCCAAATACAAATTTCTCAAAAATATTTATAAAAGATACGACTGATTTTGCCCGTCTATTTGTAAACACTAATTAAACTTGGGTCTACTACTACACACTGAAACCAAAACTAGTTAAAACAATGGAGCATTGCGATTTTCTGCTACACAAAAAGGCATAGTCAGTTTTATTCACAGGATATATTATGGTTTTAATCTTTGAGATGTTAAGAGGATATTATTGATTAATTATCAGTAATATTCATTAAGTCAAACTAAAACTAGAAAATACTAAACTAGTTTTTAATAACAATTAAATTAAATAATTTGCAAAAAATGTCTGATTTATAAAGAACAAAATATTTTTTTTTGGTAAATACAGGTGTCCACAAAAATATTATTTCTATAACAAAATTATAATTTGAAACACCATCTTCGTCAATCATTCGATTTATTTCCGTTTAGCTTCCATTTATTCCAAACATGGAAAAATATCGCTAATAGCTAAGTGTTTTTTTAAAAAATAATGAAATTAAAGTCGGAGTGTAACTGTTTTTTGTGGATTTTCAGAAATTTCGATTTACAGTAAAAGTAATAGAATGTTAGACAAAATGTATTGAAGTTGGAGGAATTATATTGAAAAATAAAAGTAATTCCATGAAGAAAAAAACAGTCGTTTATTATTATGTCATAAAATTTTCAAATTTTTTTCTCATTATATTGTAATTTATTGTGTATATAATTACAAATATTTTCGCAGAAATAATGAAAATTGCTTAAGTGTATGTATACATTAAAGTATTTTTTCAAATGATATTTTATAATTTCTAAAATCATAATTACTATGAAATATAAACCTTAGATATAACACAAACTCTATTAATTCAATATTAAAAGAATAAATGTACTATAATTAAAATATTCGTACAGAAAAAACGTATTTTGTATAAATATAATTACGTTTATTTGAAACACATTTATATATGTATACATAAAATGAAAAGAGACGAGCTTTAAACAACAAACTCATTAGTGCTTTGATCTCGTCAAATCTTATATTATGGATATGAAAATCCTTTAAATAAAATTTATAAAATGACACAATACGTTTATCTTATATATATATATATATATATATATATATATATATATATATGATTAATTTTTGAAGAGCGGCAACTCTAATTAGCAATTGTATACAGGCATTAATTAAATTCTCTTCACACAATTAAATCACTAATTAAAATGTACTCAGCGAAAAAAATAACACGAAATACCAAATAGCCCCACACATTAAACGCACCTGTGTTTAATTACAGTAAAAGCATCAAAATAATGCTATTGTTGTTGAGGTCGTGTTACAAACAACCATCATATTACACATTCTGCCTAATATAGTAAAGTATATGTATATACATATATGTACTGATAGAACGTGAAACTTAATGATTTTGAATCACACAAACATTTGCCAGAAGCAAATGTACTTAGAAAATAATTTCAATTAGATCTATCGTTAGATGATGTCTTTGGAATACAAAGGACACACTATCGTACATTTAAACGATAGCTTTAGGGTACTTTATTGATGCTTGATTATAGTTTCAGTTTATTAAGAAAACTTTTCAAGTTTCATTGAAAGATATAATACAATTTAGAGAGTGTTTTCATTATTTTAGAAATTACTATACGAGATATTTACTGAAGAAACGTTTAGATTAATTTATTGAAATGGTATATCATCATCATTGGTTTTCTGTAGTTCTAATAAGTCTATCCTTAGCAAACATAATAGTTTTATAAGGTAATACAATATAATTTTTATAATAGCAATATAAAATTTTATAATTAGTAACTATATTTGATTATTAAAAAAAATTTCTTAGAAAAAGGAATCAAATATTTTATTTATTATTATATGAATAAATTAAACAAATCTAAACTTTCTTTTATTTTCCAAAATAATTAATTTTAATCTCTTTTATTACTTTAATTAATTTTTTACATATAGCAACCAAATATTTATATATATAGGTTTAGTTAAAAAATATCATCAATCTTAAAACTTAAATTAATTTATTTTTACAGACAGAAATTTTAATTAAAACTAGTATAATAAATATTACACATTTACATATATTCCAACAAATACCAACATTTTTCACATATATTTATATATATATATATACTAAATAATATATGAATTTATTTATAGCACTTATTTTATAAATAGATTTAATTTACCCCCAATAGAAACACTGTTATTCAAGAAAATATAGTTAGAAATGAAAAAATGACACGCGATCGTTGGTAACGTATTTAAAACACGTCACCCAAATATACTTTACGGTAATAAATCGCATTGACCATGGACGAAAAAAGGTTTAGGTCCATCTGAATCGTATTATAGCAACAACAAAACTGTGAGAAGTTTGGCTCGATTCAGAACCTGTAATAAAATCCTGTTAAAAAGTCGTACAAATACCACAATCTTCTAAGTTACGCAGTCGTGCGCCTTCTGTGCCATGTAGAATGAAAAGGGATGACATCCGGTTGAAATCAGTAGCGTACTACGTTTTATTTAATGTGTATACGTGTGTGAGCGTGTGTTTAAATAAATAAAATGTCAGAATTAATCAATTTAATAGAATATATTTTACAGTGTATGCATTAAATTAAAATGTTAGTTTAGAATAAATAAACTTACTATTATTTAATGAAACATATTTATCGATTTAATATTTTATAATAAATTGTGTTGTTTGTTCAAAATTTAGATTTATATTCATTTATAATTACTTATTTAAGCATTAGTTTTTTTTTCAACTATTTACTAAATAATGTTATTTTAGAAATAATATTTTCTTTATGTTCATATCAATATTTATTAAATACAAACATAAAAATTATTCTCCCAAACATATTTTTTAATGTTAGACATAAATTTTTAAATTATGAAAATTGCAATTTTTAACACAAATTAATTACACACTTTAACATCTCAAATTTCTATATTTTCTATGTTTTATAATCACTAATTATTTATTTTATTTCTTGATGTATATTTCAATGGTCTTGCCATTATCATCAAAACACTTTTTAAAAAATATATAGGGCTCTTAGTGAGGAGTTTGCAATTGGAATGAATCCATCATATAGAAAAAGACAATTGATATACAAGATTGATAGAACATTTAGATATATGAAAAGCACAGAAAGAGATTCAGGGATAGTTGAGATAAATATACAAAAAAAATATTGGAATTAACTCAAAAATTAAGGGATTGGATTGATCAAAGTAAAATGTTTTTGAAACCTTTATTCAACAATAAATGAAAAAAAAGCATTAATTGCATATATATATATACTCGTATATATATATATATATATATATATATATACTCGTATATATATATATATATATATATATATATATATATACATATAAATAAATTTATACGTAAATATAAAATTATTTTGTACTAAAATTTCAAAAGATAATTGATTTAAAACTACAAATTTAATAATTCCATTGGATATTTACTGTAAAATAAATCAAATTGTATAGAATAGTTTCGAATATTTTAATGAAACTATTGAAAAAGTTGAAAATAATAATAAACTCCTTTTTAAGTATTTCAAAAATATAATCATTTATAATTTTGTTTATATTATAGACATGTTTAAAATTATTATATTAGCTTATGTCTATATATGAAAAATATTTGTTGAAAATATACAAATCATCGAGATGTAAAAAAATTATCACCGTACATTTTACATGTCAATTTTTCAAATTATAAATAGTTACAAAAAGTAATTAAAAAAACATTAAATTTTTAATATAAATTTAAATAAACATTTTATTTAAAAATATTTGTTAAATGAATAAATAAATAAATTTTTGTTGAACTATTTCATTTTTAATTTAAATTTATATCATATAAATTTTAAATAATATCGATACCACAGAGCCACATTTGATTTACATACAACACTCTCTTTATTCACACACATACACATATATATATATATATATATATATATATATATATATATATATATGTGTATATATATATATATATATATATAAATATATATATATATATATATATATATATATATATATATATATATATATATGTATATATATAAATATATGTATATATATAAATATATGTATATATATAAATATATGTGTATATATATATATATATATATATATATATATATATATGTATATATATATAATATATGTGTATATATATATATATATATATATATGTGTATATATATATATATATACATACATGAATAGATTTGAAATTAGAATTTTAATTTTAGTAGAAAAAAATATTTATGCAAAGAACGGTCATGAGGTGACATTATTTGTATGAAATTTTCTTTATAATTTAGGTAGTAAAATACATTTTAGAAATATTTCTTCGCAAAAAAGTTATTACTATAAAAATTGGATCGTCGACTCGCCCACGCTTTCAATCAAGGAATTTAGAAAACGTTTATTGAAATATTTTCGAGTAAGTTTCACAATATTTTTCCAGTTATAAAAAAATAATAATTATACGAATTTAAATATAATGCCATACAACTTAACCAGTATCATTTGAGGCTATATATATATATATATATATATATATATATATATATATATATATATATATATATATATATATATATATATACATATATATAACAGAAAATAAATACTAAAAACTCATAGTTTCAAGGACTTAATATAATTTACATGATTTAAAAAAATTACTATAAATTTATATTAGTAAAAATATTAAATATTTTACTAAAAAGAAGAAATTGTTTATGTTATCATAAATTAATTTTTAATAACATTTTAACATAAGTTAATTAAGGAAAATATTTACACTCTAATAAAAAAAAATGTGAATTTATTTTTATGGAAAATTTTATTAATTTATTATATATAAGGTCATCGAAATGTGACGCCTAGATTTGTGTTTTATTAAAAAGAAAAATGTGTTTAAGGTTGTGTATAGGGAAACATGTCTAAAGTTTCTTTTTAATAAAACACAAATCTAAGCGTCACATTTGGATGACGCTATATATTTCATTAATAATTTTTTTAAGTAATAACTTTATTAATACGTTTTTTACTTTAAATATTATCTATTTCTATTAACATACATGTATGTAAACAAATATATATATATATATATAGGTATTTTTTAAAGAGTGATAGAAATTTAAATTGAATCCCAATTGAAAATTCTATTTAACCTAAAAAACACTCTTTATATATATATATATATATATATATATTAAAAATCACTACATAAATATATTTATACTCTTTTCAAAATACAATTAATAAATTTATATATTTTGTTAGTATTGAAAATATATAGTGAAAATTGCAATCTCGAAATTTTTTTTAAAAATGCAATTTAATTCAATATTGCTAAAATTATGTTATTGTTGTTCTTTTAATTTAATTATTATCAATTGAAAATTCTTTTTGGCATTTTTGAAATTTAGATAATAATCATATTAATTTGTAGTGAAAATTATCAGTAAACTTATTTATGCTTATTTACATACATACATACATACATACATATATATATATATATATATATATATATATATATACAAAATATATCTATACATTATATATTAAATGTAATGAATCTTAATTAACAAATAGTTAATTTTATGAACACAATAAATTGAAAGCGAATATAGTGTTTATTACGAACAAAAGTTTCCTCTAATCAATATCTGTTAAAACATCTGATCTCACCTGATATAGTGATAATGAGCCTGACCTACGTAAAGTACTTGAACTTTGTAAATGATATTGAGTTGTATCATTATCACAAGTTTGAAAGCAACACCCACAGATGTCAAAACTTTATTCTAATTTCTAAACAGTACGTTAACTGAAAAGGTGACTTTAATAAAAACTTTTAATTTCACATACACACACAAATTTATATATATATATATATATATATATATATATATATATATATATATATATATATATATATATATATATATATATATATATATATATATATATATATGAATCAAAAAAAAGATAAATATTAATTTATAATAATATAGCAAATAGAAAATGATTTTAATTTGTTTATAAATTTTTCAACGACGATAATATTTTTTTACAAAGTAATTATTTATTAGATGAAAGTTTATAGTGATAGTAAAATTGTTATAAAGAATGAATATATCAATAAATATTTATATATACCCAATATATATATATATATATATATATATATATATATATATATATATATATATATATATATATATATATATATATATATATATATGTATATATATATATATATATAATTTTTCAATTGATATTTAGCATTATCATCACTTTATAATTAATTATCTTATAATTAACCCTCAGTTTATATTATGAAATGTTAAAGCTTTTAAATATGTAAATATTTTCAAATATCATATTTTGCACACATATATATCATTCAAGCATGAAGATCGATTTTTTCTTATTAATACATTTTTGTTTGAAAAATATTTGTTTAATCTTACATATAATATTTTTCTCTATTAACACGAACCTTTATTAAGTACATCTAGTTACATAAACGTTCCGTTTGCTATGTTGTATCTAAATATAATATGAAGCTTCAAAAGGTGATCATTGATCTGGAGTACATTATGAAATATTATATTTACTCTATGATAGCTAAACTGACCATAACCGTCAACAACACGAAAACCAATCTAAAGAGACCTGAGGAAAGAGAAACCTTATGTATATCTAATCTATACCACTACTACGTCTTATGTGCAAATGGTACTCGTTGCAAGTATTATCCATCCATATAGTGTGTGTGTTTTGCATCAACCAACAAAATCTCTGTTGTAAACTTGTTCAAACATATTTCGAAACCCAAACTTCGCGAACGCTTGTTGGTATACTATACGCTAAGGATAATCTGAGGCGGAAAGCACACTGTTGAGTTATAACAACTAATAATTTACACTGTATGTCGCCTGTTCTCAGTATATAATTTAAGGAAATTCATTGTGGAAACAGCTGTCAATATTACTTTATTTACATTACTCTCGTATCTTGGACTTTTATAAAACTATATATAAACAACTATACACCTACTCAATTATTCATGTATATATATATATATATATATATATATATATTAATCTTGTATTTTATTAATGATATTTTTATTCACATAATTCTTATTTTCATAAATAAAAATACAAAATTCTATTATCAAAAACATTTTAAAATACTTAAACTCTGAAAATGTTAATTAATTAGAAGATCCAAATTTTGTTCAAATTATATAATATTTTTTTATAAAAATGTATTTATATAAGATAATAAGTTCATTTTGAGTAGGTAGATTTTTCAGATATTATTTTATTAAATTAATTGTTAAATATTATAATTACTTCATTTTTTGAAAAAAAATTGAATATAAATAATACTTATTCGTTTATTCTTCATGAAGAAAAAATTAATAATTAATCATTGAATATTTATATTAGGTTGGCAAGTATCTCCCTTCCGCTTTTTTTTTGTACATAGCTGCGAAATTCAAAAGACCAGAAGGCGGAAGGGAGATGTTTGCCAACCTAATATATTTATAATTCAACTAAAATATCATTGTAATCAAAATGCATGTAAATAAAACAAATAGTGATTATTAAACCCTTTTAGAAAATTTTGTAATATTATTTGATATTCCATTTATTGAAAAGTGCTACTTATAATAATAAAATATTATTTTAATCAGCATATATTGTAATTTTTTTAAAAAAAACATGTACTATTTAAACAGTTATTCAACTATAGACTTAAACTTAATTTTTCTTTAATATCTATTTTTTATCAGTATTTAATTTTTATATAGCATAATCCAATTTAGACTGAATGGTGTAAGCATACATTTACTTGCTTAAAATTCTTTACTATCCTTCAGTATCATTTAAGCCACCCTATACAATTGATTTTAAATTTATACTATTTTAAAATAACTCGAATTTGATTTCTTTTAAATAATTTTAGGAATCTTTATTTGAAATTTGATATTCAGAATCAATTAATTTAATAATAGGACAAGTATTGACACAAAATCAGAGATAGATTTATTATCAATTACTTAACAAAGAATTAAAATTAAAACAAACAACGATATGAAAAAATGTCATTTAAATTATTAATTTATTTATTTTCATATTTTCCCTAAAAAAATTAACATATTTTTTTAAATAATATTATTTTGAATATTATAGAAACGAAATAAATTCTTTAATTAAAATATAAATAATTTTTGGAAGTACTAATATCTGACCTTTTTGAATAAAATATAGTGTGGCCTGAAGGATGTAAATCGGGACTGAAGTTACATTTTTCAGTATCATTCTATACTTTCATTAATAATTCCTTATATATTCATAATGAAATATTTTAATTTATAAAATACAAAACATAATGTAAACAAAAGTATGTTTCCTTGAAACTTTATAAATGAATATTAGTTCTAAAAACATAACCTTAGTTAATCAATTAATTGAACATAGAGATTAGTATTTAGTTATTTATTAATGAGATATGTAGCTGTTTATATAGTGGTCCAGATGAGACTGAAAGATTTAGACATACATTTAGTTGCTAACTATTATTTACTATTCTTCATTATTCTCCTGTCTCACTTCGGACATCCTATATAATAGTTCCAATTTAAAATAAGATTCATTACTTGTTACTCAGATTATAAATATTAAATATTAATTTACATTAATGTCATAATACCATATATATATATATATATATATATATATATATATATATATATGTGTGTGTGTGTGTGTGTGTGTATGTATGTATATAATTTTAAAAATGTAATCTTTTTTCTGAACTACTATTATTTTTTAGTTTATAAACATTTATAATACCATAGAAATATTAAAAATTCAAATTTCAGTGAAAAATAAAATAATACAGAACACTCTTTCCTTTTGTAAATTTTATTTGTTTAAAAAATTACTTCCCCATTTGCTATTATTTTTGATCCCCTCATTTAACCGCTTGAGTATTGATTCAATTAACTTTTTTTTACTGTTTCCGGCAGTAGAATTTTCCCGAATCATCGAACACACCACTGAAGCTTGTCAGTAAATAAGGAAAATGTAATTAATCAATCCAAATCAATTTTCGAAAATATTATGAAAATTGTTGTTGTTTAATCGAATATATATTAAAAAATGTTTAATAATTAGAAATTAATTATAGATTTTTATAAATTCTTTCTTTCCAATTATTAATAATAAGAAAATATTTTTTATCACCTTTTTTCAATAAAAATACATTTTGATATAGTTTTTCAAGTTTATATTTTGAAATTGTTCATTTTTCTATAAATTAAATTGTATTTATTATTTAATTATATTTATAAATAAATAGTATTAATTAATTTAAAAAATTAAGTTATATTCGGTTGAGAGTAAAATTTCTTCATTATTTAATTTTTTACACTTTTCTATCTATTAAAGCGTTTTTTTAATATTCAGTATGATTTATAATACTTACATTTTTTGAAATAAGTGTATCAATTTTGCAAAAAAATAATGTTTTTCTATTTTCGATAGTAATATTTGATTTTATAAAAAAAAGTACTCAATTAAAAAAAATATTTACGAATTTAATTTTAAAGCCATTTTAATAATTAGAGAGGTTTTTTTACGTTATATTTTTTAAATCTTTATTTTTTATATTTCACTTTTTATATTATTAAATATAATACATATATATATATATATATATATATATATATATATATATATATAGAGAGAGAGAGAGAGAGAGAGAGGAGACAGAAAAAAAGAGCAATCAATGTATATCAGATATTCATAAGATATTTGTATAATAATATATTTAATTGAATTACAAACATAATTTTTCATCTACTTCATTAATTGGTGTTAAATAATTAACAATCATTTATTGAAAGATATGTGGAAATTTCAAATATTTTTAAAAAATTATTTTTGTTTAAATGTAGAATTACACTCTATTATTATTTTTAATCAGAACCTTTCGAATAATTAAAAAATATATAAATGTCACAATTTAAATTACAACTAATATGCTATTTGGCCATATAAAACATTAAAAAAAGGTTTTTTTATTAAATAAACTCTAATTTTTCTATAAATAAAATAATAATTTTAAAATATCACATACTATTCAACTATACTATATCATATATATATATATATATATATATATATATATATATATATATATACGAGTATATATGATTAATAAGCTTATTAATAAAAATTCAATAAATAGATTTTTTATATATACATATATATATATATATATATATATATATATATATTTATTCCTAAAATGAAACATGGATCTTAAATGCTAAAATAATTCAAAACAAAGAAGAATGGAAAGATTTACGTTAAGAATACCACGAAAAGATAAAAAAGAAATAAATTGATCAGAGACAAAACAAAAATTACAAATGTTAAGGCAAAAGTGAAAAGTTTGAAATGAAAATGGTCTAATCATATATCAAGAATAGATTATCACCAATATAAAAGGAAATTTATTTATTGAGAACTTAGATACATAAACGTATGGATAGACAGAACAACGAGATAAAGAAATTAGTTGAAATGGACTGAAAATAAAAAGAATTTGATTAAAGAGAAAATTTTGGAAAAGGCCTTTATTCAACAGTAGATTGAATGGGGCTAATGTAATGATGATAATATTCCTAATTGTAAAAATGTTATTTAAAAAATATAATTATAAGTACAAAATGCTTAAAGCTTCAAAATAAAAATTCTAATTTTAATAAACATTTAATTGATATTTAAAAATAATTAACAATTACTATGTAGTATTAAAAAACATTTATTGATTATGTTTTTGATAATTAATTCATAAATCATATACACCACTATTACTACCATATGAAATATTTTTTAATAAACACTACAATTAAAATTTAATTAACACTGCATTTGACACAGGATACATTTTATTTTTATTAAATGAAGTACTAATTTTTAATGAAATTGTTTAATAATTATAATTTTATGGCGCAAATTTCAATGGAAATTTTATTATTCCTAGAATATATATATATATATATATATATATATATATATATATATATGCATATATATATGCATATACATGTATATGTATATTATTTGGATGACCCTATATATTTAATTGTTATAAAAAGTATTATTAAAAAAAAATTATATACAGTCCAAAAATTATAACTTCGTCCCTAAATATCCATAGTGAAATTTAATATGAACAGAAAATAATTAGTATATATATATATATATATATATATATATATAAATTAAATAAAGTGTTTTTTGGAATAGGAATTTATTTAAAAATATTAATATTTTTATAATGAAAATAAATTTGTGAAATTTCCTATTCAACATTCAAATATTGATTAAAAATATAATATTTTATACTATTTTCAATTGATTTCTAAAAGAATAAATTAATTCATTATAATTTATGAAAATTATATCTAAAATAAGTAGAAATACTCTGTTAATAATTGAGATATGTACAACAATTTTTGTGACACTTGTAAGTCAACTCGAATATATTTTTTCATATTTAATATAAAAACATATTGGTTTCGTGTAAATGGTCGGAACAGATTAATATCATTTATCGTCAACATACATTATTATGTGTGTCCCGCTGTACAAACTCAACGATTTTCGTGATCGGATTCGCCCTCCAACTTGCAGCTTCGTGTACGTAGTTATCTCATTCGATTCGTGACGTAACGTAAACTCCATAACCATCTCTTCACCATCCACCCTATTCAGTTCACATCTCTCGTCCCACAGCCAATATATGTGTTATATAACTTCCGCGTCTAGCATTGCTAGCTTATCTTGTAGACGGGGCAATACAGTGATTGGGAACGTGATGTTCCTAATTCGAATTTGATTCGTTTAATTGAGTAGCACGAACATTCTATAGTAACATAGACGTTTTTGTTTATGAATTAGTTCCTTAATCATTTATTCAGTTGAATGATTTGAAAATCTGATTAGAGAACGATTACCATTTTTATTATGTTTATTTTTATAATTAATATTTTTAATCAGACATTTTTATGTAAAGAACTTAAGATTGATTTCTGTTGTTACTATACAGAAATGAAAATCAAAATTCGTTTCATGATTAAATTGGAAAAATCTTTTTCAAATAAATAGTTATATAAAACAGTTACAATTTTTTAAAAAAACTATATATATATATATATACACACACACATACATACAAACGTATAAAGAATGTTTTTTAGGTTAGATCGAACTTTCGATAGAGATTCAATTTAAAGTTCTATCACGCTTAATAACATAATATATATATATATATATATATATATATATATATATATATATATATATATATATATATGGTGGCCAGAGGGAGACTTGAGAATATAACATTTGTTTCAGTTTGCATTCTTTAGCCTCATTTGAGCCATTCTATATGTATAATAAATATAAATAATAATCATAACTCTTAATTCAAGAAATTTTATTTATGCTATTCCTTGATAAAATACATGTTTTACTTAAAAATTAGAAGACATTTAGGTCACCTAAAACACCAATCCTTGATTAGTCTAACGATCTATTTATTATATAATAAGAAACAAGATATTACAAAGATTTTTCTTAAATTAATATAAATATACCAAACTATATAAAATCCAAACTTTAATAAAGGTAAATATTGATGTATTGTATATTCATGATATATACGAGTATGTTGAGAATTTCTAAACTTATTGAAAATCTTGCAAAGTGATAAAAGAACGGTTATGAATAAATTATTTAATAGAATAAATAAAATTCATTAAATGAGAATGACCAGAAAATATAGTAAAAAGAAGAGACAATTAGATGAATAAAAATAATTTTGAAATGGTGACTAAGAGACGAAAAGAGTCCATTGAAGAAGGAAGAATAAAATTACAAAGTAAATTAAAAATGAGAGTTTTATGATTTTAACCAGAATAGAAAACAATGGAAAAATCTTGAAATATTTTAAGATTTTTTAGAATGTCTAATGATATTCGATGAAGTTTTTACTCAGCAATGAGCTGATTATAGGCTTTTATAACGATGAAGTTAATGATATATAAAAATATAAAGAATAATAAAAAAAAATTACTATTCTTTTATGAATAATTTATTAATTGCTTCTAATTATACTCAAGAGTAATAAAATTATAATATTGATTCTAAAAATTTCCATCATTCTAAATAATAACTCAACCAAAAAAATAGTTATATACAATAAAATGATCCTGAAATCCTATTTTATAAACATTTTAATGAGTTATTTCTTACACATGAGATAAATATTTTTTCGCATTTTACAGTTTCAGTTTAATAAAAAATATTTATATAAATAATTATTAATTTATTTCAATTACTCTTTAAATGTAACAATTTATACTATGTATTTTAAAATTAAAATTCATAAAGTTTACTAATAAATAATAACTCATATATTTGTACATATTAAACAATTTAATTAAAGTTATAATTTGGTTTGTTTTCGAAAAAAACATTTTACTTAATTAAATAACACTAAATTATTCTAATATAATAAAAACTATAAATACATGTCTCATTGTTTAAAATAATACATCTTATTTGCTTTTAGATATTGAATAATACGATGTTATCTCTATTGAATGGATTTTTCGAAATCTTCCTCTTTTATCTCCTTTAAAAACGATTCTGTTATTTTCATCTTCTTAATACTTTCAGAATAAATCCTGTGAAACGGATTTTTATTTTAAGTAAAAGTAACACCAACATTAAATCATATGATTAAAGTGATTTATACATAGTTATTTATTTAAAGATTGAGACTTGTTAAAAACATTCTTTTAGGAAATAAATTAACTTAATACCCAATCAAGATAATACAAATCATATAAATAAATAATCAAATCATTTTTATATTTTTTTTAAAAAGAATACTCTAGTTAAATATTGTTTTAATATTAATCAGTACGTTCGTTGTTAGTTTTTTTTTACCTTTCTATATCTTAAAACCATTCATTAATCTTAAATAGAACATAAGAATATTCCTATACAAGTAAATTTAAAAATGTTGTATGAGTTTCGTTTTAAAATCTTCAATTCTAATAAAAAATAATATTAATTTTCTGTAAGCTTTTAGTATTTTCAAATATAATATACATCTAATTTTCACCGTTATTTTTCATTCATTAACTAATTAATTTGTAAAAATGTTGATTATATTTCACTGTATACATTTTTAAACAAACATTTTTATTTTATTTACGTTATATTAATTCAAAACTTTTCCTATTTCATTATGGATTCATCTCGTATAATTATATTAACTTTTATATTTATTAAGTGCCTGATTCTTATATCAGATTTAACGAAATAATGCTATGAATTTAATTTTCTAAAAATATCATTATTAATTAATTTTACAATATTCATCGATACTTATAAATATATATATATATATATATATATATATATATATATATAAATGTAAATAGACACGTTAACTATAACAATTATACACCAGAGAATAACTGTAAGCAAAAAGTTTTTAGAAAGTTTCTAGAAATCTCTTGTCGCAATTAAGTTGTATCATTGATCCTAATGTTGAATGCAACTTGAAATATTAATTGTATTTAAAGTGCGATGTGAGATTTTAAATTGAATTTTGAATATTTCATATCTGTGTATAAATAATTATTTATGTTAAAATAAGCAATGCATTATATAAACTTTCCATCTATTCTGTTGTTACATTTGATAAAGTTCATTTCAAAGTTCTTTAACCAAATATATATTTTATAACTAATTTGATTTATATGCACGTTTTAACGTTTTTCCACTCAAAGGAAACTGGAATTTCTCCCTAGTTTCACGTGTACATACACGTTTCATCCAATCTTATAGAATATCTGAATGTATACTAATTAATGTTATGAATATTGGAATTTAATGTCAATGCTTATCTCTATATTACTTGCTAAATTATAGAGTGCATATAATGGAATTTTGAACGATGCAATTAACACTACAGCTGACACAAATCTGCATTTGAATTGCGTTGAAAATGTAAATTTGTATATTGACTATCTGCAGATATATTTCATATAAATTTTCAATAATGCTATTCATCGATTTTCATATAATTCATATTTAATAACTCTTGCATAAAAACATAATTTTAATATTTTTGTCGATAATTTCGAAAGATATTAATAAATCTAAATACATATAACTATTTTAACTTCTAAACAAATATAGTACTAAAAACTTGTATTAAATATTCAGTGATTTTTTTCAAAGTAAACAAGATTGTCGTATATTAATAGCTAGTTCTATCATGAAATGTTAATTTAATTTTTAAATACCATTTCCTTATTAAATGAATAAAAATTATAAATATGCATTTCTTTCTTATCAATAATAAAAAATATTTTTATAGTAAAATTATATATATATATATTTAGTCGTTGAAAATGAAATGGCGTTTTTCAAAATTTAAACTTTCCACCCTCGTAATTTAAATTTTTTCCATACGAATAGCGCTATATATGTGCAATTTGAAAAGTACATACATCATATGTAAATTTATGAACATAACCTCATTTATATAGTGAATTCCACATTATTAAGAATCGTTTTTTAGGCAACATGAAAATGAGGAAAAATAAATTTTATGTTTTATATTATTTTTTTAAAAAAAAATTATGTCTAGTCTTTATATTATTTAAAATACAGATAATATATTAAAAAAATATTAAAAATATATCGGTAATGATGTACATTCTTTCCAAAAAAATATTTATTGATTATTTTATAATAATCTTTAATTTTGTCACATTTAATTAATTTGCCATCAATGAATTATTAAATGAATAAACTCTCTTGTTATACTAAATTATTTCTTTTTTTATGAATTTTAAAATTTAGTTTAACCTAATCACTCTTAATTAACATTATAATTTTTTATCAAATTATCGAATAATCAATTACTGTTCACTTTTTCACCTAATATCTAATATTAAGTTCGATTTCTAAGCCGTTATTGTCAAAATTCTAAAATATATTCTTTTGCAATACAACTCTGTGATTAATACTTTTAGAATAACTCCTGTAAAACGGATTTTTATAAATATATAAAGTATAAATATATAATAGTGATTATTGGATACTTACATACAATTTTATAGCGTTGGATATAACAAATGTGATGTTAGTTATTAACTACTTCATTTATATTAAAGTGCAATTTCCACAATATCAAAACAAATTGTTAAAATGTACTGATTTAATTTACTGAAACTAACTTCGTATAATACAATTTACTACAAAAACATTAAACGAGGTGTAGCTTTTAAAACTGTCTTTAATGATTAATTTCAAATTTCATTACTATACTAAAACTTTAATAAATGAGAAAATAATATGTACTGAAATAAATTATTGGAAAAGATACAACTTCTCTTTTAACAATAATTAATACTACATTGTAGAAAAGATTAATGATCGAAAATATCAAGTCGATTTAATTCTTATTCACCTCATAGCTTATCTATTCTAAAAATGTGATTTTGACATTTTACAGAAAATGTTTTTTAGTTTTTTATATAATTGAAAATATATTATAAAGATTATTTAAATAATTTTCTTTATATTCTAATAATTCAAAAATATTAATTATATTTTGTGTCTAAAATACAAAAATCTTGCATACAATTGGATAGTGATGATAAAGTTAATAATCCGAAAAAAGTGAATCTATTTCAATCTGAATAATACATCAATGAGAAATATTCCAATAAAAACAATTATGTAAATTTTCAATGCATTGAAATTGGATCAGTGTAATTTATAATATCAAAAACATAATCCAAACATCTCTATGCATTGAAATATTTGCCACTATTGGATTATTTCAAAATTGTGCATAAACTTCTATTTAAAACGATTAGTATTAATAAATTTATGACAATACGGAATTTACGACTCGATAGTATAAATAATGCGTACTGAAAATGTAACAGTAATTTTCGCATTATCGCAAAATGTACTGGTAAATTGGAATTGTTTCACAATATACACTTAAAAGCTTTTAAAATTTAATTATTGTACTAGATGATTATTTTTTTATATAACTAATGGAAGTAATGTTAATCTAAAACGAAGTATATCAAATATAAAGAAAATTGTATTTTGTTAAAAATACAAATCACGTAAACGGTGTAACCATATGTAGGTACGGAATCACGAATATGAAACTTACGTCTAGAAAACTGCGATAAAATTCTGACAATGATGAATTACTTCACAATCGTATGGAGTTTCGCAATATCTTAGATTATAATCCATTAGTGTTCCATTTAACGACGAAAAAGAAAGAATTTTCTATTACAACAACACCCTCTGAACTGGCACAAAAATTAATATGCTTTATTGTTTCTTTATATTATATATATATATATATATATATATATATATATATATATATATATATATATATACATACATATAAACATATATAATTACATACATACACGCATATATATATATATATATATATATATATATATATATATATACACATCTGTGTGTATTTATGTATATATAAAGGAATGATAAAGATGTTTTTTAGAATGGATAGAACATTCGATAGGGATTTAATTTTAAGTTCTATCATGTAAAAAATCATCCTATATATATGTATGTATGTATGTACGAGGTGTGATCAAAAAATAAGGTGAATTTTTATTTTTTTCAAAGAATATTTATTTATTCATCAATTTTTATTTTGTCCCCTTCAAAGTAATCCCCCTCGGATATAATGCACTTGTGCCAACGCTTTTTCCAATCCTCAAAGCATTTCAAAAAATCATTTTTTGTGATCTTGTTCAGCTCCTCTTTCGATGCCGTCTTTATTTCCTCAATCGTTGCAAAACGCCGTCCTTTCATGGGCCTCTTCAGTTTCGGGAACAAGAAGAAGTCACAGGGGGCCAGGTCTGGGGAATACGGTGCCTGCGGCATCATTAGTGTGTTGGTTTTAGCCAAAAATTCGCGCACAAGCAACGATGTGTGAGCAGGGGCGTTATCATGGTGCAAAAGCCAATTTTTGTTCTTCCACAAATTCGGACGTTTCTGGCGGATTGCTTCGCGCAAATTGCGCATAACTTGCAGGTAATATTCCTTATTTACTGTTCTACCCTGTGGCAAGAACTCATGATGCACCATGCCCCTGCAATCAAAGAAAACTGTAAGCAAAACCTTCACATTTGATTGAACTTGGCGTGCTTTTTTTGGTCTTGGTGATCCGGAATGCCTCAACTGGGACGATTGAGTCTTAGTTTCGACGTCATAACCGTATACCTATGTTTTGTCACCTGTTATGACCCTGTCGAGTAAATCTGGGTCGTCGTTGACGTCATTCAATAGCTCTTGGGCGATGCTCATGGGACGGTTTTTTTGGTCTAAATTGAGCAATTTCGGAACAAACTTCGCTGACACACGTCTCATGTCTAAAACACCCGTTAAAATTGATTGGCACGAACCAAACGAGATGCCAATATCATCAGCAATTTCTCTAATGGTAATTCGACGATTCCTCAACACTATTTTCTTCACTTCTTCAACGTTCTCATCAGTTGTTAACGTGCTGGGGCGTCCAGAACGAGATTCGTCGTTGGTGTCTTCTCGGCCTTCTTGGAAGAGTTTATACCACTTGTAAACATTTTTTTGGCTTAAAGTAGACTCATCGTATGCCACTTTCAACATTTCAAGTGTTTTGGAGCACTTGATTCCATTTTTCACACAAAATTTAATGCAAACTCTTTGATCCATGATTTTCGACAGCGGAAAATCGTGGAGCCTGCAAAACACTTCTAACTTTTATGCCTCTCACCAACAAACTAAACATGCTACATAGCTGAAATTTGGAACATATATTCGAGACGAGTGTACCAACATAACCAAATAAAAAAAATCGAAGATCGAACGGATGTAGCCAGCTAAATTTCAAAATTCACCTTACTTTTTGATCACACCTCGTATATACTCATAAGTTCGAAGGTCGTTTGATAAATATTTAAATTTATTTATTATTTAATTTAATTTAATTTTTCAATTTAGTTTTTTTTACTTTTTTACCATACTTATCAAACAACCCTCGTATGTATGTATGTTATATTATTAATTTACCATACATAACAAAAATATTTATATATTTTTTTAAGAAAATATTATTTAATAAATCCAAATCTATGTCTAACTTATAATATAATATATTTTAAATAATTAATTTCAAGTAATTATACATTTCAAACATTTTAAATTATATATATTTATACATTTTAAATAATTACAAATCATAAATAATAGCAGTCTCTTCTATCCTACAGTGCGTGAAAACCTCTGTCAAAACTTTTCAAATTAGACTCAGTTTTGAATGATTTGGGATCATAACTGACTGCACTGATTTTAAATATATATATATATATATATATATATATATATTATTATTATTATATTACCAAAAAAGTTTGATAATTTTTGCATATATCATAATCCAAAAAAAACATGGATGATGTAACTCATTACTCCAGGCATATTACTGAGAACAAAGTGCTTACCTTGTTTCATATGTTCATCGTATCATGATGTATTCACTTTATTTTAAAATATAATTTCAATTTTTCAAAATATCTCTACAAAATAATGTAATACATGCATGTTCACAAATGTAAACTTGATTTTAGCGTTACTAAATTTTCAAGAAAAATTTGTATCACATTTGGAGAAGGATTAGTTATATTAAGAGAAGGTTTAAAAATTACTTCAGAAAAAAAAACTGTTAGAAGACGAAGTGTCAGACTAGATAAACTATCAAATATAACAAATTACTGAAACTAATTCGAATTAATGTGTCAATAACTTACTGAAGAGTTCAAAGTAAATAACGAAACAATATGTAGTCATTTTCATAAAATAAGGAAAAGATGTAAATTAAGTAAATGGGTCTTGCGTGTTTTAACTCCTGACAATAAATTATATTGTCTTAAATTTTATGCATCTTTTATTTCGCCACTAAAATTACAAAAAATGTTTACTTATGATGACAAATTGATACTTCATCATCGAATAACATTTTTCTATAATCATCTAAAGTAGAATTTTCAAAAAAAGTTATTTTCTGTGTTTGGTACTAACTCTAAGAGAAATTATTCATTATGAATATCTACAATTTGGTCAAACCCTCACAACAAAAATTTATATTAAATAGCTATAAATAGTACCAACAAAAACAACCAACGTTGACAAATCGTTAAATAGTTTTTTTTTTCAAGATATCGTTCGGACACATGTTTCTATAATGATAAGAGAGAAGATAATGAATTTAGAATTGGAAATTATTTTTATTCCTTATATTCACCAGATTAATAATTATTGAATTTCCATTTATTTTTGTCTTTGATTAACCATACTCATGGAATTTAATAATGACATAGCATTAAAAGCAGAATATTCTCAGTTTTTTAAAAATAAACTTTAACTAAATTTCTATAGCATAATTATTAAATTTACTTTAATTTTATACAACGGAAATAAAATCATTCTAGGAACGAATTTCTGTTAAAATATAATTCTCAAAAGTTAAAAAAAATTACAAAAAGTTAAAAAACTTGAAATTATTTTTAAAAAGTTTATAATTGAAAAAAGAAACTAATTGAAGTAATGAAATATTAGTTATAAATAGAATGGACTTCGACAATAAATCTATTTTAAACTGCTGAAAGTATTGACTTTGAATTCCTCAAGTTTTTTTTTAACAAAAAAATTCGTTACATTCCTTCACGTATTGAATTGTGTACGAACATATTTCAAATGATTATTGGTAAAATTTCAACAAAGAAATTTATGGACACGGAAATTAAATTTAGTACATCATATTTGTTGAAAATTAAAGTATTTTTTAATTATATTCTTTTCTTTGTGTATATATTTATTTTACTATGTATTAATTCTTTAATTATGAACATATTAACACACACACACGTGTATATATATATATATATATATATATATATATATATATATAATTTTAATTGATAAACTCTTGAATCTATCATTTTAACGAATCTTATATATTCTGTCTGTTTTCATAAAAAAATAATATTTTCTCGGTACATTTTGACGTATGTTGGCTGAAATCCAACCATTTTCATTCAGAAAAGCTACACGTAGTGAAATCTAAAGGGAGATGAGTTGTCTAATTTCATGCACACTGGAGATATCCATCAAAAACAGGTTGTAACATACAGGTTATTTACTCCAGCGTGGCAGACGCAACGTAAAGAGGATATCATATGCACGTATCTTACACATAAATGTATTTATATGAGTAGTTCGTGCACGTATTATGTATGTTATGTGAATATATGTATACATACATACATATATTGTATATAGATAATAAAAATATTTTTATTTTATAACAACAAACCCAATTCATTTGAAAGACAATAAAAAAATCATTTCTATTGAATTTTACGATACAATAAAATAATTTCGCATAAACTTAAAAATCTCATTAAAGTAAAAAAATATTTCCATAATATATAATTATAACTTTAAATTTATATATATATAAATAAATGTGTGTGTGTATGTACAAATTTTTGTGAAGAGACATTTGTAGAAAAATATTGTTAAACATAAATAATCAGTCGTGAGAATAATAAATATCACGCAAGAGTCAAATGTTCTTGTAACAAAAAGCATATCCAGAAATTAAAACCTGATAAGAGACATTATATAAAATTACACACCTGCTTTTTAATTAATTGACCTAGATGTATAAAATTAAGTATTTGAATTTAAATTAAATAGCAATTTTAAATGAAACATAAGATAACGAAACACCTTAAGTTAATTTATATTAAGAATATAAATTAACAATTTTTTACCTTCTAAAGTACTTAATTATTTCAAAAAAGTTAGAAAAAAATAATTTATAAAAAAAATTTCTGCTAACCATTGGTTATTTAGAAATTACCAAGATAAATTTATCATATAAATTAATATTGACATATAAAATTCATATTGAAACTTAAAAATAACTTCAGTTTTCGATTTTAATTTTTCTTTATTTTAAATTTTTTAACTCGTTAAGCAATTTAGAAAAATATTTTTTTAATGGAATGTAATTAATAAAATATTAATTTATACTTAAAAAATTTTTCAATATACTTTTTTTTTAATTGAGAGAGAACTATTTTAATTATTTTGTTTTTTTAAAAAAATAAAAATAAATTTCA
>CP092089.1:5675125-5712625 GCA_029203775.1 Neoneuromus ignobilis | reverse complement strand
CGATAAATTCTAGAATTATTAAATCTTACAGAACTTAAGACTAATATAAAATAAAAATAATAGTGGAAGAGTATAGAAAAAATGTGATATTTTTATATAAAATAAAGAGTTACATATTTTCTACAAAGTATTAAAATTTTATTCACTATGGATTAAAGTATTATTTTGTAATAAAAGTCGGGAGTATTTTATATTACATAATATAAGTTTATATAAGCCTTTAAAATTTTGAATATTCACTAGAAACATCCAATAATGTCACAAATTTAGTCATGGATTTCGCAGTTAAACCCATAACAACACTTTGTTCGATTTCAAAGTTAATCATTCAGCAACACTTACTTGCAAACTTGATTAAATACTTGACATAGTCTATAGTACATTAAGAAAGACGATATGTAGCAATAATACCAAACTCACATGACTTATATTTCTGCAATATATTGGGTTGGCACAAAAGTCATTGCGTTTTTTTTTCCGCTAAATGGTTGTAGTCATTCTAAGTAGTTCTTCTCCATTGCAAACTTCAGACTGTATATGGTATTTGACAGCTCTGACATTTCATAGATTATTCAGTAAAAAAGTTTTAAGTTTTGTTGTTTATTTAGTGTTGTACATTGATTTGAAATGGATATTCCAGACGGTCATTTTCGCCATATTTTACTTTATTACTTCCGGAAAGGTAAAAACGCAGTGCAAGCTCAGAAAAAAATATGTGCAGTTTATGGTGAAGACTCACTAAAAGAACGCCAATGTCAGAATTGGTTTGCTCGTTTTCGTTCCGGGGATTTTAATCTCGAAGATGCACCACGGTCTGGACGCTCAACTGAAGTTGACGACGACAAAATAAAGGCAATGATCAAAAATAACCGGCGTAGTGCGACACGAGAGATCGCAGAGAAGCTTCACATATCACATACAAGCGTTGAAAGACATTTAAAACAACTTGGTTATGTTGATAAGCTCGATATTTGGGTTCCCCACAAGTTGAAAGAAATTCATCTCGCCAAACGAATTTCCATCTGCGATTCATTGCTGAAACGTAACGTTATCGATCCATTTTTAAAGCGAATCATAACGGGCGATGAAAATTGGGTTGTTTACGATAACGTCGTGTGAAAAAGATCATGGAGCAAGCGAGATGAGCCTGCGCAATCGACATCAAAAGCCGATATTCATCAAAAGAAGGTTTTGCTGAGTGTTTGGTGGGATTTCAAAGGTATTGTTTATTTTGGTCTGCTACCAAGGAACCAAACCATCAATTCGGATATCTACTGTCGCCAGCTAATGGAATTGGACAAAGAAATTAGGGAAAAGCGGCCAGAACTGGCAAATCGTAAAGGCGTCATCTTCCATCGCGACAACGCCAGATCACACACATCTTTGGTCACTCGCCAAAAATTATTAGCGTTCGGCTGGGAAGTGATGTCTCATCCACCGTATAGCCCTGAACTTGCACTATCGGATTATCATTTATTCCGTTCACTTCAAAACCATTTGAATGGAAAAATATTCGATTCCAATGAGGCTGTCAAAAATGAGTTGGTTCAGTTTTTTTCCTCTAAAAACCAAACTTTCTACGAAAGCGGAATTATGAAGTTGACTGAAAGATGGCAAAAGGTCATCGAACAAAACGGCCAATATATAATTGATTAATGCTTGCTATTTATATTAATAAAATTGCTTTGAAAATCATAATAAAAAATGCAATGACTTTTATGCCAACACAATAACTAATACATTTTTTTTATTAAATATTTTTTTAAGAATTTTTGTTATTTTGATTATTCTTTATTTATTTATCTAGTTCTATAGAAAGAAATATAAATATAGTTTAAAAGTTATATATATATATAAAATTATATAAATATAAAATACAACAAAACTAATATCTCGTTGTGTAGTCATCACTTCAATGCTGACAATTATTGTTGTGATGAATGAATGACTGTAATAATGTTTGCAAAAATTATTCTTGGCATATTTATTATACAAACAATTACATTGTCATAAAACCGTCTTACATTAACGATTGTGAAAACACCTATTTCCTTGTCAACTATTATACATGAGCATGCAAATATCCACATAATTCAACAGACATATTCTCAATGTGCGTCTCCCCCGTAAACAAAACACACTCGACGAAACAAATAACTGTCATTACAAATTTAACATGTATAAGGGACGATGGAATACAAACTATGGCATGTCACCGCTTACCGTGAGGGTAACATAACCTCATATAATAGAAACTTGGTGTCGGATAATAAGAGCCATTATGAAGCTACTACGTACACGTGACTTATAACGGCGCGGGACTTCACGCCGTTTTAAAGTAGATATATGTGCTGCATGAGAAATTGTCACACTGCTGATGGCAGCGGTGATGTTTTTTTCACCGACAAAAAGTTTTTATCATATTTCATTTTTTATGTCACAAAAAATTACCCTTTTCTCTGTTTATATTATACTCGGAATGTGTGAACGCGATTTTTCACCTGCAACGTGTCTACTTTTTTCTATATAATTATATAAATAAATACATTCAAATGTATAAACAAAAATGTATACATACATTCAAAACGATTACATATGTACAAATATATATATATATATATATATATATATATATATATATATATATTCATTTTCAGTTTCAACAACAGTAATTCGAACATACATAGGAATTAATACAGTGAATAAAATTAATTATACTCAGTTATTTTATACCTATATTGAACTATAATTTCAAATTAAATGTCATATTTTCAGGGATTCGATTATTTATGTTTATAGCTATAGTTTAATATACACAATAGTTCTGTAAAATATTAATATTTTTTCATTTCACACACACAAATATATATACACCCGTTCCTCAATTTACGCGGAGTATCCGTTCCATGTGGATTTGTTTTACGCGAATGAAAATCGCGTAAATTGAGTCTGTCAGTACAATAGAAAAAAATTTTTGAAATAAAAGCTAGTAAAGTTGTAGAAACACATATTTATTTCACATAGTTTAACAAAAAAATAATGACGTTTTAGAAAACAAAAGTAGATAAATTTTATTCAGTGTCACTATCGCTAGTGTAATTCAAAAGAATCAACCTTTTATATATCTATATCGTGCTTTTATACGTTCAAATAAAAATTTGCGTCACTCTGATATATAATAAATTCCATGAAAAATTATATAAAATAAATCTATCTGACCGGGTATAAAAAGTGCTGCGTAAATCAATACCGCGTAAAAAAAGTCCCATGTAAATAGAAGTATAATTTTCGCGTAAAAAAACTCGCGTAAAAAAAACCGCGTAAATTGAGAAACGGGTGTAAGTTATATGTAACACATGTAACTTTCCCAAGGCTAGTCATACGGGAATAGCATACATTGTCTACGTGTTGATTGTTGAAGAATAATTCCTTTAGGAAGTAAATAGAATTATAAAAAACGCGACAATCAATTTTTGAAGTAAATAAAATATCGTAATAATAAGAACTAAAGGTTTCTTTGTTACTTAATACACTTGGTAACATCAGTTTTACACTGGACGTTGCAACGACAACATAAATTTTAAATGGAGGATGCAACAAGAAGAACTCCTCAAGTCACTGTTGTTGATTGATAATTGAAGAACCTGATTTTAAACGTTGCAATTGATTGATTGATGAATAAAAATATGTTTTATTAAAAATCGTACTTTCGATTATTTAAAAATAAAACTTGTATATTTATATATATATATATATATATATATATATATATATATATATATGATTTTAAGAAAATCTTCGGTTTTACTCAGATTAGATAAAATAACCGATATAATATCAATATGGAATTTTAATCATAAAATTATTATTATATTGTAATAAGACATTATCAGCATCATTATGTTTTTCATAATGTAGAAATTTATCTTGTTTCGTTTTACCAGCATTTTTCTATTTTCCTATATTTATTCTCTCTGCTACTTTGTGCTATTCTGTTATCTTTTATTCCATTTTAATATGCTTTCCACTTTTCTCTGAATTCATTCTATCAGATTTTTTCTCATTTAATTCGTCTTAAAAAAATATTTTTACTGTTCATATTAATTTGTCTTTTCTTGTACCTTGACACAATTTCAATTCCATATTATAGCACTGAGTTTCCCATTGCCAATTTTAATGAATCATGCTTCTGAGATTTAATTTATTTTCTAAGATATACTTAATTGTTCCAATTATAGTTTGGAATTTGTTAACCTTATTTTACATTCAACATTGTGTCCATTTTTTAATTATATTTCTATCTGTGATGAGATATGGGTGCATCGATCTACCCCAGAGTCTAAGAAAGAAAATATTTCATGTATAATTGGTTTTGGACACGTTCTGTTACAGGAATCCAAAATTATTAATATGTTTGAAAAAGTGTTTAAATGTTAGCCAAAGTTATGCAAAAAATTACTTGTTTGTTCTTTTAAAAATTATGAATTTTATAAAAATGTGGTAAAAATTTTGGTTTATATTTAACTGACCTAAAAAGAAAAACTTTAAATGTGAAATATATTGTAATTAGAGATGCGGATTAATGATAGAAAATGATTAAAAAATATTTGTAATAAACATGAAAATGTAATTTATAAAATTAATAATTTATATTTAAAATAAAAACCAACAGATAAATATTTGATATAATTTTAGTCGAAAAAAATTAGTCTAAATACAGCATAAAGTCAAAGTATAAGAAATATAAAAACAAAATTACATGTAATTTAAGGCGAAAAAATATAGGTTTTTCAAATATTTGACTGTATAATTTATTACAAAAATGAAATATATGAAAAGTTAATAAATACCTAACAAAAAAATATTAAAAATTATTAATAAACAAGAATACTTAAAAAAATATAACTGGAAAATTAATACAACAACGGTGACTTAAAAATATAAAAGTGTTAAATTCCTATTAGTATTTTTTACTAATAATCAAAAAATAAATAAATCGAGTTTCAATACCAAACAGAACTGATTTTCGGTTATAAAAAATTAAAAAATGAACATTTTTTATTTAGTAGTTAAACAGAGCCATATAAAGCAATAATTACTTTATGTTAGCTAATTCAATTAGTTATCAAATTACATATATACATAACACAATCCTATATTGCAAGTCATTTATCAAAAGCAAATTAAATATTTGTTATAATTCTAGTCCATTATTCTAAATCCTCGCTAGTTCACTATTGCAGCCTAACCTTTTCATTTAGCATTTTGATCAAACTAATTAGCTAACCATTGCGTTTTACCAACGGAAATATTCAATCCATATACCTGATTAAATTTATTGAAATTACGACGGCAACAATGATATTTTATGCGTCTATTAACAAAACTAAATTTCTCTCTGTGTATTAAGATAAATTTCCATTAGTTTTAATAACTTAATCACAATGTATTACCCAACGCAAACACACGAATACTGAAAATGAATTGATCGTGCACACGAGTTTCAAAATTGCAAGACCAATTACATGTAGATGTATTATATATATATATATATATATATATATATATTTATACAAATTCTGTATATAAGCATATGTACACACAGTTCCTCATATATGTAGGTATTGATTTTGAAGTGTAATGTAGTACATGCGGCATTACTTTGTTATATATTTGCATTCATTGTGTGAGAGAAGCTCATATGTTTACCAAAGCCTAAGAGACGAAGACTGAAGAGGTCTCTGGAGATATCATGAAATTCGTCTGGCGTATATATGTGTACGTTTCATGCAGGTATCTGAAACATTACTAAAATCTGAAACAGCTTTGAAGCATTTCTTTGACTATATGATACGTTAAAAATGATCTAGTACTGATAATATATTTTAATATTGAATAAATATTAATGATCGTATAAAGAAGTCATTTCCATGCGATTATTTTTTCTTTATAAAGAATAAATATTATGTTTATATTTACATTAATATCCAAATATGTATACATATTTGATATTTAAGTATTATGTGAGCTCGAGTGTAACGTTTCGTTTAAGTGTATAGGAAATGTTTAACCTAAACGATATTTGTAATCTGGTTAAAGATATTTCATTAAAAATAAATATAATCTGCAAAAAAACGTTTCTTTAAAAACACTCTTATCATAAATATTTTTAATGCAATTAAAAAATTCAGAACAAAACCAAAAATGAACATTTTTATTGAGGTAAATATAAAATTTGTAATATATGACTATAATTAATATTAATTATTATATAAAGACATTTTTTAAATTTCACAAATTTGAATAGAGTTCATTGTTTATTTTTGTTTACAAATTTAAATACACACATACATACATATATATATATATATATATATATATATATATATATATACATACACACATATATATATATATATATATATATATATATATATATATATATATATATATATATATATATACTTGAGCAAGTGTTTGTGTATGAATTGAAGTTTATATATAGGTATATGAAAGTTATTCACCTAGTCAAAATTTATTTACAAAAGAACAATGCTTTATATCTCACAAGAGAACCATTTTTATGTAAATTACTGAAAAAATATCATATCTTATTCTGTTTTTATCAAATACTCGAATTGAAAACTACATTATATTTCCAACTTTATATATATATATATATATATATATATATATATATATATATATATATATAAATGTGTATGTATGTATGTATGTATAGAGTGATTGCTAACGGTATTCGTCACATGGAAGACATTTTAAATTTTATGTGAAATTCAAAAAAAGATATATATTTCAAGTAAAATATTTATTTTGTTATAACTATATAAATTTTACATTAACATTTCACTTTATTTTCTTAGTAACAACAAAAATATAAAATTTACTTAAATGTCAAATTTACACTGGATAAAAATATTCGACGAACGAAAGTTATAAAATGTAATAAATTTATATCTGGGAATGCTGTAGTATTGTACAATAAATATTTTCATTTTAAAATTTCACGGTCACTTAAAATTTTATTATAAAGTTTCATTTTTCTAATATGTTATATTGTATTGTTTTCAAATAACCATCATTTAAAATTGACCGATAATAAAAAGAAAGGACAACTTCGTAAATACAAATTATTATGAGTTTATATTCACTAGAAATAGTATAATTAAGTTCTACGACCTGTTTTGGTATTATTAATCATTACAAAAGTATTGATAAATTTGAAAACAGACTTAAATCTGGTAGATCACTAAAGCTTATGAACCGCAAAAAAAGAAATAAAAGTTTTTGATAACATATAATGCTTCTCATATCTTAAAAACTTTATCGTAGTCTCCAGATCTAAATCCTTTTAAACTTGTATGAGATATTTTTGATAAACGTGTTAAAAAATATCACATAATATCAATAAAATTATATGCAATAGTATTACAAAAAATGGTCCGAAATTACATAGGAAATAGCTCTAAAACTAATTTATTCTGTGTTGAATCAGAATAAACTATACAAGTAATTAAAGGAAAAACAGACCAATTAAACATTGTTTTTTTTAATTATATGCAATTATTTTCTATTTTAAAACTACTTGGGTAGCTAATACTTGTGTTCACAATAAATTTGTTATTACAGTATATCTGATATTATTTCTTATAACTTAGTAAATAAAATTAAATATTCTATTTACCATTTTAATTTCAAATTCATATAGTTATAATAAAATACAGATTTTATTATATTTTCTTAAATTTCCCAAACAGTTATATTTAGAATACCTTCCATATTGTAAATAATTTTATCGATGAGTGTATCATTATATATGTATATATATATATATATATGTATGTGTGTGTGTGTTTGTGTATGTGTGTTTGTATGTGTATAGGAAGTGCCAGAACAAAGTTCATATCTAAAATTGTAAAGATTAAAAAGTAAAAAAATATCTCTTAAATGTTCAACTTGTTAAATGCATTGATATGGGACAGTAATGAATTATTCGATTAAAATTAATATAATATTTTAAGTATGGTCAAGAAATGTTGATTATTTTTATTTTATATAATATATATATATATATATATATATATATATATATATATATAAGAGATAAAATAAAATCCCACGATTTTTTTTTAAAATGCCTATCAACACTTTTTATATAAGAGTATTTGAATCGCATATAATTAAATGAAAAAAATAATCATAAACATTTTAATATACTTTTTTATAATCTGAAATATATAGAAAATATATCAATTAACATCTAAGAAATTGAATATCAAGAAGATATTAGGTTGGCAAGTATCTCCCTTCCGCTTTTTTTTTGTACATAGCTGCGAAATTCAAAAGACCAGAAGGCGGAAGGGAGATATTTGCCAACCTAATATTTGAGATAAACGAAATCAATAATATTTTACAAATATATATTAAAAAGGTGAATGTTAAAAATGTTCACTTAGAAATTATTAAGCAAAAAATAAATAGCAACTTTTAAATATTTAAAAAAATACATTACTCTATGATACATATTTATTTTTTGAAATATGTTTACAAAAATCATTTGATTATTTAGAATATGGAAGGAAAGATAACGAAGTAAATGAAAAAATTAGGTATGTAGAAAAAAATCTTTTTTTAAAAAAAATAATGGCAGAAAAATGCTTACAAGATAATATAAAACAAAAAAATTACGAAATTGTTTTGAAACAAACAGTTTTTTTTCATTTATTCTATAAAATTATTTCAAAGAATAATTTTATTTATATATCAAATCTGATATGAACATAAATAGATAGTGTTTTTCACTCGGATTTGAAATATTTTACATTTTTAAATTGAATGTACTGAATTACAACATTTTAAAAAGACATATCAACTTAATTATTCTACACAAAATGCTTAAGGTATACATTTTTATTTTATTTTGAGAAAAAAGAAACGTACCTAAATAAATACAATACCAAATATTATTTTTTTATATTTTAAATATTATATAATAACAAATAAATATATATATATATATATATATATATAGATATATATTTATTGAAATATCTTATAGTATTTTTATTTCTATACTGTCAAAAAAAATTAAAATTCTGATAATATAAATTATATTTACTTCCTAAAAAAGTAGTTTTGACTTCACGTTTTCACGAAAAAATGTCATTAAAAACAATTTAGATTCATTGGTATAATGAATGTTTTTATTAAAAATCTCTCTCTTTCTCTCTCTCTCTCTCTCTCTCTCTCTCTATATATATATATATATATATATATATATATATACATACAATATTATTTACTAAACTTAAAACTCATGATAAGATTTTAATAAAAATACTCTTTAAATTGTTTCACACTTGTGAAAATGACGTTTTAAAATAAATATATAAATCTAAGTTTGTCTCGAATTCAAAGTTAAAGTTTAAAATTGTTATATAAAGAAAGTTTACAAGATAGAACTTTTATTTTATAGTCATTGAAAAAGTTTCAAAATCAATTCATATGATCGTGCATAACAATTCCCAATGCAACTTTGTAACTACATCATAATAATAACACACTCAAAACATAACTTCGTACTAAATATATACATAAATATATTTCATGTCAGTCCATCGTTTCTTTTCAACTATGTATCACATAACAGTTAGCGTTATTGTGAAATAAAACTCGCATAAACGATATATCTACACATCGTAAAGTATATTTTTATCGGCGAATTAAATTTTTAATCATCATAACTTTTTCAAACGTTACACTGAACACACACACGTCATATTCAACATGTGACAGTGGCTATAATCTATGTTATCAAAATGTCATGTCGTGACATCAGGTTATATTATAGATGATATATTTTCAATATTATTGCATTGTTTAATGTGCTGAAAAAGTATAATTTAGATTTTACAATTTCATTTTTATGTAAACATATGTGGTCACTGATGATTTATACCATTACCATTAAATCATTACAAACATTCATCATTATACAATTTGTTAATGAATATTTATGAAAAAGATTTCTTATATATATATAATATTTTAATTTTCCAACTTGTGACTAATTTATCAGCCCTCCATAGTCCTTTATTATCTCCCTTTCTTTGTATGTCCCTACAAGTGCTAGATCCCAAGTCTTACATTATTTGTTTTATGTACTGTAGTTAAGTCTTGATCTTGGTTTATAATTTTCTCCCTTCTTAATTCTCTTTAATATACTTTTTAATAAGATCTCTTATCTTATCATAGGTCCCATTAGCCTCATTCTTCTAAACAATTTCTCATTTAATACTCTATCTACCTATTTAACATCACATATTCTTCTATAACATCAAACTTAAAAACTTTTAAACATTTATTTTTACCTCTATTATAATTGTTCATATTTTACATCCATACAAAAAAATATATTCCACACAAACTTCATCAAATTTTTCTTTGTTTTTATATTGATATTTTTAGATGAAAAACAGTCATTTTTATATTAAAGTTCATTTTAATGTTAATTTTTTTTATTTCTCTTTTAATTGTCCCACCTTTATTAATCACTAATTATATAAAAAAAAATTAAATAACTATGAAAAGTATTATTATTTAATTTTCATCGTCTTGGAATTTAAGAACAGATATTCTACTTTTTACACAATAAATATTTTTTTATGTATTTATCTTTATTTCATCAAAAAAAAATATTTTCAATTCAATATGATAGTGGATTTATTTATAATATAATTATCAACAAATACGATTTAATTATTTTGGATTTTAAAAATAATAATTCAGGATCTGCTTTTTAAATAATATTTTCTTATTGTATCTCCTCAACTATATTTTTTAAAGTTTTACAAAGTTTCATTTTGTTATTAATAACAAATTTAATCATGTTTAAACAAAATATTTAATAACGTTTAAAAATTGTAATTCTATTCAAAATATTCAATTTAATTAATATATTTTTCTTTGTATTTAATTATTTAAAATATATAGGGATATCCAAATGTGACGCCTAGATTTGTATTTTATTAAAAAGAAACTATACACATGTTTCCCTATTCACCGCCCTATACACATGTTTCTTTTCAATAAAACACAAATCTAGGCATTATATTTGGATGACGCTATATTATTATACTTCTTAGTGATTAAATTTAAAATACATAGATAAATATTCCACATATTTTTATCTTAAAATAATATTTTTAATTAGTAATTGACTCAAACTTATTACAGAAATAGTTAGTTAATCAATATAGTAAATGTAAATTTATAATAGTAATTTTAAATATAATAAAATTATAAATTTTCAAAAGTGGTTCCTTTTTATAAAGTAAAAAAAAAAAACTAATAAATGAATTAAAAACATAAATTTTACAAAAAATATAGTAATATAATTTATAGTATAGAGTCATCTAAATGTGATGCCTAGATTTGTATTTTATTAAAAAAAAAAACTTGTGTATAGGGTGGTGAATAGAAAAACATGTGTATGGTTTATTTTTAATAAAACACAAATTTAGATGTTACATTTGGATGGCCCTATATAATTAAATTAAAAAAGATAGATAGTTCATATTTTTATAACAGAAATTATATATTTTTTAAAAAAAACTTTTCTGTTTGTATAGTACAATTGTGAATTAATCATTATGACAGATAAATTATTAATTTGAGTAATTATAATTAAAATAAAACTAAAAAAATCCGCAATTGTTCGTTAAAAAAACGAAATATTTAAATAAATTAAAAAAATGTATAAAATTATTTCAAAAACAGCATTAATAACAACAAATAACCACAATGTCGTCATTTTATTTTATCCAGAACAAAATGTCAACTTAACACTCGTTGTTAAACAAGTATACAATTAATTACTAGTTTTATACGTTAAATGTAATTGCAATTAGTTTAAAATTAAATACACTTGATTTCGTGTAATTACAATTACATTTTAGTTCAAGGAATAAAATAAATTTCATTAACAAACTTTAACATACAGAATCATTTGGCATACATAACGACCGATGTATTTAACATATCCACAATGCAAGTCTGGCAAATAATAAATAAATCAAACTAAAGTTTTTTGTAACTGAATATTAGAATATAAATCTCATTTTTTATATTTGTATCTATTGTGATTTATTTTTCCTAAATAATAAGTGTTTGAAAAATAGGTTTATTAAAAGATAATTTATATTCATTCTCTTTACTTGAGTAAATCATTTTTAAAATATATTATTTGTTTTCATTTTAAATAAAATTATCTTTTTATAACTTCTAAAAATATCAATATTATTCCAGTAATGATTATTTATTTTATTACACTTGAAATAAAATTCATTAATTTATGGTTTGAAATTTCTTACGTATTAAAATAAATTGATTTTTTCTTCACATAAATATTCAAATTTAAAATAAATTCATGAATATTCGTTACATAAACTTTTTTATTTTTATATAATATTATTTGTTTAATCAGGCAATCTCACTATATATATATATATATATATATATATGTGTGTGTGTGTGTGTGTGTGTGTATTATAAAAATGCGTATGTATGCGTGTATGTATTTCATTTTAAATAAAAATATCAGAAATCTTTCGTTGAAGTAACAAATGAATTTTCAACAATATTTGCTTTAGATAATAAACAGAAATACATTTTTTAACAGTTACTAAATCCATAACATGAAAACTTTTAGATGAAGACATCTCACACATTATTGTACGACTTTATTCGTAATTTTCAATGCGGTTTCCGTTCCCACCCCTTCGTGCTGTATATACACACGCATTAATAAAGCATTGTTCGAAATGAAAGGAACAGCAGCTTATCTAAAATTGTTTTGCGTCTGCGAGGTGTGATCCTCACGCGCCCCACGGGCATCGTTTGTTATTAATTGAAAGCTTTCAGTCGACGCGCGACTGGCAGTGCAAGCAAGCACGGAGCTCTTTACTCACTAGGCCTCTGAAACACATCTATGCATATATATATATATATATATATATATATATATATATATATATAAACACACACATACACACACTGTAAATTTCTGTACCCTACCTGTCTACCTATGTGCCTTTATAGAAGCAGTAGCGTGCAACAATTAGAAATCAAAATAAACATTGAAATTATAGTCGCTTAGTTGTATTCAAATTCAAACGTTTGTGTTAAACATTTTCTAGTAAACACAAAAGCATGCCGTTTAAGTTTTCATAGCTGAGAGAACAGAAAAATTCTACACAGTTTAACTATTGTTATTGTTTTGTAAAAGCACACACAATAAACTCAAACATACACATGTACACATACATACATACATACATACATACATACATACATACATACATACATACATACATACATACATACATACATACATACATACATACATACATACATACATACATACATACATACATACATACATACATACATATATACATACATACATATATACATACATACATACATACATACATACATACATATATACATACATACATATACATTTATATATATATATATATATTTATGATATTTTTTTCTATTTTCTATATAATTAATTTTATAGTTATTATTAAAACTGACAATATATTATTTTATGATACACTATTAAATTTTCAAATAAAACCTATTTTTCTTCCTCTATAATGTAACACATATTAAAAAAATGTTGTTTAATAAATTTTAGTTTCATCTATATATACACACATACATACATATGTATAAATAAATAAAGTTTTAGTGTTATTTAAATGTGATGCCCAGATTTGTGTTTTATTACAAAGAAACTATACACATGTTTCTTTTTAATAAAACACAAATTTAGCTACACATTTGGATATATATATATATATATATATATATATATATATATACATATATATATATATATATATATATATATATATATATATATATATAATGTTTATATTATTCATATAAAGATTTTAAATAATCTTGTTTAAAAAAAATATTATACATAAATTAAACCTCCACAAGTTTTATTTAATAAAAAATGTCGTAAAAAATTGAATATAAATTTTTTATATAAAATTTAATAGATAATAAAATAATATACATGTGCATTATTTTTCAGTAAATTAAATACTTAAGCTCTTTTTAAAAAACAATCATTGAATACAATCTCTTTACAAAATTTAAAAAGTTATTTTATAAAAAGTAAAATAGTTTTTTGAATCAACTTGTTGATTTATTAGTAAATACAATATAATATTAAATTTATATTAAAATTTTAATTATATTTATTATTTTTCAATTTTGTTCACACTATTATTAACCTTTTTTAGATTGTTTAATGAAATTTTTCTTTAAACAATATTATAATAATAACTTATTTAATAAATTTTGATATTAAAAATTTTATATATAATTTATAGATGAAATGAAAGATATATTTTAAAAAACTTGTTTGAATAAAATATTTGTTATATTTATAATAACAATAAAAGAAACAACATTTTCAAATATATTCTACAATTTACAGACTTATGATCTAACTATAATATAAATATAAATTTCAATAATCTAAAAAATCAATAGTTAAGTTACAGATATTAAACATGAAAGTGTAATAATAAAATTGACCAATTATTCACAACCAACAATAATATTTAATTAACCAAGTTGCTTTATAAAGAAATTAATATATTTATTAATAGTTAACTATTTCTGATTACAGTACGAATTTGTATAGTCAATATACTAAAAAAATTAACCACAATTACCAACCAACCACCTAAATAAAATCTAATATTGTTTGAGTAGAATTTTTTTTTAATATTTTTTTACTGTACTAGATTATATAAATAATTTGGTTTCGAAATCCATTATTAATTAATTATTTAATCATACATAAATATATATATATATATATATATATATATATATACATATATTAAAAAATATATTTTTTATAATATAAAAAAAATGCTCATTTAAAATTCAATATCATGAAAGTATAACATTCGTTTGTATTCTCTGCAAAATAATATATCTTAAATACATTTCTTTGCCAATTTATCAAATTATATCAAAACAATATCCCACTCTTTTCTAAGAATTGTTCACAAAATATTAAAATAAAAAATCCTTTGAATAATCTTTCATCTAAAAAAAAACAAACAGTTTATTATTTCCAATATCTTCAAAGTTATACATTTTAACTTTTGATATTTTATTATTATTGACAATAACATTTATATATATACATATTATATATATATATATATATATATATATATATATATATATATATATATATATATATATATATATTAGGAGTTTTAAATTCGACTTTCTCCGATAAATATTCTTAAAGTTAAAAAGTATCATAACTTCTGTACCTAATCTTATTCTTGTTCATCTGTCATTCTATTGCTTAAAGTCATGTTTTTATGATATAAATAAGGATATAAGTAAGGTTTAGACCACGATATAAAAGACCGTTGAGGTGCAAAGGAGCAGGGAGATATTTCATATTGTATTAGGTCTAGAGACCGGATTCACGTTTTAGAATATATGTATCTGTTTCAACATTTTCTCCCGTTGAATATCACTGAAGGTGTCTGGGGTTACTATATGTATGATTTGTGAAGTTTTATACATACATATGCAGGCGCATATATATATATATATATATATATATATATATATATATATATATATATATATATACTTATATGCACATATTCTAGTCTTGATATAGACCCTCTTCTTTTTGAATTATTTCCTTAAGTACGGCTATAAAAAATGCATTTAATGCATTTTGAAGTAGAATACTAAAAATTTAACTGCACCTATATGAACGTATTTTATTGTATTAAGTTTTTAAAGTACATGTACAATGTTATAAACATATATATATATATATATATATATATATATATATATATATATATATATATATGTGTGTGTGTGTGTGTGTGTGTGTGTGTGTGTGTGTGTGTGTAAGTGTGCTTTTAAAAAACTTTTTTTTTCAGAAAATTTGAACAATTTAATAATTATTGTATTATGTTTTTAAAAGTGGTTTTGATAGTCTATATATTTTTAAATAGTTATTCGTATATTTGAATGTTGATAATTTCAAATTATTTTCGATCAAATATGAAATTAATAAAAGTTCACATTTTATTCTCAATACCAAATATTTTATATATGTATCTGTTAGAATATATGTAAATCCCTGCTACTAACAGAGATAGACAGTAACCATATGTATATGTATAACCATATGTATGTGTATGCTCGGTGGAGCAGGTAGTCAGTCAGTGGTTAAGTCACTCTGTTCGGGACAGCACGGGATGCGTGGGTACGCATAGATAGCGGACACAAGAATGTGTTGCTCAGTATTTGTAATTATATTAAGTATGTTATAATAAATAAATATAAAGAAGTTAGTTTATTATTTCTTCCCACCAATAATCTAACATGGTAGCAGAGCGTGGTTAATCAAGAAAAAGTTAAAAATAAAGTTAAATTAAAGTGAAAAATATTGGGAAAATAAAAGGTACAAAGTGACACAGTGTAATTTTGAAAAATGAAATAATTAATGAAATAATAATGAAAAATAATGAAATAATGGTGAAATGGTATATAAATAGATATTAAAGAAAATAAAGATTATTGAAGAAAATAAAGATTATTAAAGAAATAAAAATTAATTAAGAAAAAGATTTTTGAAGATACAAAAGACGTATTGATAATTAAAAGTGTATATATAAAATAAAAGAGAGAAAAATGTCGAAATCAGATATATAAAGTAGTGTTTGATGGGCATATTACAGTCTATGGAAAAAGAGGTTGATATTGTATCTTAAATTAAGGAAGTGTCACTTACCAGAGAAAAACTATCAACCGATAAAAAGAATGTGGAAGAAAAAAATTTAAAAGCAATGAACTACATAGTTGGTAGTATTAAAAAATGAACAATTTGAATTTATAATTCAATAGACATGATGAAAAATGATCAAATGTATTTGAAAGAGTCAACAACACTACAACTATGCAAAATAATAGGTTAGATACCTTAAAAATTTTGATACATTTTTTAGCCAAAAGACGATCAAATAATACAAGAAAAATAGAACATTGCCAGAATCTTTTTTAATTGACGCAATCAAAGAATACAAAAATTGTGAATTTTTGAAAAATAAAATTGTAATGTGGGAAAATAGAAACAAAAACTGTAATCAAATGAAAACAAGTGCATTTAGTGCAGAAAATAAGTTCATGTTATGGATGTCATAAACCAATGTAAAAATACATGGCCAAGGACAAGCAGAAATGGATATTTCGAAGCAGAAGGTTACAGGCAAGGAGGTGCGCACGAGCAGTCATCCAACACAGAAAAGGTTAGCGCAGCAACTACAACAACCGAGGCAAGGATTTTGATATTTTACAACGACGGTAAACACGATGCAATACACATCCAGCGACAGACAATAAGTATTTTTTATACACAGATAGAAAAAAATGTAAATATAAAAATGATATATATATAATTGTAATGTATATATATATTATATATCACATTATCAATGATGATTCTTATATATATATATAAGCTTGGAAAGTCCAATAAATTTAAAATTGGAGATGGACGAATTTTTACTAAAGTCGGTAAATAGAGACATATTTTTAATAGATAATAGAAAAATTAATATGACAATATCCAATGTATTCTATGTAAAAGATATGGATAAAAATTTGATAATCTTATGCTTGAGTGACTGACAAAAACAAGATATGGTCTGTTAATAATGTTTTCAGAAATTTATGATAAAAATGATAAATTGGGCATACAAAGAAAATGGTATTTATAAAATGAATAGCTTTTTTAAGAAAATTATAATGTTGAAAGTTTAAAAATGACATAAAAGGAAAATTACAGGTGAAAGTTAGGTCACATTAATTTTAATTATTTAGATTACATGTGTAAAAATAATTTAGTAGATGTATTAGGTCTAAAAATTAGAACAAGTTTATTTAAAATGTTGCTTATATGCATGTTTGCCATTGTAAATTCACGAGCAAAAGATTTTTAGAAATTGATCTTAATCACTGAAGGTTATGATGGTTCTAAATATTTTTACTCTTGTAGATGATATAGTAAATTAGCTATGATTTATACAATAAAATCAAAGAGTCAAGTTTATGATTGTTTAAAAAATTATATAAATAAAATAGAAAATAACAGGAAAAAAGATTATATAGATGATAATGGAAAATATATATAAGTTTATTTATGAATATATAATAAGTATGAACCATGTCCACCTTATTCGAATTAAATGGTTGGCAGAAAAATTTAATAGAGATATAATGAATTATTTGTTATATGAAGCAAATGTAAACAGACGATACTAGAAATTGTAAGAACAGCAATTAGAATTTATAAAGGCACAATGGAAAATAAAACGCCATTTGAAATACTGGAAGTAAAATTTATGCTACGAGGTAAAAAGAGAATAATGGGACAGAAAAGCAATGTATCTTGTTAGGGTACGAAGATGTGGGATACAGAGTTTTATTAAATGGCAAAATTCAAGTAGTTAGACATGTAGAAGTAGTATGAGAATTTAATTGGTTTCATGGCTATGAAAATATATAATATAATATATATATATGAAAATATTATATATATATTTTTATATATATATTTATGTACATTTTGTGTGATGTGTGAAAAAGTGTGATGTGAAACAACACCAACTGTAAAAAGATTCCAGAACAAAGAAAACCAACACTGGACGAATCAAATTTCGAACCTGACTATGATGCATTAGAAACAGAATCAGAAGATGATGATAAAGAGAAAGAAAAGGCGAAAACCGATTCAGGTAAGAAAAAGGACCGTTCGAAAGTTCAGAGAAACCGAAAGAATCAGATAGTTCCAGTTCATATAGTAGTTCCGATAGTTCGAGATCGAGTGAGGAAAAGCAGAAAAGAAAACACAGGAAGCATAAGAATAAGAAGAAAAGAAAAAAGTATCTAGTTCGATAGTTCGGATTCAGATAGTATTCGAGTTCCGATAGTTAAAAATAGAAAAGAATTAAAATTATGTTAAAAATAAAATGAAGTATGATTATGTTCGTATATTTGAATATATGTAAATGCTACTAAATTAACCAATATTATATGTATCGATCAAATATCGGTGAAATTAGGTAAAGTGGTTCACTCTGTTTTTATTACTCATAGATACGGACACAAGAATATTTTGCTATATTTGTAATTATATTAAGTATGTTATAATAAATAAATATAAAGAAGTTAGTTTATTATTTCTTCCCACCAATAATCTAACAGTATCATATTTATATTTTATAAAATTTACAAACTATGTAACGATTTTGTTTAATTGTAAATAAAACATTTTAATAATATTGCTTTTTTATTATATATATATATATATATATATATATATATATATATATATATATATATATATATATATATGTACACATACATCAATAACTTAAAGTGCAAACGGCATTAAATTGGAAAATGATTGTTTTGTATCTTAAAACTATTTATTTTCGGTTGTTCATTACCTTTTTTTCGTTCGAATTTTTAGTTGATATCTTTAATGAATTAAAATCATATTCATTTAAAATGTACATTATATTTAATAATTAAATAGATCTAAGAATATATAAAAAAATATAATTATAAATGTATCAAATTTTTTTTAAATAATTCATTTTTTTTTATATTTAGTACCAATTAAATTATAGATAATAATACTAAAATTTTACTTAATAATTATCTCTTTCAAAACTTACTATTGTATATAATACACTATATCTATTGTATTTTATGTATATGTTTATTTTTAATTATTTTTTAAAAATATATAAAAATTTACATTTGCCAATATACATATATATATATATATATATATATATACATATATATTAATGTGTGAAAATAAATACTTGAACAATAATAAAGATTTGATGTAAGTACATATTATTTCAGTGTTAGTAAAAACTTCGTTCCAATTGATAATACGAGGTCAGACAATTAAGTAATGCGACAGATTTTTTTTCTTGGCCTATGGTAACACTGCGAACCTGTAACTCCGCCACCGTAATAGCAGATCCCTACTCTCTCGATTGAGACCTTGACCACCCTCGTACGATCATTTCTTCGCCAGCTGTTTAGTGTTTTGTAACAACGCGCGAGTAGTGCATGTCACGAAAATGGAACAGAGAAATTGAATGAACATCGCTCAAGATTGTCTCGAGCAGGTTGAAAGTGATCCTACTCTTCTCGATCGAGTTATTGCTGGTGATGAAAGTTGGTTCTTTCAATATGACCCCGAAAATAAACGACAAAACCAACAGTGGCTGTCCCCTGGAGCACCAAGGCCAAAGAAGGCGAGAATGAGCAAGTCCAAAGTGAAAACCATGTTGATTTGCTTCTTCGACAGCAAAGGGGTGGTTCACAAAGAGTTTGTACCACCTGGACAAACCGTAAATCAAGTATTCTACCGCAATGTGCTCGAAAAATTACGAAAAAGGGTGCTCAGAGTGCGTCCAGAGATCGCGAAGACTTGGGTTCTGCATCACGACAATGCTCCATGTCACAGTGCCTTCAGTGTCTCTCAGTTTTTGGCGTCTAAAGGCATCGCAACGTTACCACAACCGCCCTATTCACCGGACATGTCACCCTGCGACTTTTTCCTATTCCCCCATATAAAAAATTCGTCAAAGGTCGACATTTTGACTCCGTTGAAGATATACAAGAATCTGTGACGAGGGTACTCGGAGAGGTCCCACAAGAAGTGTTCTAGAATTGTTACGAAAACTGGAAAACTCGCTGGAATAAGTGTATAGATGCGGGAGGGGACTACTTTGAAGGGGATCGCAGCGATGTACCTTAATTTTTAAATATACTCGATTTTTGAATTTTATCACATTACTTAATTGTCTGACCTCGTAAATTGACTAAAAATCATTGTTTATGGAAGAAAATAAATAATCACTTTTATATAAAATTCATCCTTTAATAATTAATTTGTATTGATATAAATCCATATAAGTTTTAAAATTATAAATTATTTATTTTATAGATACACACACACTCACATATGCACACACTTCTACACACTCACACATAAAAACACACACATGACAATATATATATATATATATATATATATATATAAAATTTAATTATATATTTTTTATAAGAAATAAAAATTGTATAGTTTTAAATAAATGATTTAGAATTTTAGTAGAAATGCGTTAAAATAAATAACAGCGAACATTAGTATTTCATAAAATGGTAAATATTATTAAAAATAATTTATTTTTTTATAAAATAAATATATATTTTTTATATGGGGTATTTTTAAAATTATTCTATTATGTAATGTGTAGCTCAACTTGAGATTTTATTTAGACTGAAGATAATTTACTAACAATTAAAATACTAACTTTAATATTATAATATTAAGTGAATGATTAGTGATATTTAAATACCGTTAGTTAAATCTATTCGATTGAAAAATAAATGTATTTTATTAATAAATAATACCACTTTTAAATAAATATGTTAGAATATCGATTTGAAAATCTGATTTTTGATTATTAAAGTACCGAATTTCTTAACAAATATTCATCATTTAATAAACTTTGAAATTATCATAAGTTCAAAAAATATCTTATAAATAAAAAAAATGTCAAATATTATTTCTATTATCAATTAAAAAAATATCAATCATTATTGATACTTAATTTGAAATATATTTTTATATGTGATCAGAAGTTAATATATAACAGAATGATCAAATTAAAATATACCTTTATTCATATATATATATATATATATATATATATATATATATATATATATATATATATATATATATATATATATATATATGCGTGTGTTTAAGTATATTTCTTTAAATACATGTTCTTTAAACGCATGTACACATTTATATTACTTCTAATTTTTATAACAATTTTCGAAATACACATTTCGTCTAAATTTATGTAAAATATATAGTTATAAATGGCGCACGCTAGGCAATGTTATATATTATAGTAAGTACGCACGACACTGATACACATACACGTACGTATTTACCCCGGAGTATGTATGTCTATATATCTCTTCACTCTCCATTAATGTATAATCTGAAGCTTTTTGGCCTGTTGCTGGTGTCATTTTTCTACAGTTCTACTGCATTAATATTTATTATGTTTAATTTGTTTTGCTCCGTTTGTATGTATGTGTTTGACAGGGTTATGAATTAGAAATCTCTTTTGTTTGTACGTTTTGTTTGATGAATGGATACGACAAATATACCAAGGTATATATGTATACATACATATATATATATATATATATATATATATATATATATACATACACATACACATATGTGTGTATTTAAATAAACATATATTCTCTTAATATGGACTCGAAATACTTTTATTTTATTTTTTATGATTATATATGACGTTTGTAAAATATCATAATCATTCAATATTTGATTTTTATTATATAATAAAGCTATACGTAAACTTTTTATAATAATGTATTTTTCTTCTCTTTCACATAATATACAAATTGTGTGTGTTTACTCCAATAACATGAATATATATATATATATATATATATATATATATATATATATATATATATATATATATATATATATATATATATATATATATATATATATATATATATATATATATATATATATATATATATATATATATATATATATATATCTCCCTTATTGAATATATATATATATATATATATATATATATATATATATATATATATATATATATATATATATATATATATATATATTTATATATATATATATATATATATATATATATATATATATATATATAAATATATATATATATATATATATTTATATTTATATATACTAAAATATAAGACTAAAAAAAATAAAATTTGTTCAATGGCTTAGTCTCATATTTTTTAATAATAATGTATGTGTTTTTTATAATAATGTATTTTTATTTTCTTTCACAAAATATACAAATTGTGTGTGTTTACTCCAATAACACGAATATATATTTTCTTAGAACATAATAATATAATTATATATTTTCTAATATTTTTTTCTCAGAACATTTTTCTTTTATAAATTTGAAAAAAATATTAAACTGTAAAATTCTTTTCAATTGATTATTCCGGATTTTTGGTAGATTTTTCCACTCACATATATACATATGTAATTAAAAATATCAACATTATTTTCTAGTATTTATTCTACATGTTTTTGTTGAAATGTTTTTTAATTAAGTACAACATTTGTAAAATAACATAATAATATTATTTGATTTTTGCTATATAATTAAATGTAAACATTTTGTTATATCAATTATTAATTCTCTGTCCTAATACATAAATATATTTACATATATATATATATATATATATATATATATATATATATATATATATATATATATATATATATATATATATATGTATATATATATATATATGTATATATATATATATATATATATATATATATATATATATATATATATATATATATATATATATATATATATATATATATATATATATATATGTATATATATATATATATATATATATATATATATATATATATATATATATATATATATATATATATATATATATATATATATATATATATATATATATATATATATATATATATATATATATATATATACATATATCTGTATATTATGGAATAATAGAGATGGAAGAAAATTAAAATTTAATTTACTGACTTTACTTCAGAGCTGACATCAATAAATTAAAAATATGTTTACAAGAAACAAAATTTTTGTTCCCATTAGATTTAATGTTAAAGTTATAAATATAGGATGTCCCAAATGAGATTGTAGAGTTTAGACATATATTTACTAGCTTACTATTCTTTACTATCCTTCAGTTTTATTTAGGACATTATATATATAAATATATTGAAAATTCCACTTATATTAAACCATATTATCTTAACTTTTAAATTCAAATACATAACTTATTTTAAACTATTGTATTATTATATAATTATAATTCAAACAAATGAGTAATAATAAAAAATATATAGTAAAGATAAAGTTATGAGTATATACATCTCAATTATGGAAAAGAAAATATGAACGTTAAATGAAATCAGTTAAAAAATTGTAATATTATTTACTACTTTTCTTACTCTATGATTATAATGTTAATTGTGATTTTTTATTTTTTGACTCAATAATTACAAGTTTAGTTTTGAATTTTATCTATAAAAGTATTTTAAATATAGGAATAATTATAATTTTTCTCCTTTAATTTAATTATTTTTTTATAAAATCACTAATGTGTCCTATATTTGTACATATAGACATATATATATATATATATATATATATATATATATATATATATATATATATATATAAACATAAATATCTACAATAAAATGATTAGAACTTAAAACGTCATTTAAAAATAAAAAATTTAAATTATTTTAAAATTATTTAAATCAAAAAGACAAAATAAAATAGTACCTTATCATAATAGAAATTACAGTCATTTCATTAAAACTAAAATTTACAGTGGAGTATAGAAATTAAAATTTTGAGTAAAAATATAAATCATTTAGTTATATTAAAGAAAGTTATTTAATTTTCAATCTATCTTAACACACATACACACACACACACACATATATATATATATATATATATATATATATATATATATATATATATATAAAGAATTATATATATATGTGTGTGTGTGTATGTGTTACTTTTAAAATTTATTTAAAATATTGACAACTGCAAATAATGACAACTTTAAATCACAAGTAGAGCTCATAAACTTGATTCAAAGATAAATAATATAACTGTTCGAAAATCTCTTGTATTTATCGTTCATATTTCGTTTAATAATACAATAGATAATAACGTACAGGTGTTATAAGAGATTTATTATAGAACATTTAGATTTATGTTAGATTTTCAATTAATTTACTCACGTGAGCTTGTATTATGAATCTGTCGAAATATAACGAGCACACATATGTTGTAATCATGTATATTAATAATGATAATATAATATTATTTACTGAAAAGAGTACTTTGATAGAGAGTATTAGATGAAATAAAATGTTACATACAATAATACTTATTTGAATCGATTTACTATGTCACACCTTTTATATTTATTTTTAAAAATATATATTTTTTACATTTATGCATTTCTTCAATTTTAATATTTTGTCTTCTAATGTATGTTTTTAATTTTTTTTAAATATATATTCTTATATACAATATACTCGACTATATATACAAAAAATATTTCTCATTTAATAATACAGATCGTAAATATTAATAACGATAGTTTTTTTCAAAGTGATGATAAAATTTTAATTACTTAAAACTTATATACTACTGAAATTAATTTTTTAGTAAAATTTAAATCTTCTCAGTCTAATTTGTTGTTTATAGAAAGATATTTTAAAAAATATATACACGAATTTCAGTGATGATAATCGACATAATTTTATTTTTTTCAATATTATAAATGTGATATTACAAAAAATTACAAATTATATTATTTTCATTATTAAATGTTCAATTTTATTACACTATTTTTTAATAAAATACAAGTATGTGAGAAAATCAACCAATTTTTTGTAATATTAATAAATTATATTATTCATATTTGATGCAGAATTCATCCATAATAATAATTCACCTACATTAAAAATTTTACCAACCATATTTTATACATTTTGTTCACCAAAAAAATTCAATTAAATATCCACCTTATCACTATAACTAAGTTCTATAAATTTTTTATGTCCTAAAGTAAAATTTATTATACAGAACTAACTTTTAAAGTATAGAGGAATTGAAGATAAAAGTAGTTTTCTACAAAAATAGTTAAAAAAGAAAACTTTTAATTTAAAATGTTTAGCAGTAACAATATAGCGAGATATATAATACTATATATGTACATATATATATATATATTTATATATATATATATATATATATATATATATATATATGCATTTATATACACACATATACTTACATAGAGTGACCCAAACGAAACTGAAGTTTAAGACATACATTCACATATGATATCCTAAGACTCATTTAAATCACCCGCCCCCTCTCTCAGCCTATATATATATATATATATATATATATATATATATATATATATATATATATATATATATATATATATATATTCATATTTAATGAAATTATTGTAAAAACTTTTTTGGTTGTGACTTTGTTTTATATACATATAATTATTGTTTTTAATTTGGAAATATTATATTTTTAAAATTTCACCGTATAATTATAAAATCTGTTTTGAAATGAATTGAGCAAGTCTTCAACATTTCAATTTCAAATTGAGAAATATACAATATGCTTTATATATGTTTTTATAAATCAATTAGTACCTAATATATCGTATCATATTTATTTTAATAAGTAACATAATCCAATTTCCGGAAAAATATATCTCAACCATCAAGAAAACATAAACTCATAGAATATTAACCTAATATGTTTATTTATCTAATGTCGAAACTTACAGACCAAACAAATTATACGGCCGTATGAACATTTTTAACGAGAACTAAATTTTATGTTAATGTGCGTAGTAAGTAAATAATTGAAAACACAGGTTATTTTAGTTCCACTCATAATTTGTTTCAAAATTTATGTAAACTAAAATCCAGTTTATGTAACTTGAAATATTAGTGGATATTCAGAACCGCAGAGATAATTTATATGTGCAAAGTTTGTACGCAAATGTTAGAAAAGCAAGAGGTACGTTTTAGGATAGGCATGTTTGCATATATTATAGCATCTGTCTCTAACGTCTTTACTTGAATATATAAATATTGATATGCCATTAATAACTGAGAATATATAACTATAAATTTCACTTCGAGTTTTTGTTCATCTAGTCAAATTTACATTTCATCGAAAATGCAACAAATTATAAACAAGTTAGTTTTTTTTATACAACTATTTTATTTATTACTCAAATTTTGCTCATTTACTATCATCAATATGTAATGTTTACTTTTTAAGTGAAAATAGAATATTTAGTAATAATTTACAATTCTCTTTCATACAAATGTACAATCAACACAAGCTACAAAAGATTTCAAAAGTGTTCAATTAGTATTTATTTTTAATTTTCTTTACTTATAAGCTGATTCGTATTTAGATAGCAATGCCATATAATCATAAAATCGCTGCTTTATAAAATCTAAGATCATGTGTTGTAAATTCTAAATTTTATAACCCAGCGCTTTGTTGATGATGATAGTACTGTCATCGAAATGCGCATTAACTTATGAACAAAGGAAATGAAAAAATAATTGTTGATCACTTTTTCAATATCTTGTAATATTAAAATGATAGTTCATTTATGTAAAACTGAATTCGTCATAATTTCATAATAGATAGAAGTAAATTTTTATTAGAAATTTAAATTATTTTTTAAATATGTTCAATAAATAATATTGGGTTATCCAAATACGTCACTTAGATTTGTGTTTTATTAAAAAGAAACCAAAATAATTATACATATGTTTTCCTATACACCATCCTATACACATGTTGAAGTGTTCCATAAATTAGGGACATAAAACGAAAAAATGTAAATCGAGCTTTCTAGAAATTAAAGTTATAATTGAGAAAAAAATAAATAATTGAGAAAAAAATTAATTTTTTAGTTACAGATTTTGAACATTTATTTTTATGTATTTAAATTGTTTTATATATAAGTAGGTAAATATACTTAACTTAAAATTAGTACATACATAAAGTTTCCATACTAATAGAAAAATATTTTTGTGTTATGAAGAATTATATATTAATCTTAAGAAATGTCATCATCTGATGAAATAATTTCCAATACAAAGCACGTAGCTTAAGATATTTCAAGTTTCTGAACAGTGAAAATATATAACTCAATTTGTATAGGGTTTTGCAAATTTTTTTTCAAAAATTGACTCAAAAAATATTTTTTCTGCTTCTGTGTTAATTTTTTGCATAAATGTCCTTATAATATCTCATACTACTATAGACTGAATACGTTATTGACTACAATTTTGATGTCTTTTTCTCATATTCCTTAAAACATGATCTATAGAATTAAATATCTCACATATATTTTCAAATTCGAGGAACCCCAGAAACAGAAAATAAATTCAGGCAACATAAAAGAAGCTAATCGAAATATTGTATATAAGATGATTATTATTGTACATATTTTTAAAAAATATTTTCTTTTATTCATTTTTTTTATTTATTATTTTTATATACGTAATATTTAAATAGAAAATATTACAGCATTTACTTATAAGAATTTATTTTATGAGATTTACTAATTTTTATATAAAAATTCAATAATAATTTAAAAACCGTTTTTATTCTATACTTTAATTATTATCTTAATATGTTAAATAAAAATATTCTAATATAAAATATATTTTTTTAGATATTGGTATGAGCCTAATATGAATTTCAAGTAAATTATTTTTTGAAAAAAGTAAAAACATATTAAATAAAATGATATTGTTAATTATCTAAGGCAAATAATAATTTTCAAACACCTTTACATATCTCTGACTGTTTTAATTATACGCCCAAATATTTTTTTAACAATATTCCTTTAATATTTTACGAATATTAATCTAATAGTTTGTAAATTATTTCAAAAAATATTTCTGTTTTGTTTTTCGTTCGCTACTATAATTTCCATTATATTATTTTATTACTCTGATCTGCTTATCTACTTTATATGTTATTATTATGTCATCTTATATATAATAAAGGAAAAAAATAAAAAAACTAGTAGATTTGAGATCACAGTACATAATATACGTTCTCTAAATTTAAACTTTTGATATAGGATAATACGCGGGATACCAGTAACGGCGTGTGCGATATGTGACATTCACACCGTGAAATTTATGTTCAAACTCCTCTGAGCACTGCTTGAAAGATTTTCGGGTAAAATATACCTCTACAATAAACACACACTGTTGCTTCGTGTATACAATATGTTACATTCTCTATATCAACTGAATCAAAACCAGTAGAACGAGTGCATATTATGATTTTTTTATGTTCCTCGTTTCGGATATGACAACAAATTTGGATAAAAAAAATGTGATTGAACTTTATTATTTTATCAACAAATATTTACATTTTTATATTTGTTTTATATCAGTTTAATAAAATAGAAACAGGAATGAATATGTAAGATTGTAAAATAATCTACAAGACATTTAATTAGGAATATTTTGAATTAATTAAAAAGTAATTTAAAAAATATATCATATTATTAACTATATTATATCATATCAAATATTTATATTAATTTATTATATTATATCACTTAGATTGCTTAATATTTTTTGTATGTATAAATAGTATTTATCTTAAATGAAAAACATATTATTTATTTATAAAAGATATTTTTGATACATCTACCCGAAAAAATATGTTGAATGATATACATTTATTCAGAGTATAAAATATCATGAAAATATTTTTCGTGCCAGAAAGAAAATACAGTCGATAAAAGTGCATTCATATGTATTTTCAATTTTATACGCTACGCCTGTTTGTTACGATAAGAAACATGTGCAGTGCATTTTGATAGATTTATGAATATATATAGACCATAAAATTATTTTCTAAACGTGATTCATTAATTGTATCAAACATTAGATTTCATAAAATGTGTAATAATAATGAAAATCGTGTTTTAATATTACACGAAACATAATAAATCTTTACCTATCTTAAGAATGTTTTATTATGTTCATAGTAAGTCATAGCTTTTTCTTTTATATTTAATATTGCAAAAATTTTATGACGTTATAAAAAGTATGTATTTCCCAAGTGTTTGAATTTTTTAAAAAAATAAAAACATTTTTATATAATGTATTTTAATTTTATATATTTGTTATTCATAAAATAATATAATTTACATTTATATATATATATATATATATATATATATATCTTATTTAGATTTTATTTTAATTCATGAATATTTTTAATTTTATAAAGTAATAAAATTTATTCATATACACTACTTATTACAATATTAGTTTTAATACTGTGGCAAGTTTACTCTAAAGTCACATAATGATTTATTCCAAAACCATAAAAAAAATTTTAGTGCTTAGTATTTCCTTATTGTTCACTTTGTTCACTGATGTGCATTTTGATAACTCAGATACATCAGAATCATATATCAGAGCGCTATTACAAAGTTACATAAAATATATTTTTTTTAATAGAACAACATATTAAATCGATATTTTAATAAAAATTTATCCCCCAGCACAACATCAAAACTTTTATTAAATTATTTAATAATCGTTTGTTGGTCTATATTAAATATTAATTTTTTATTTTATAAAAAAATTTGCAAACAAATATATTTATTAAAGTACTTCTATATTAAAATAATTTCACGTTTATCAACATTACGAATATTTATGTTGAAGTAAATTATTTAAAAAACTATAACTTATTTAAAGTTTATATCTCTCTGATAATATCAAATGTTAATAGAGTCATACCCAGCCCCCCATTTGAATCATCATATTTGTGTTTTTTTGGTCAAGCCAAAAAAATATTTCATAAATTAGAAAAATAACAGATTAAGCATCAATTTAATATATCACAATAATTTTTAAATTAAGAGACAGTAATCACTCGATATACGTCGAAAATCTTTCCAAAATTGACAATTAAAAACGAAAAAAACATCATAAATCGAACATCACAAAAATAAAAACTATAAAATCGAAATAATTTGTAAAATGTGTGTATTTAGTTACGAATTTTGAACATTTATTTTTATGTATTTGAATTATTTTAAGAATATATATGTATATATATTACATTTAACTAAATATTAATACATATATAAAGCTTTCAAATTCATAAAAAATATTTTTGTGTTTTAATGTATTACTATAAATTTTCAGAACTATTATCTATATATTTATATTATATATATTCGAGGATTGTTTGATAAGTATGGTAAAAAAGTAAGAAAAACTAAATTTAAAAATTTAATTAAATTAATTAATTAATTAAATTAAACAATAAATAAATTTACCATACTAATCAAACGACTCTCGTATATATATATATATATATATATATATATATATATATATATATGATGAAATAAGTTCCAATATACAGAACTTAGTTTAAAATGGTTGAAATTTCTATCGAACCTAAAACACCTGGGCAATAATATGTATTTGATTGAAATAAGTTCCAATATACAGAACTTAGTTTAAAATGGTTCCTGGGCAATAATAATTTGATTGTAATATGTATAGTCTTATAATTTTTTTTCGGAAATTGACTTGAAAAATAATTCTATCTACTTCTAGGTTAAGTTCACTTTTTTCATTACATTAAAATCATTATAACATAATATCTCATACTGTTATAAATTAATTACTTTATTAACTCAAATTTTGGTCTATTTGTCACATTTATTAAAAATGTCATTGGTCTGATCTATATAATTAAATACCTCACATACATTTTCCACATTCGAATAATTCTAGAAATAAAAAAAATCTGGGAACGTAAATCGAAAGAAATATAACGTAAATCAGTTCACTGTTTTAAATTTTGCTACGACACAAATCGAAAAGTCATTAATCGAGAGGACATAATTCAGAATAATACAATATTATAATTTTATCTTATTGAAAATTTGAATAGAAAATATAGGCGAAAAATTAAAAACAACACTTAACAGACATCATGAGAAGATATTGAATTAATGGAAATAATTAACTAAGTTGAATTTAAACACGTATCTAGTACAATGCAGTTCTAAATTATGTCATTACTAGCAATTCTCTGATTTTCTTCTATCATTTATTAAATATATATATATATATATATATATATGTGTGTGTGTGTGTGTGTATACATATGTATATTAAAAAAAAATAATAATTAGTATTTATTCACATGCTTTTATTATGTTAAAAATTTAGTTTGAAAAATGTTTTTTGTATAAGATTTTCAATTGTGAATCAATTCACCTAAATATAAAAACCCACATATATATATATATATATATATATATATATATATATATATATATATATATATGAGTGTGTGTTTGTGTGTGTGTGTATATATATATATATATATATATATATATATATATATATATATATATATATATGTATATTTAAAATATATTGCAATGATAATTATTTAGTAATTATTTATATGCTTTTATTTTGAAAAATATTTTTCGTATAAGATTTTCAATTGTGAATCAATTCACCTAAATATAAGAACCCACAAATATATATATATATATATATATATATATATATATATATATATATATATATGTATATTATTGATTTAATTTTTATCAGACTCATTTTAACATTTAAAACTAATTATCGACAACGTGACTAAACCGGCCTTAATCGAACGAAATACGCGCACAACAAAAATTATTTTAATGTTTAATGTCGATAACATCTGAGTAAAAAAAAAACGAATACATTACACACTTAAAACATGTTCTGTAAGTGTTATTAGGCTACAACATTAACATACAGTCATCAATAAGCGCGCGTCGGTCAGAGAACAGTGTTATAAAGTAGTACATAGACCGTCTGTCGACCACTACACCCGCCGTCGTCCGTCGCCCGTCGTTCGTCTTGGTTTACCCTTACCACGTCTCACTAGGCGCCCTCCTAGTTCTCCTCAACGACGCGTAGTAAAAGCCAATTCCCATGCGGCCACGCGTTTAACTTAATAACTTACCTTGGTCGTCGCCAAGCTGAGTCAAAGCTGCGTTCGGATTACGTAATTACTTTTAACGGTCATGTCTCACACTAGCAAAATGTTTGGACTGTTGGAAAATTTATGAACTGAACGAATTTATATATTTTTTGTTCTCTTATTATTGATTTTACACGTTTAATAGAAAATATTATTTCAATACACGTTCTTTCTTTCGCTCTGTCTCTTTTTACAACTCAATCTTTGTATTTTACAGATATACATACATGCATACATACATACATATATATATATATATATATATATATATATATATATTAATTTATGTAATAATTAATGTTATAATTTATAATTATATTTTACTCAAGTAGAGCTCATAATTAAAAATAAAATAAAATTTATATCAAGCGGTAATAAATCGAAAAATGCAACCAAAATTATATATTGAAATATTTGACATATTATTTGTATTTAAACTGTGACAAATTCATTTTCACATAATAAATTATCACCCCAACAACACAGTATATTAGTAAATGTTCAATAATTACTTATTGTTCACTTTGTTTGTTTAAAACAACAAACTGATGTACATTTCGATAGAAATTCCAACAACATTGTAAAATCTAGATTAATTTTGGTTAAAAAAATTTTTTATATTATATAAAGTTTTCCGATAAAAATATCAGAACTTTGATAGCTTGGTGACAACTATATTTGAATTTTTTTAAGCTAATTTTGATATTTCAACTCAGTATAGTTGAGCAACTTGTCATGGAACGTTCAACACTTTAACAACGCTTAGAAATTGTAAAAATCAATGTTCAGTTTGTAAAACTTATCATGAGCTTCGTGAAACTTAACACAATCGTATAAGTGAACGTGCCATATAACATTTTGTTAAAAAATTTGAAAACAATTTTCTCTACATGATACAACAGTGTCTGTAAGACTGAGAAATGCAGGAAGTGAGACCAATATTGTTTATATGAGTGACAATTTCAAAATAAAGCTGGAGGTCACGTTACAGTAAATGTAGAGCGTTATCAAACCATGATTAATAATTTTTTTCTTCAAAAACGATTGAAAATGTTTTTCGCGATATGTGATTTTACCAGGATGGTGCTACGTGCCATCCATCTACGGAAACAATCAACTAATTGAAACAAAAGTTTAATGAGTCCATTATTTCATGAAATGGACCCATTAATTGGCAACCAAGATTATGTGATATAACTCCATTAGATTATTTTCTGTGTGGTTATGTGAAATCATTGGTTTATACTGATAAACCACAAACAGCAGAAGCATTAAAAATAAACATTGAACGTGTAATTCATGAAATTGGACCACAATTATGTCGAACGAAGTCGTGGTTATAAGAGTGAAATTGTATTCCATCATTATTACCATAGCATATGCTTAAAAATAATAATGAATTAAATATTTTTTGCTTCATTTCCATTTAAACTTCTGAAACGCTTATTGGAAAACCCTATATCTCGAATTATTCTTATCATTATTCTATGTATTTTCATATAAAGAAGTAAAATTAACAAAAAAAAATATTAAACATTTACTAATATATTGTGGTGTTAGAGTGATAATTAATTGTGTGAAATACATAAAAAAGTTATAAAAAACATAAAATTTATATATTTTTATTGCTATTAATAAACTATAATTATTTTTCAAACTTAAAATCTGAATCTCAAAAGAAATATTTGAAGATATTTTAATGAAATACTCAATAAAAGTAAAAAAAAATATAAATATAAACTCATTTTAATCAACTTAAAGATTACCAGATATATAAAATGACTAGTAAATATTACAAAAACGACAAGTTATGAAAATGTACAATAAGAATATAAATTACGTACTTGTAGATAAAAATAAAATATCGACAAAAAATTATAATTAGTAAATATATCTATCATTATATAAAATTTTATTACTACTCAAGTGCATAAATTGAATGAACAATTTATTTTCCAAAAAAAATATTTGTTTTCATGACTAATGTAAAAAAAATTATAAAAAATTTAAATGTTTAGTAATAAAAATACTTTATAAATATCCATCTCTAGTAATTAAAATTACTTTGTGGTAAAATTATATATATATATATATATAGATATATATATATAAATATATATATGTGTGTGTGTGTGTATAGTGTATAATTTATAAATGCCTGTATTTAGTGGAAAATATTTATACACATTTTTTTACACCTTACTACATTTACAAACATAAATTTCAACTTCGATATGACAGTGAAAGTACCGCAGTCACAAACGTACCGGTCTGTTTCCCCAGAGACACGCATCGGACATCCTGATTAAAGTATTTTCATCATTAAGCTCGGTATCAAATTTTGTTCACATTTTTTATAATTTGCGTTTCACTGCATTTTTTATGATTGATACAATTCTTTTGCATTAATATTAGAATACTTTTTTCAAATAAAGTTATTTAATAATAGTTAATAATTAATATTTCCTGTGTATATTTTTATAAATTAATATATATAGATGTGTGTGTGTTTTATAAATTACGATTATAAAATAAAATACAAATTTTACACTGTATTATTAATTCTATACGATATGATATTAATATTTTATTTTTAAAATCACTGTATGTATTAAAAATTCGTTTGTGTTTAAATAATTTCAAAGCTGAGCTTTAAAATAGAATTTAATTTAAAAATGATACAAGATGATACTTTTTCAAAAAATATATAATTTCACAATCATCTTCATCCTAACATAAGCGGATATCTTAATTAAATTATTAACCTCGATGTAAAATTTTGTTGGCTTATTATATAATTTGTGTTTTATGAATGAGAAGATTCAATTTTTATATAAATATTAAAACGCTTTTTTAATAATTTCTTTTTAATAAAAAATATACATACATATATGTAGAGAGTTCTGTTCTGAGAAAACCTCATTGAATATTGTTGGTTCTTGTTAAATATTTTTCCAATATTTTTAATATTTCTTATCGGTATCCAATCTCATTCAACTCTCATCTCCCCTATGCTTCATAATTTTATTTCTCCATCTTTGATAAAGTTTCTATCTCTGTTTTGTTTTAATTATTAGTCTCCATTCCACAATTATCTTTGTCCAACTTTTGTATTCTGTTCTTACTCTATGTTTTGCCAATGCCTATTTCAATGATTTTATTTATTATATTAGTTAGTTTTGTCTACTTTTATATCCATTTACAAGTTTTCTAATCACATTTTGAAATGCCTAACATTATCTTTTACATGCTTTATTAGATTTTCAAAATTCTTCTCATATATATATATAAATCCGATCAGTGTTATACTGACTAGCATTTCTATTTATCATGCGGAAGAAGTGTGTTCGATCCCCGGTCAAATATATAGTGCAAACGTAGCTTTTTAACTAAAGTGAAGGCAACTTTTTTAAGAGAGTAAATCCTGAATAAAGAAATTCTCACCAACCTGCCTAGTCATCGTAATGAGTATGAACAAACACTAATAAATGGTGACATTTAATAAAATTTTCGTCTAAGAGTGGGATAATATAAACTGATGTCATTTATATATATATATATATATATATATATATATATATATATATATACATATGTGTGTGTGTATTTTTATGTAAATAATATAATTTAAATACAAAACAAAAATATATTTTAAAATCAAGTATAAAATCCCTATTCTGTATTTTGTTATGAAATATTATTTAATGGAAATAATAATTAATTTTTGAGAACAATGAGTTGTATAAAAATTATAATTTTAATCAGTTAAAAGAATATATTTTAAAAACATGTCTTTTTATCTCTTAAACAACATTTTATCAAAAATTTATATTATATATTTTTCAAATACTTTTATTTTAGTGAAATGAAAGATTTTAAAATGTACATTAATAATAACTTATTTACTAAAAATTATAATTGATTTTTTAAATTGTTATTAAGCAATTAAATGTCTTAAAAAGTTTTAATATTTTTTTCAATATTCAATAATTTGTGTCATATATAAATTTAATTTATCTTTCAATCTAAATAATTATTATAGAAATTTATCAATACATTTTAAGTAAAACCAGAATTATAAATAGTAATTTTATATATTTACAACATAATTTAATATCGATGACACCATTCGTTGATATATTTACAGAATTTTATTTAAAAAGAGTAAATAATTTAAAAAATATTGACTATTTCAAACGTTTCCAAATATCAAAAGAATAAAGAAGAAAAGAAATCACGAAACAAGTTACAACACAGATGCCATTCTATACAATATATCGCTAACCTAGATCCTTGAAGTGACATGATCCAAGGGGAATAACAGGTCTGATCGTTTTCCAATTCACACTTATTGACATCCAGTTACAGCATCAATCAGCACCTTAATCAAATAAAAAGAGAATTCCCATTGTCGCGCTCGAGCAAACCCCAAAGTGTCAGTCAATAACCAACAAAAACTGTCACCTGTGTTGCCACTGACACTGTAACTAAACCAATCTAGCTATCGATTTATGCTGCATTGGATACAGTATTAAACGAT
>CP092089.1:5505125-5672625 GCA_029203775.1 Neoneuromus ignobilis | reverse complement strand
ATCTTTCATTTTACTAAAATGAAAGTATTTGAAAAATATATAATATAAATATATATATATATATATATATATATTATAATGTATAGATTATAAAATGAAATATTATTCTAGGAGTGATAACATGATTGTTAATTCATATGATTTATTCATCTTATCTCTTCTTATATATGGTAGAGAAACAAAGATGTTAAATTTTAAAGTAATTAAGTGACTTCATACTGAAACAAAGATGAATGGACAGATATAGATTATAAATAATATGTATAAAATATGAATGTAAAGATGAATAAAATTTATATACATTATAACAAGGTAAAATATTTAAATTAAAAAGGACTAGATTATATACAATAGTAAGAAGAGAAAATAAATGCTGAACAAAATAAATTAATAATTGTGAATTTATAAATATAAAAAGGCTCTAAAACACAAATGAATAGATGAAATACAGATATCAAAAAATGTTTCAGAGAGAAGAGAATTGCAATAAATTAGATTGCTCAATGTGAAAACTTTTGGAACAGACCTTCATCCAGGAGTAAATATAAAGAGGCTGTTGCTGCTTATATATATATATATATATATATATATATATATATATATATATATATATGTGTGTGTGTGTGTGTGTATAGAAGAAAAAATATTTATCCCTAAAAAAATTCTTATATTTTCTATTACAAGTATCATTGAAGTTTTAATAACATTAGGGAGGCTAAACATGGTACATAGAAGAATAAAATCAAAGGTTATGTATTTGGCATGTTTTTAAAGAACGGTAAATTTTAACTTAAATATTTTTACGAATTTTATTTATATATATATTAAAATATAATTATAAAATTTAAAATTGGTAAATGAAATAATATAAATGATTAATTAAAACATTACTTTTTAATTAGAAATATATATTGTTACATTAATTATCTCATAACTATTCCAATTTGTAACATTCTAATTTAAAATTTTATATATTTCATTCTATGAAAGTATTCATACAGCATTTTTAAATGTTAACGAAAACTATATAAAAAATTACTGGTGTATACATATGAAACATATTAATTTAATACAGTATGGAAAAAAGTTTAGTTTGTATTAGACTGACCTTCATAATATTCAGCCATGTAATAAGTTTATTCAATAATTTAAAAAACGAACTCGTTTTTGATCAATTTATACCTTTTGAAAAAAAATTAATGAAAAATATGTATTTAAATTTTTCACTACTTATTTAATGTGTATTTAATATTTTTATTTAATATAAACAATACTTAAAATATCAACTGAAAAATATTATAAAATACAATATAAATTTTTCAATTTTACCCAATTTTTTTATTTTTATTTAAAGTTAACAATAGCCTTAGGTCGATGTATTGTTTTTATTTTTAATATTTATATATATATATATATATATATATATAAATATAAATAATAGAAATATATAATCCGTATCCATTCATTTACGATCATTGGTAACAGTTCACAATGTTAGCTCGGTCCGTTGTTTCGGTCGGCCGACTGGCTGGGGCTGATTCCGTGTCCGGATATCACAGAGCCGGGCTGAGGTGTCACGCAGAGTCACGACACAGCACGAAATCACGCAAATTCATAAAACACGCCAAATTATGTGTCGATCGAAATACATGATTCTTGATATCAAAAAATCCGATTATTATACACTATTTTCCATTTCTCTGCTTGCTTCGCCCGCTTCAGTCACTACGTTAGCTAATAGTTGCACTTAAGCGATTATTTTGTCTAATGGTGGTCTCCACGTCCAAATTACTCTATTGCCTGTTCTATTATGTAGATGCTTGTGAACGCTTTGTGATTGACCGTGTTATATTTATGTGTTAAATACCTACTAGACCGTAGTGTCGGGTTCTAATTTAAATTATGGATTTTTTTTTCGAAAATCCTGTACAGGAAAACTATAAATTCCGTTGGAGATTTGTTTTATGTACACATATTTTATTAATTACAATGTTGCCACGCACGACACGTAAAAAATATCAATATGTATATACATATTTATATATATATATATATATATATATATATATATATACATATATAATCACCTAATGATTCTAACTAATTTTAAATTCAAAATAACATTACTCCCAATATGAAATACAAAGTAACTATTCCCGATGAGTCATTATTATTATATTCGTTTTACTAAGGGTATAATTTAAAATATATATATAGAGAGTTGAATGTCTTCAGGAATTGAGATCAATAATGAAATAAATCTTATATAATAAAATATTAAAAAAATATAACATATATCGTCATTTAAAAAATATTAGAGTTCAGATTTGTAAACCACGTACATACACACACTCACATACATATACATACACATATATATATATATATATATATATACATATATATATATATATATATATATATATATATATATATATATATATATATATATATATATTTATGTATATATATTTATATATATATATATATATCATTATATATATATATATATAAATTTATATATATATATATATATATATATATATATATATTATAATAAATATAATTATGTGTAATTTATATAAAAAATATTCATTAGGAATGATATAAATAAATTTCTTATTTTTTTAGTTTCGAATTTTGAACTTAACTAATCGAACGATAAATATATATATATAATATATTAGGTTGGCAAATATCTCCCTTCCGCCTTCTGGTCTTTTGAATTTTATATAATGCCAAAAAAAAAAAAGGAAGAGATATTTGTTCAACCTAATATTAATATTTTATCGTACTAATATTATAAAAAGAGTAAGCTACAAATGTAGATCAGTATGTTATTAATTTATTAATTATGTAGTGCCAAAAATAAATTAGGAATTGTCCAATTTTTAACACTTTTTTATGGTTTTTAAAATTTTATGAAATTACCTAATTTTATACTTTTAAATTTTTTTAGTACCGTTAAGAATAATAATGTTATTTTTTATTTATTATTTCATTAAAAACACTTAGTCACAAAACATTATTTTTACTTTTTTAAAAATTTTATTAAAAGATGATATATATAAAAATTTGGAAACTGATTAAAATCCAATGATAAAAATCGCAAAATTTAAATCCGCCTTATATATATATATATATATATATATATATATATATATATATATATATATATATATATATATATATATATATATATATATATATATATATATATATATATATATATATATATATATATATACATATAAACTGCAATAGATATATATGATATAAATATATATATAAAAATAAGATTGTGACAATTTAAGAGATATGTTTGTAATATAAATTTGAATATTTTTCTATGCTGAAGACAAATTTTTTGATCAATGCATCTTATTTACACTAGTGAAACATATCTCAAAAGTCAGAATAATTCAACAGGCTTAAGGGGATATTCTAGTCTAGACGCACGAATTTTCTCTCTCTTTTTCGGACGCTATATATAAACAATATATATTTATATATCCATTTTTTATCAGTATATGAATTGACATTAAATGAATTAAAAAAACTATTATTAAAAATAATAAAAATCAAAATTGAAAGAGACACAGGCTATAATTTAAATTCTAAAAAAAGGTGTCTCCTGGTTGACGTGGTTCCAACCCTTCTAGTAATTTAAAACAAATTTTTTTTTGAAATTATTGAAAAATAAGGTAGTAGTAGTATCCCCGCCTAGAGAAATTTAAAAAAAAATTTTTTAGAAAAATGGCGACAGTGTGAAAAAACATTCATTTTTTTGCCTTATTTTTCAACTTTCGGAATTTTTTGAAAATAGCAAAAAACATTTTTTTTAAAAAATCCTAAGCAGAGGCAATAACTGTCATATTGAGAAGCTCTGTACCAAATTTCAAATAAATCGGTCCATTATAACTTGAGATATCACGTCAACCGTGTCGCAAAAAAGTAGTTTCGAGAAAAACGCGTTTAAAGTTGATTCGTTCCGGCCAGACCGGATTGGTTGGCGCGTCATAAAAATAGCTATAACTCCGAAAATAATTCGAATTTCGAAAAATCCTCTTTAGAACATATTCTTAAAGGTCTAAACTTTGAAAATATGCAAAAAAAATGATTTTTTCGAAATTATAGACTATAATACCTCCTTAAACACATAAATATGTAGAGAAATGTTCAAGTTAGAAATAGCACGTAAAGACAAAAAAGTAAAGAGTGAATTCGAAAGAAAACCAAAATTATTAACATTATCACAAGAGTGAGAATGTTAAAATAACAATGGATCAGTCATATAGTAAAGAAGAATTCACAGATATAAAACAATGATTATTAATTCAAAAAAATATTTGAATATAAAAGCATATGTGAACCACGTGTAATGAAAGAGAAAGATGATGAATCTCTAAAAGTGGAAAGATTTTGGATACGTCTTTATCCAACAGTGGACAGACAAAGAGTGGTGTTGTCTATGTAGGGGATGTTTTTTTTAAAACGCGATAAACCTTTATATTAAATCCCTATCAAAAGTTCTATCTTACTTAAAAAAAAACTTCTTTATTTATATACATTTGTGTGTATGTATATATGAAGGTATGATAAAAGGTGTTTTCTTAAGTTGGATGAAACTTTTGATAGGGATTCAATTTAAATTTATATCACGCCTAAAAAAATCCTGTATATATATATATATATATATATATATATATATATATATATATATATGAGAAAAAAAGGAAAGGTATTTTTATATTTCATGAATAAAAATTTTAAGTTATTGTTTAATGAAATACAAAATACATTTCTAAGAATATCAGTATGTGTTTATAAAAAAATCTAAACCAATTTAAAAAATATGAATAAATAATTATTGTACTACTAATCTAAGGTTACTATATAAAAAAATAATTAATATCTGCTTTTTGTTTTAAAATAATCATTCGAAATTAATGAACAAACTAAAATACTTTATAATACAACGACATAATTAGTATTCATGGATTTCTGATAACAAATTTGCTATTAATAGACGTTATTAGCGTCGTAAAGTAATTGAGGTATATAAAATATGCTAACTTTCCATGAATTAAAACTGTGATCAATCATTATTTGTTGAAGGGCATTACATGCACTTACAAAATTATACAACATAATTATTTATTGTTTTATAATAAATAATTTTACTTTACTCATATATAAGGTCATCCAAATGTGACGCCCAGATTTGTGTTTTATTAAAAAAAACATGTGTCTAAGGTGGTGTATAAGGAAACATGTGTATAATTTTTTTTGTTTTTTTCAATAAAACTCGAATCTAGGCGTCACATTTGGATGATTCTATACATTCTCATAATTATACATATATATATATATATATATATATATATATATATATATATATATATATAATTTTATTTTAAACTAATTTTTGAAAATAAAATATTATTTTAATTTTCACCAAAGACTAACAGCCTCTATTTGATTTCTATAAATTTCTGATTATCATATCTTACCTAGATTCTGCTAAAATAATGTAATATAATTTAAGATTAAGATTGGGAGAACATAGAAACCGTAACTAAACGTATTCAGAATGACCAAGATACCGATTTTAGATTACATGAGCGGAGAAATGTTTATGAAGATAATCTAAAATCGTGTACGTTGTGTTCTACTTGACCTTATTTAATATATATTACAGGTAACATTCGAGATAATAGATTCTGTATGAAAAAAATAAATAATTCAAACATAATGAGACATGATTTTTCATAAAAGAATAAATAATTTTCAATTTGCTGTTTCAATGGATTTATATTCAATAATAATAAAAAATGCATTTACTATTTCCAGTACGAAAAACATTCTTGTATTGTATTTTTTTTATTAAAAATTATACGAGCAACATTCCATAGTATAATCTAAATGACTAATGACATGTCACTACTGAATAATGAGACAAAAGAAAACGTGTCGTAAAAATGGGTCGCCTAACAGCTGGAATTCAAGAGTAATGAATTAATTAATTTAATGAATATTTGATTGGTGTGCACGAAACACACTTCTTTACGTTATGTCCAATAAGCTCTGAAAATAATTCATACGAGCGCTCTGTCCTGTTCGAAAATTTTTCAACTAATCTAGAAGGTCGCATAGGTTTATTTGTGGCATGTCCACTTTGTCAAAGTTTAAAAATTACTTTTGACAGCGTACAATTTGCAGATTGAACTAACTGTGGTTTCAAAATACGGTTTTTGTTTTGGTGAATAAAAAATACGTTGATAACATTAAATAAGTTTTATTTATATATTTTATAGGTTGAAGGAGATTATAATCGTAAATGGGTTTTATCAGTACCTTCTGTTGGACGTAGTTTGCTCTAAAACGAAAATGATCAGTTCTAAAAATATGTTAGTGAAAAGCTTTTTAAATATCTAAATAAATAAACGGGTAAATACTTAGATATTCAACTAATTATAAATGTTACATTTTTCATGTAAAACTTCGTTGGTTGGTAATTTTATGTTTTGAATTATTTTTCACATTTTTTCAAACATTCATATCATTGATCAGTATAATATATTAAAAGCTATTTTGTAATAAAACTTTTTAAATTCATAATTAATTTTACTGTAGTATATATTGCAATAATTGCAAACATATACAAAAATATAATGAAATATTTTAATAAAATATTTTATTCAATTTTATTTAATTGCGAAAAAATAGATTTTTCGTCATAATAATTTGTATTAGAAACAAAATTCTTGTTTTTATAAGAATTTTTTTAAATAAATTATTCATTTTATTTTTTAAATTGTATTTTATAATTGTGCTTAAAAAACTTATCTTAAATAATAAAAATTAATCTTAAAATAAATTCAAATAAAGAAAATATTTTTTTTCCTATTTTTTAAAAAAATCATTTAATTACATAAATTATTTCTATAAAATAATAAATTGAACTTGATCTTAAAAAATTATTATACGAAGGTCGTTTGATAAGTATGGTAAAAAGGTAAGAAAAACTAAATTGAAAAATTTAATTAAATTAAACAATAAATAAATTAACCATACTTATCAAACGACCCTCATAATTCATGAAATATATTAACTTTTATATAGTAACATTTAATTAAAAATATAAAATAATTATTTTTAAAAATTATTTAAATAAATAACATATTTTTTTTAAAAAAACTATAATCATATTTTATATTAAATCAAATTAATATAAATAATAATTATTAAAATGAAAAACATAAATTACACATCAAGTACATTGTTGTAATATTAAAAAATAAAACAATTATAATTTTTCGTATTTTGTGACATATTCATAAATACTCTAAAGAAAAATGACAGTTTAGTAAATTAATAAGTCTACTCTATTCCGTATGTCATAATTCCACATTAAATTCAAAAAGTAATTTTAAATTTCAATCTTCAATTTAAACCTATTTCAAAATTCCAACATTAAGATCCTTTATCAAAGCTCTAAAAATATATGTGAAATATGTGAGGATTAAGCACCATTCATTTATAAGATCTATAAGAAAAAAGAGATGTATATAAAATAAAATATATGATGTTCAAAAAATATTACTTCATTCATATAAAAAAATGGACAAAAAAATCATCAATTTAATACACTGGTCAATAATTCTCAATTACTTTTTTTTACCGCAATATTTTTTTACATGACTATCTGTCGCATCGCCTCTAAACAACTAACTCTTTTTTCTCCCATTTTTCCAGAGCGTCGAGCAAAAGGACATAGAGTTTTTCCCACTGCAGCGCGAGAGGTGCCAGGGCAACAGCACTTGGTACGTACATATCTGATTTAACTTTTCCGCTTTTATATGAGTTATGCGACAGCGTTCGGCCAGATTAAGGTGTGATTGCGACGTAAAAGTTGGAATTTATGATCGATTATCCTTAAACTTGCATTCGTTTTACTCTCTCGACCCTTATCACAGATGTTATATAACCTTATATATAATGTTATCATAGCATCAGGCCTGCTAGCAAGAAAACTGTGCCATAGTTCAGTTTGTTAATTTTTTTTAGCTCTTCGTACACAAAAAATATATTACTTTATATTATTCAATGTAAGAATCTATTATAAATTTTCTATTGTATTTTTGAATTACAAATGTCTTTAACTAATCTCCAGTTATTTTATTCGTAATCAGATAATTAAGTACTAAAATAATTTAGAACAATTTAGTACACGAATTTTGTTCAAATTTTCACTAAAGTTATTAAAATTTGCAAAATTGTATTAAACAAAGATTTCAATAATTGGATTACTGATGAAAACTAGAATTAATCTCACTTAAATAAGTTTTGTAATTTAACTAAAAATGTTAATAACTTATATCTTCAAACAACACATTAAAAAAAAAACAATTTAATTTCAATTACAATATATTTAATAATAATTATGTGAGTATCTCTTTTACACTATTATTTATATATATAACAATTATATATATATATATATATATATATTAGGTTAAAGTATCTCCCTTCACATTATCAAAAGACCAGAAGGCGGAAGGAGATATTTGCCAATATATATATATATATATATATATATATATATATATATATATTTATGAAAAAAATATATTGTATGGAATAAAAGTAGTAAATCGCCTTTTAAAAAATAATATCATTAATTATATTCTCTGCTCAAAATTAGACCGTTAACTATTATGGTATTGTAACGAGTTTACTTTAACATAAATAAATCAATTATCCCCAAGAGAACATTTTTCTTGTTCAATAATCAACCTTTGTTTATTTTATTTGCTAATAAGTATTTCGATGTCTTTTCATCCTTGTTAGGACATTATTGTAAAATTTTTAATAATACATCATTTTATTATTATAAAAAGATTTTATAAGACAGCGTTTTGATGATCATAGAATGACCATCGAAATGCACATCAGCGAATAAAATGGACAATAAATTACTATTTTGCATCATTATAAAATCTTGTATTGTTAGGTAAAAATAATTATTTATGTTAAAATTAAGATTGTATGCTCATTCGTATTTTATTTATTATAATAACTAGAAATAACCAAGAAAGTTTATTCTGAATATATATATATATTTATCAATAAAAAAATTGTATTGAAAATAAATAATACTCGATTACTAATAACAAATTATTTGTGACTTAGATATTTTTATAATTTTCATCTATAATTATTATTTCATTTAATAACTATTTTATTTTTCTCTGAACTCCGAATACAAATCTTGTTAGAAAATCTCTTACTAATAATTTTACTAATACGAATTTTTTTTAAAACACATGCGCGTATGTATGTATGTATGTATATATATATATATATATATATATATATATATATATATATATATATATATATAAATAATCAAATGGCAAATTAATAAAATGAAAGTAATTATAGTTAAAAAAATATTAAATTGTTCCATATCATTAAAAAAAATTTTAAGTCTAATTGTCTTTAATTTTGATCTCATCCTTGCTTTAAATTTCCTAGTTCTTAAAATCATATTATTTGACTTTTATAAGAATATATTATTTTTAATTAAAATTTTTAATATTAATAATAAATTATCATTTTATTTGATTATATTTTTATTTAGATTGTGTTATATATTGTACTATTTTTTTGTATACTTTTATCATTCCATATTTTATTTCAAAGTGTATTATAGATTTTATATTTATTATGTATATATGATATTATTAAAAATAACTAAAAATATAAAAATACATAGGCTCTTTTTAATTCTCTAGAAACACTAAATCACGTTTCTATTAAATAATTTAAATATAATCTCATACAAATAAATACCTCTTCAATGGAGAATGTTATAAGAAGATTAATAAATAATTATCGTTCAACAACTTTCCAACTTCCACTTATTTCATTGATAATAACTTTATTATGAAAATTATATTTAAAAAAAAATTTTCATGTTAATTAGTTGCGAAAATTACAATCGCTATTATGAATATTTAAACATAAATATATGGATTTACCATGACAATATTTTTGTAATGTTCCTATATAATATTATAATTTAATAAAAATATACTTTTATATATTTTACTACGATAAAATCATTTTTATACTAAGCAACTAGAATATTTGTTTTCATTATATTTTTCAATATCTAAAGACCTAAAGGATAATTGATAGTATTATATATCGATTTTCATTTTTGTTATAATATGGATAAGATCAAATGTAATGTTTATATAATATAATACAAAAGAGAAGAATCCTTTGAGATAACATAGATTTAGTAATGAAAATTATTCATAAGTAAACTAGGAATAGAGCTTCTCTTTTAAATTATAATCCATAAGAGTCTAAAGCCATACAAAATGACCAGCATCTAAATATAGAAGGATTATTAGATTGAGAACGTAATCTTTTAGAAACTTCATGCTATAACTCTATTTTGTACAAATTCTGATTAAAGTAGCATTGACAATTACTCGTTAATCATCGTCTCTTTTTATAAACCAACAGTATTTTCTTCAGTTGAAAAATATTAAAAAAAATGTATATATATATATATATGTGTGTGTGTGTGTGTGTGTGTGTGTGTGTGTACGTTTCTATCTCTATGCACAGAACATGAAATTTCTACTTGAGTAAATATCGTATTTGTCACGATTATAACAACCCACGACATATCTAATAAGACAAAATATAAATGCTGATTTATAATGCATTTTAATGCATTCATTCATAAATAAGTATAAATTAAATGAAAAAGAAAACTCGCTTATCTAAAAAAATTCCAGCTAATTGCGTTTCCTGAAAAAAATTCGTGGGCTGTAACTTTTTCTTAAATAGGTGTGATTTCTTATAGCAGCAAAGAAAAATATTTATGGTAATGAGGCAATAATTCACAAAGATATGGACATGTGTACGTGCAAAAAAACATTTTCAAAGACGCTACTTGCAGTGTGTGTGTACTTATTTATAAAATTTATTACGTTTTTTTTTATATTTCCCATTTTGACATTTACGTAAGTGTGAAATATATTGTTCGTAAATTATTTCAAAATTATTATATTAAGAAACATTTATTCGTACAGACTATGTATATATTTTCAACACAATATATAGTTTGTACAATAGAACGTGTAATTGATTTTAACCGTTCTCGTTTCCTTTGTTCACAGTTTTTATAAAGTTAAATTTAAATTTATACAGGATCATACAAACACATATACACACACAAATACGTACGTATATATATATATATATATATATATATATATATATATATATATATATATAATTTTATGTAAAAAAATATCTTTTTAATATTTAATTATTTCCTTTAAAGATAATAATAATAGCATACTATTTTTAATGATATATCAAAAACATTCTTATAAAATTCATATAAAATAATTTCTGTCTTTTCATACAAACATCAGTTAAACAAAAAGCTATTTTTATAAGAACAATAATTAATTATACTTCTTTCTTTATAGATAGCAATAATGTTTTATCATAATATATATATATATATACGTGAAATTAAAAAAAAATAATGTAATAGATTATAACGTATTTGTTATATTTTTATGAGTGAGTAACTATATTTGTCATATTAAGATTATATATTAAATTTATTTTTTATGGTAACATCAGTTTTAGTTCATAAAATTAATTAAAATTTGTATAAAAATTACAACCAATTAATTATAAAATATAAAACTATACACACACACAATATATATATTTATATATAGAGAGAGAGTTCCATCAGGAGCGCACACTTTCATTGCTCAAAAAATGTCATCGTTTACTCAAAAAAAGATGCGTTTTATTTTCAAATTAATTTGTACGCTCCTGATGAAACACCTTATATATATATATATATATATATATATATGTGTGTGTGTGTATATGTGTATGTGTGAGTATTTATGTAATATAAAAAATAATTTCTTTAAAAAAATATCATAATAACAAACAGTACAATACTTACTCGAAAATATAAAACGTGCATAACAAATAAATAAAATTATAAAAATATATTAAGAATATTTAATCATTAACACTTCATTTATAAATTTAATTTGTCAATTTTGAAATATCATAGTATTCAATTTTATTTTTGAAAATACACATATATAATTTATAACTAAATCATATAAATTAAGAAAAATAACATAGAAATCTATTTATTTGTTTACTCATTTATTGAAGAAAATACAAATAAAACTTGTAGTTAAAACCTGTAAATTAAACTGAGAAAGCATTAAATTAATTTTATTTACTTATTTCGAAATACAAAATTTAAAGTTAAAACCTGTAAATTGAATTTAAAAAAAAGGAAAAATCAATTTATTCGTTCATTTGGAAAAATACAGACCAAATTTATAATTAAAACCTGTAAATTTAAAAAAATCGTACACACGAAAATCGATTTCATTTATTCTAAAATACACGAAAATACGTATAATTAAAATCTGTAAATTATGAAAAATCATAAAGAACGTTGTTTTTTGAATTTTTTTATTATACAATTTACAACACTATTGAATAATCTATAAAGAAGGTTTCATAAACAACCTTTTTAGTCCTCTTCGAGTTTACATTTGTATTCCTCCGCAATACGTCATTTTAATGAAATATAAATAAAACAATATCTTGATGAAATATAACATTTTATTAACTAATATATAAAGAACTAGTCAATTTAAAACTGTTTACAACTAACTGTACACAATATATATATATATAGTGTTTCATATTTTTCAAATTTAAATTATTCATTGAATATATTTACTTATCATTATTAAATCAATATAATAATTATTGTATTAACTTTTAAAAATGTAAATAAATATACTAAATTCAAAAAATGATCATAATAAAAAACAAATACTATCCTTAAAAATTTAAAAAGGAAATGTGATATAATAAAAAACTGTTTTTTAGATTTATGAAAGCAATAAAATACTTACCTAATTGAAATAAAGTCATTTTTGATTTTATTTTAAACTAATAATTAAAAATTTCACACTATATTACAGATCTTTTTTTAAAAAAAACTTCACATTTCAAACAGTCAACATTTTTTGTACGTGCGACAAACAAATAACTCAACCGCCTATCATATAAGTAAATATATATATATATATATATATATATATATATATATATATATATATAATTTATTGTACACTTTTATTTTATGTTAATATTGAAATATTTATTTTGAAATTAATAATCGCCTATATTAATCTCAAGATAAACATATTTACCAGCTTAAAATTTCAGCTCAACTTTTATACTTTAATTTTTTCCTAATTTATCTTCTTTTAATCGTTAATTTTTATTTTTGAATAAGTATAACATTAGTATAAGATTTGCTTAGAAATATACAGACGCAAACATTATTATTATTCATCGAGACCATTTATCTTTTCTTTGATCCGATATTCCAATTATATGTGAACATACATACACACACACACACACACACACACACACACACATATATATATATATATATATATATATATATATATATATATTTATGCTTTCGCAGAATAAATCAAAATGTAAACACATATGTATTTCTTATATGCATGAGTAAACAAAATACAACATGTTTGAACTTATTTGTTTACTCCCCTAGCGTCATTATTCATTGTAAAGCTAGTACTTTATTGTCTTGTCTCATACAAACATAAATACGACCGTCTGATATTCAACTGCACTAAAAAAAAGCAATGCCAATAATGCGATTTTGCTCGTTTTACCTTTATCATTGATTTCTAAAAATATAAGATAATTGTAATTGAATTCTATAAATTTTCTAAAAGATATGATATAATTATTGAAATAGAAATTCATAATATAAGGAGATGAAATAATGAAAATATGAATTAATAATTTTCATAATAGAAATGATTAATATTTTTTTTAATATCATTGATAGATATTGATTTAAAAAATTATACTTTTTTTATAAATGTACACCTTTTTTCGAAATATGTCTGTATCATATTTAATAAAAATATTAATTTTTACAATTTTTAGTATAAGTATATAAGAACCACCAAATAATATATATACAATAAAGAAATAGTACAATACCGTAAATGTAAAATTTTATATTCATCATTATCATCAGCTCCATAGACTATTCCAGTCCCTTGCAAATGCCAAATCACTAGGGCCTTTATTGTCAAAACTTTTCGACAGTTGTTTTTTTATAAGATGAGGTTATTAGATTTATGCTCAATCAATTTTATATTAGGTATTCTAAATAAAAAGGTTGAACTACAAATTCTTTCCTATTTATATAACAAAAACCTTAAGTGTTGTTATTTTTTATATTAAACTTGATTTATGTGTAATTATACATTTTTCGTTAGATATTTATATTTAAAATATTAAAATATTTCCAAACTGTAAAATCATCTAAAGAAATCATTTTGTTATTTAAAATTGAATTCTATCGATTAGAAAAAACCTTTTTCTTTAATAATACTTCCTATTATTAATTATTGAATATTTTAATTAGAAATAAATATTTCAAGAGATCAATTAATTATAATTTGATTGTTATATTACTAAAAATGCGAAATTCCTAGCATAACTGCGAATTATCTCACCCACATAAATAAAAATTACTATTAATTTAAAAAACATTCACCTAAAATAACATCTCTATCATTTTTTAATACAACTTTATGACGATTTTTAAAAATTAAATCACAAAACTAACGCATGCAGATATTCAATTCATCTAGAACAGACCTCACAAATTGTTTAAAGTTTCAAATACCATCACAAGTAATAAATAAGTCAATCCAGATCATCAAAAAAGGTCACAAACCTATGAAAAAGAACATGTTAAAATATATTTGTGTAAAGAACATGTTGCAAAGATAATAAAAAGGGAAAGCACTTCATGCTTGCAGACCAGATGATGAAAAGAAAGATACAACCCCCAGTTGTAGATGGATTGAATAAGGACACAAAACACGAATTAGTATAGGTATATATAAAAAAGTTAGTCATAATTATAAATTATATAATTATAAATAACGAGTGATTAATAAATGATTATTGAATACTTTAAATTATTGTGGTGTTGGGGTGAAAATTCATTTGTGTAAAGTGAATCAGCCACAGTTCCAAAACAACTAATAATTAACAACTTTATGAATTAAAAAAACTTAATTAGTGGAAACGTTTAAAAAATAACTGAATTAATATTGAATTTATTTGATGAAAAATAGTATAATTCAGATTATAAGTAAAAGATGGTACAGCATGTTCTTTTAATATTCTTATAGAAATAAAATACAACACAAAATTATTTATTTTAATTAAACAGTTTTATGTATTAACTCAAATGAGACTAAAAGATAGTAAAGAAAAGTATAAATAATAGTAAACAAGTAAATATATATCTAAATCCTTCATTCTCATTTGGATTATTCTATATAAGAAATTAATTTCAATTATTTAGACATATTATAATCACAAATGAAAAATATTAAAATTACTAATATATTATGCAGTGTAAAATGGAAAAAAAGATATCAAATCTGCAAATTCTTGTCATTCACTCATTTTTACTCAAGTATAAATTAAATTCATTAATTTATCATTTTTCAATTAATTTTATTAAAATGCATTTAAACAATTTATAAAATTAATATGGAATATGGATGTAAACATTTTTTAAAAAATATGTTGAAAAATAACGTTATATACTTTAACTAGAAATATTTATATTTTGTAACTTTAGTTAGGAATTAAATTGTATAGAAAATAAGAGAAAAGGGAAAGTATGTTGATGGTTATTGATTTTTAATCATATTATTATTCGTAATCCATAAAAATTTAGTCATCTTATGACTGATCTGTCGATATTTGTATTTAGTAATTTTATATATATATATATATATATATATATATATATATATATGTTTATTATTATTATTTAAAATAACATCTGGCTCTTTGTACAAAATAAACAGAAAAAATATTATCTTTGTTCTCGTCAAAAAGCTCTCGCATAAGATGTGAACAGAAACAATGATAATGTGTCAATATGTTATAAAGCAATATGTATGGTAATGTATCGCAAATTACCACTAATGGCTCCGCCATTAAGGATACGTTACAGCTGAAATGTTCGTCTAGGGTTTTGACTCACAACAACGGTTCACAATGAAACGGTTGTTTGTTTTACTCTAAGATCACACTTAACCAAAATGCCAAGTGGCCCCAGTCTACACTCCTATTGACGAAATGACTTTCATAACAATTATGTACCAGTATGCCTGTTGATAACATAATAAGTTTTGGACCAATTAGTGAATTTCATATTTATTTAGAAATATATTATTATAATGAAAAGTGTAAATTAATAAACTTGGTTGAATTACAACGGACGCTCATTGAGAATGTAACTTCAATTCGTGGTATATTTAGGAAACCAAACTTGAACAAACTCTTGAATTTATAAACATTCGAACTTAAAATACTCTTCAGACCAATGTAACAATAAATATCTTTATATATATATACTTAAGAGGGACAGTAAAATAGGTGTAAATAATGTTTTTTCTTACTTAAGTTTTTCAAATATTTTCTATTCTAGTAATTATATCAATTATTGTGTAATAAGCTTATCATTTTATCTCTTGAAATTAGAATGAATTTACATGCAATTTTATTTTCTTGGAAATTTTCATGTAATTCCATGTTTATGTACATACATTTAAATCAAGAATGAAAAATGTGTAATAATCGAATTTTTATTTGTTTTTTCTAAGTTTTTATTATTTTTTATATTAATCAGAGAGGAAATTCATTTCATTTTATACATTTAGTATAAAAACGTATATGAATAAATTATTTTTAGAAGTCATCATAAATTCAGAACGTCATTATTCTTTGTATAAGCAAAATTTTATAATAAAATTGGAAAAAATATACGAAACTTCATTAAATATTAGATTATTTCAATAGTATAACAAGATATACCTAAAAATTTAAAAACATTATTAACAACCGAGGATATTGAAGAAAAGCTTCAGTCTAGACTGATAGGAAGATTATTATGATTACAAAAAAAATTCATTCCAATCAACTATAGACATTTTAAAAGAAATAAATGTAAATATTTGCTCTCATACGATTCTTAGAAAGCTAGTAAAATACAATTTATATAGAAGAAATATCAGAAGAGTTCCCTTGTATGGTACAAAAAATATTAAAAGAAATTACATTTTACAAATTTCCATAATAATTGGTATTGAAAAATAAAAATTATAAATTTAAGAAATATTCTGTTATCAGATAAAACAAATTTTGTAGATTACGATGACAGAAATTTCGTATGTAAGATGTTCACCAAATCAATAATTCTCAACTAGTACAGAAAAAAACATGCAACTTAGAAAAGGAAATTAATAATCTAAGGTTGTTTTTCTTGGTTCTAAGTAGGATCAATTTATTAGATTGAAGAAAAATAACCTTAGTCGTTTACGTTAACATCGTTCGACATGTCACGCTATCATACACAGATGATACTCTGACACTTCATTGGATATTTCAATACGTTCAAGGCAGCTGTCTGACAAGTCTCTTTCAAACGCTTTACTGAACTTATAAAATTAAATACGTTCGTGAACTTTTGCTAATAAATAAAACGTTGAATGCGAAAAAGTGTTTCATACTGATATTTACGAATATTAATATTTGTAATGTAGAAACTTGTTCAAGCAGGCATACATTTTTACATATGAAGATGTAAAATATATTAAAAGCTTTTAAAAATATCTTGAAAAAAGACAATATATTTTCTGAATATTACTCTTATAAAAAAATATGGAATTATATGAAAATATCTATGGGATAAACAAAAATTAAAAAAATATGCAAAGCATTAATAACTTTATAAAATATATTTTAAATAAATTATATCAAAAATTAATAAACTTTATGATGACTCATTGAAAAGCAGTTGTAAAAAATAGGATTATGCTACAAAATATTAATATAAAAATTTTATTCTATTCGTTATTGAAGAAATTTAGGTTAGATTTTATAAATTATTTTTGTTTATTTTTTTTACATTCATTTTTGAATCTAAATTATTTCTTTTATGTAGATAAAAGTTAAGTAAATTAAATTGAAAACTATTATACATATATAATTAAATATAAATAAATGTTATAAAATATTTAATTATATTTAAAAAAAGTATAATCGTTTTTAAAAACCAATAAATGCTTTAATGCTACAAAAGAAAGTATAAATAATTATCTAGATGTTTATAAACAGTATTGATACATTAAAAACATTACAATTTTATTTATTCTTACAATATTTCAAGACTGTTTAAATGCTCTTGAAAAATGGTTTTAATTTCGATGTCTACTTCAGTTTATTAATGATTCGAATATAAAAGTACAACTTTTTCTCTGTGGAACTATGTACAAATATAAGTTGCAGTAATGGAAAATACCTACTGTTTTATTTTATATTTGTGTTAAAAAACATATCAAAGTATTTGTTGGTATATATTTTACTTTTTTAAATACTTCAAATATATTTAATAATTCAAAATTTACTTTTTTTGTTTAATCAGAGAGAAATATTTTACAAATATATATTGATTCACATTTAATATTTATTGATAATATTAAAATTAAAACATTCCAAACAAGATTTACAAACAATATGAGAAATAACATATATATATATATATATATATATATATATATATATATATATATATATATATATATATATATATATATATATATATATATATATATATATATATATATATATATATATATATATATATATATATATATATAATACAGTTTCAATTGTGTTAGTAATTTTACATTATTTTATTTCAACATTTATGGCAGTATTTTACTGTGTAAGTATTTATACCAAACAATATTTGAAACATTAAACATTCTTCCCCGTAATAATTCTTTCTCCAAGAGATGAAATTATTCCTTTGAGAAAGAATATTGTCACCATCAAAAATAAACATCATAACATTCTATTTAATTAAATTTCTTCTTATTTACAAAATTACAAATTTTATAAAAATAATATAGAGATAATTAATATTACTTTTATAAATTTTAATGTTTCTTTTTCTTAAAAATAATACATGAAAACAATAATAAATTTTGTAAAATATAAGATATTTTGGTATTAATGTAATATTTTTTTTCATACACACACACACACACACACACACACACATATATAAATATCTGTGTGTGTGTGTGTATTTTTATGAAATATTAAGACAATGAAAATTCATAATCAGAACTTATGTAAACACGAATATAAAAAACCACATGAAAAATGTATGAATGATTACTCCATTTTTAATTTCGATTTAAAAAAAAGAAAACCCTAAAAAATATTCTATTGAAATTTTGATATCTTTAACATGGTAGCATAATCCCTTTGACAAATTCACAAAGAATGCTCTTTCCAGATTCACTAATTTCTCATTCGCATGAATAACAACAGCCTATTCATTTTCATTCCTTTTATAAAATAAAATATGTATGCTCAACCCTCTCCGTTACGTTACAGAAAAGTAAAACTCGCCATAATAATGTTTTCTTCAAATTTAATGGAGTTTTCTCAACTAACTGAATTATATGTTTATTAAGTTTGTTAAAAGTACCACAGAAGTTCTTAACAAAGGATTTTAGCACATCTTGTTACCTGTTGTTTCTATCCTGTTCGCATTATCCTTAAACCGCAATATTTATGCATGTACGTATATGTATATATATATATATATATATATATATATATATATATATAATTCTAATTACTACCTTATTCATTTAATAATATTTATTTATTTATCAAATATAAATCTTACTGTTTTTGATCTATGTATATAATTAATTTGAATGGAAACTTATATGAAATAATTATCGTTTATTATAGAAATGTTTGTCTCAAAGAATAATCAAATGTAATCCTAATAGAATTATAAAACAACTTAATTAAGAAAATTAGAAATGTCAGATGTAATATTTGAAATGAAACGTTAATTTATTGAATAAAAGAAGAGATTGCTTGTTAATAAGAATTGATCCATTAATCATTATCATCTTATGAATAGCATTCTTGAAAACAACGAAAATATTTTTCTCGTACTTATTTTTTTGATTAAATAAAAATATTTTTTAAAATAATTCATAATTATACATATTTATGCTTAGAATTTTTTAGTCTTTTTTAATAAATATGCTAGTAAAACTATTTTTCTCTATTTTAAATTAATAGTATAAAATGAAAAAGACTATATTTCTCTATATTTTCAATTTAAATAATTAATAATTACCTTAAAATTAAAATTAATTTTTAAAATAGTTTCAAAAATTATTTGAAAATTTATAGTAATCTTTTTCTGAAAAAAAATTATTAAATTTTTATATTTCTTTATAAAAGAAAAATTAATTAATTTCTTGAAATAAATACTCATATGTATGTAATTAAATCAATTATATAAAAAGAAAAATTAGTTTATTTCATTTCTCAACTATAAGAATTAAAATTTTATTTGTAACTTTATTTGTTTGTATATTATTCATTTGAGTCGGTGTTTAATATAAGAGAAATTTCAATAAAAGCTAATTGATATAATATTTTTGTGGGCAAAAACGATTTCCAGTTTCGACATTAAAGTAACTGGTAATTGAAAATAGTCAATAAGTAAGATATATTATTAATATATTTTTTTAATGACAATATACACGATTATTTGTAATATTGTTTTTTCTAAAATTTATTTATTTTTTTGGTAAAAAATTTTAAAATAACATTTGATGTATAATGAATAACACAATAGTTAATACAAAATATTTTTTTTCCAGTAAAAAATATTTTATATTTTACAAACGCAGTTTCATAATTTCCATTATAAATACTAATCAAATATATATATATATATATATATATATATATATATATATATATATATAATCAACAACTTCCTGTATTCCCTATTGAATGAAAGCTTTTTCCAAAATTTTCTACTTGGATTAATACAATGCCTTTCTCTTCTATTCCTACAGACAATTTTATTATCTCTCTGTCTCATTTATCCATGAATATTTTTTAAAATCTTTTTATCCTTGGATTCATTATCAATATTTTCTCTCTCTCTCTTTATATATATATATATATAATCATTTTTTTAATGTTGGATTAAAAAGTAATAATTTTCAAACTGTTATTATAAATTAAAAAAATGTGAAATGTTATTTTTAACTACTATTTGTTACCCTTATATTTTTCTATTTTGTTTCATTTAAATACTGTAAAATTAAAAAAATCTATCTAAATTTAATAAATAAAAATAATCCATATTATACCAACTATTAAATATTTGAAAGTAATTTATATTTATATTAATATAACTTTCAATAAATTTAATAAAAAATTAACTAATGTCTTATTACAATAAAAAAATACAACTGAAAATATTTCCTTTCATAAAAAATATTGTATATACATAACTAGCTAATGAAAATAATTAGCATGAATTCATTAAAAAAATATTTATAAACGACTGTATGGAAGATTTGGTTACTTCGTAAAATCCTTATGCACTTTAAAATATCTCTATTAAATAATAAAATATTCTTAGTATTTCAATATTTCTGGTTATAACATATATATATATATATATATATATATATATATATATATATATATATGTATATGTATATATATATTGAATTTTATGAATGTATGAAATAACGTTTCATACTATATTTCATACTTGAAAATAAAGATGCACTGTGTACAACAAAATAAAATCGAATACATATTTTTGAAATGTCGAGTGTTGCACACGCGATTTATTATATAAAACGTGAAAGTTTTAAAGATTTTGTACACGAAACGTGGTACTGGCGATATAAATATTTTATTCTTTTTTATACACTGCACTTTATCTGAACATATTCTTAAGAAAACGTCATTGGAGAATTTATTAATTTTGTCATAATTCAATATAGCTATAAACTTTTTCTGTAGAAAGATTTAGCAGTTATTTAAATATTTAATTTTGTTAAAATAATATTTTTTAATTTAAAACTCGCCACTTAATAAATAAACTAAATGTTTTTAAATTAAAAAAAATAAAATTGTGTAACCGTGAATAATTTTAAAATCATTAACATAAATCACATGCTTGATTAAAACTTCCTTAACAATATTCATAATGAATAAATAATTATAATTTCAAATATATAAGCAAATACAATATTTAATATAAATTAATAAAACAATAAAAAGAGACATACAATACGAATATAAATTTAAATTTTCGCGTATGATAAAATATTGACTCGACACTGTTGTAATTTTTGAAATGTGATTTTGTTAATATTTTTGTTGAAACTACACTCTATTGATTACATATGTTAATTAAAAAAAAATTATTTATGTACTGTTTTTATCTTTTATGAAACGGTGTTACATATAAATGTAAGTATGTAACCATTATTTATAATTTTTCATATTCATGATTTTTTAATGAACTGTTCATACAGTAGAAAATAATAAATTATATTAAACGAATTCATCATTAATTTGATGTAAAATATATTTTTCTGTGTAGTTCTTTAGCTTATATATTATTAATTTATTATGTTAATCATTTGTAAATACTTTTTGTTAATTATACATTATTATGTATTTTAAACACACATTTATATATGTATATGTATACATATATAACCACTGAAATAATTTTTCAATAAAATGAAATAGTTTAAAAATAATTTATATCTTTTAAAAAAGTATACAAAAATTTTAATAAATTAAAAATATGCAATTAAATTCAATTAAATTAGATATATTTCTTAAACTCTACGTAAAATTTACTCATAATTAAATTAATATAAATCAAATCATAGACAAAAGTACTCTTTATTAACAGCACCTGAATATCTCATTTCTTACCGTCTATAAGCCCTCGTCTTTCTCGACTAATTAATGTGTATCGCTCATTTTACTTCTATCAAAATCTTCTCTTTTTAGAGCTTTCGCTCGTTACAAATCCCACCTTCATCTTTTCTACTTCGTTTCATCCACCTGTTTGCATTTCAGACCACATTTCTTATGTAACACCTTATAAATTATTGTTGATCCTGTTGATTCCGTCTACGTAGAACTTATAATGATAATACAATAAACTACCATTGTATCTGAATTGATCTTTAGATAATTGAAAGTTCCTGTTTAACTTAAAGTTAATTTTAAAATGTTGATAAAATTAAGTTGTTTATTTCAATGACGCAGTGCGGAGTTTGCACTTTCTTTCGCTCTCTTGCTTTCTTACTGTTTCACATTTCCGTTTTAAATCGATAATATTTTCATAGGTCATAAAAAAGGATATTGAAATTTATTTTAGTGCATTTTCAAATTTAATTAGGTTTAAATAATAACGATAATAATCAGTTTCTTGTTATATAACAATAATTCATTCTTAACAATAACCAATTTCATTTCTTTAACTGATTTTTATTTCAAATAAAATCGATAGAAAGTAATTTTATTTTCAGAACATATTGAAATATAAAAAACGTATTTCTATTATTGTAATTACTAAAAAAACTTATACATCGGTTTTTTTAAAAAAAATATTGACCTTTAATTCACTTATAATTTATTCACATGTTGTTTACATTTGAATATATATATATATATATATATATATATATATATATATATATATATATATTGGATCATCCAAATGTGACGCCTAGATCGGTATTTTAATAAAAAAAAACACGTGTATAGTTTTCTTTGTTTCTTTTTAATAAAACACAAATCTAGGCATCACTTTTTGATAACCTTATATATATATATATATATATATATATATATATATGTATATGTATGTATGTATGTATGTATGTATGTATATGTATCGTCTTATACTTGTAAATCTGTGTATTTTTATTTATTTTAAAGACATATATCTTTAAAACTAATTTTAAAGAAAAATTATATTATTTTTTTAAAAAACTTAAAATATGATAATATTTTTTTATGTATTAAACTTCACACTTTTATTTTAAACCAAGCAAAACTATATTAAATATAAAAATGTTTTATATAGTTAATGACATTTCTTATGTTAATTACTATTTTGTTAATTCTACTGTTTAATATATTCTTAATTATGATTTAATCCTTGCAATTTTTTATTTGAAAAATGTATGATAAAAAATGAAATAAAAAGTTTCAATTCTAAAATGATCTTCAGTACTATAAAACGAATACTTAAGAAATAATTCTATCCTTAACTGAAACCAAAGATAGTTTGAAGACAAAAAAATTTGAATTATTTTTAACTTCTTTAGTATTCTTGAATTTATTTACAAAAATAAAACTCGACAACGATAACCCACTACACAAGAAATAGGTTATCGACTTGAATAAGTGGTAGTAAGAAACGAGATCTTGTCTGTAAGCCGCATAAAGGAAAAACTTCAATTTCCAGCTCGTCAATTTCTTTTCTAGTTTAAATTACAATACGCTATCTAATTTCGTGTTGGAATAAAAATCGCTATTAAGCAAGAAAACTCTAATTATTTCACTAACAATAATATATCCTTTGTTTCAGTTAATTAAAATGTTTATATAACACCTTATTTACATATTTGCTAAATCAAAAATGACCAATAATCTACTTCTTACAACATATTAAATAGCATTTAAAATTTATAATATATAACTTATTATTTTAAATAAAAAATACTTTTTTTTCAAACATAATCGTTAAAAAATACATTAGAAAACCTCTAGATTTAAAAGTAACAAAAATTTATTTTATAAATTCTCAAACTTTTCAGTACTTGAAACCACAAGCACTAAAAATATATATACATACATATATACATATATATATATATATATATATATATATATATATATATATATATATATATATATATAGTTGTAAACTGAATCAAATTGAAATTTTCTTAATAATAAAAAACTTAATAATTAAAACAACTTTACAAGTCTGTCTAAAAAAATTTATAAATAAAATAACAAAAACTTTTTACTTTCTCAGTGAATGAAAACTTCTAACTTAAGGTGTAGATATATATATATATATATATATATATATATATATATATATATATATATACGAGGATCGTTTGATAAATATGGTAAATTTATTCATTGTTTAATTTAATTAAATTTTTCAATTCAGTTTTCCTTAGTTTTTTACCATACTTATCAAACGACCCTCATATATATATAAATATATATATATATATATATATATATATATATATATATATATATATATAGGAGGACTAAAATGAGCCTGAAGTACAGTAAATAATAATAAATAATATTGAGAAAGTAAATGTATGTATTAACTATTCAATCTCATTTGGGCCACCCTATATTATACATGCAAATACACACACACACACACATATATATATATATATATATATATATATATATATATATATATATATATATATATATATATATATATATATATATATGAACTATAAAATGTATATGTATTGAACTAAATTATATGTATTGACGTGTAGATTCAAAGTTTTAATAAATTTGGCAACAAAAATTTAATTCTATAAAATATATAATATATATATATATATATATATATATATATATATATATATATATATATATATATATATATATAACTTAAAATGAAATTTATTTCTCTATAAAAATATGTGTAAGAATTTTCCAACTTTTCATCATTTAAGTATAAAGCGTATTTTAAATGTATAAAATAATATTTATTATCGTTGTTGAAATCTTTTTATAAAGCTTAGAGTAATATTCATCTACCTTCTTAATTAATAACGCTGTATTGAATAACATACTTCTATCCTTTAACTTCAAAGCAATTATATGTTTATTTTTTCAAATATAATACTTTATTTTTTTATTTTTTAAAAATGGATATCTTTTTATATTTTTTTATTGAGGAAAATACATTGAACAGTAGAATAAACATAGTATAATATCAATTTGGAAAACATGTTTATATTATTAAGTCAAATATTCCTCTAAATTTGAAAAAAAAAATTCAATGCAATCTTCCTGTTTTCACGTATGGCAGTAAAACATTGATCTAAATGCCAAAATGATTCAGTAGTTCCAGGCAACACAAAATGTATGGAATGATGCATGTTAGGAATAACATGTAGAGATACAGAATGAAGTGAATTAGAAATAAAACAAGGATTACGGACATTGCAGTAAAAATAATTAGTTTGAAATAGAAATGAACTGGTCGTATTACAGGAAGGGAGGACTATCAATGGATAACAAAAATTATTGATTTAAAAATTGGATATAGAATTGATAGATGGAAAAAAACTGAGAAAATTTGTTAGAATTGACTGAAAGAGAAGGCATTGGATTGATTGAAATGGAAAATTTTAGGAAAAGCCTTTATTCGGCAGTGGGTAGAAAGAGGCTGATTATGTACATATACATACATATATATATATATATATATATATATATATATATATATATATATATATATATATATATATGTAATTACTATTTTATTGAATTATATTTGAGTATAGAAAATAATAAGAACATAATTTTCAAAAATATTTATATAATTTCATAACTACCTAAGTTAAATATGAAAAATATTATTAAAAAAGTTTTTTATCACACACGAATTTCCCAAGTTGTAAAAAGTGAAATTAACATTATTTCAAAAATTAGGCATAAATTTTAATTGCACATAAACTGTAATAAAAACTAACAAATTTATTTCATCGTTTCACTAATTTTATACGTCGTTATTGTTAAAATTTTTGTTATTACAATATTACCCATAGTTGACGTAATTAATTTATGTATGCTTATAACGACCTACTGTTTATTTTCTTGTTGGGGCTGGTTTATGCGTGATAGATTATGTTGTGGTTAATTATGAATTAGTATACTATAAAAATAGACTAACAAATCGATAAAGTCTTTAATGAGTTCTCGACAATTTATGTGAGCAATATATTTGTATATCATTTGTATGTACATATAAATATTCAAATTAATTACATTCTTGAACTCTGTGTATTAAAGCAATTTATTTTGAGAAACAAACATATATATATATATATATATATATATATATATATATATATATATATATATATATATATATATGTATACATATTTTATGATCGATTCGAGGAAAGAAATGTTTGTGTCACTATATTTGAGGTTACAATTTCAAAAGACTAATTAATATTCCTTACAACAAAAATTAAACAATATTTACTATTTAAATATTGATCAGTGTATTATATATATATATATATATATATATATATATATATATATGTGTGTGTGTGTGTGTGTGTGTGTATGTGTTTTGTATAGAGTGACCTAAATGAGACTGAAAAGTTTAAACATTTACTTAGTCTCATTTTAGACACCCTATATTTACAAATCTTTGTATATACACTCGTATCTATATACATATATTTCTATATAAAAATATTAAAAAAAAACGTTATAAAATATTTTTTTAAATTTGAAATAACCTTTTTTAGAATTGAGGTGAATTTATTTTTACTCAAGTAAATTATTATTCCAGAATCTTAAGATATTAATAAATATTAAATAATTATTTTTTGTCACTTTTTTGTACAAATTGATGTTCATTTCGATAGCAGTTCTATTATTATTAGTAAAAATTTTATAGTACATTTTTGTGATAATGATGGCATTGAAATTCATATTAGCTAACACAAAAAAAGTGGTAATAAGTAATTATTGAACACTAATATTTTTTAGTGTTGTGGAGATATTTTATCTGTGTGAAATTAAATAACTTTGTTGAAGTTAGTTATAGACTATAGAATATTAAATAAGTACTTTCATTATTATATGATAATTGTTTTTAAAAAATATTACAATTCTAATATTAATTAATTTTTGTTTAAATGTAAAATGTAAATATTTTAAAATTAACTACAAAGATTAGTTGTTTATAGTATTAAATCACATTTTCTTTAGAAAAAATAATTTACTATTACAATATACTGATTCACAGATTTACATAGTTTTTTTTCATCCCCAGTAAGAATTATTATTTAAAAAAAATTATAAACAAATTAGTTTTATTCTTTATAAAATTTGAACAAATTATTCAAATAAATATTATTTTTAACAATATTTTAATTATATAAGATGCCTAAAAAATTAAGGTACGTGTCATGTTTTTGGAAAATTATTTTTTTCATTTTATACAATATTATCTTTCTGCAATAATAACCTATACAATAACAAAACAAATTCTATAATTTTTATTTTATTATAAAAATAAATAAAAAATATATAATATTCTTATAGACTCATAGCTACAAATTTAAATTAATAAATGCTTATCTTTAATAAAATTGTAATTATAGTAAAAAAATGTTAAATTCAGAAAATTTAACTTTTAGAAAATAACTTTTTTTCTATTTTCTTTTCTATCAATTAATTATAATATTTATAATTTAGTTTTTATATTTTTTTAAAACAAATAATTATTTCATTTGAGAAAAATATCAACCATATATATATATATATATATATATATATATATATATAATTAAAACTGTTGAAAATTCGTTGTCAGGAGGTCAGTAGAGCAAAATCTCTCTTGTCTATTGTGAAATGAAATTCAATTTTTTATATCTATTCTATGGGAACACTACAACTGTGTTCTCAAACAAGTTATGTGTTCTGCGAAGACCAAGGTCCACAAGACGATTATCTCTTGCAACTTATGCATAAATCATAAGTTTTTGTTGTGTACAACTCGAATAACACAACTTAATCTAGCAGAAATGTCCGTAAATGGAGCATGGATAATTGTAGTAAGACAATGTACCACATTCAACATATTTCTTGTATTTGCATAATTGTATTTGTTGATCACCTTTAACAGAGTTAGGACCTATGAATTTTTTATAATTATTAATTACGAATTCACATTGTACGAATTTAATCAGTGAATAAAATAACATTAATTAACAGTCTTAGAATCAATATTTAATGTGTATGTGAAAAGTATATTTATAAATATAAACAATTTTATGTAAAAAATAATATTGATTTTATTTTTAATATAATGTTCTTTTTTTTAAAAAAAACAGTAGGAAGCATTAAATGAAAAAAGGAATACTTGGAATAATAAAAATAATTTAATTTTTTGCTTGATATTTCGATGATTAAAATATTTTGTACATTGTGAACAATATAAACAATTAGCAAAATCAATCATCATACAATCATTGATATCAACATAAACGAACCTTTGTTATTTATATGTACATACGATTAAATCGTCTGTATCAATTCACAAATCCAATTATTCAATAAAGTGTTATTCAATCAAAATCTAATTAAATTACAATATGTCAACATATTTCAATAGTCCCGCAACAATACTAAAAATCAGATTTTAACAATGTATTATCCTATCTCTATTTTTCACTCGAATCCATCACCAATTTTATTTTTTTTAAAAAAAACGAAATTGTGTTTAAATTCTAATATAATCAACATATTAGTAATAAAACACACGAAATCATTTATTTCACCACATATAAACATAAATATATTACCAAAATAATACACAATTTACAAATCATGTAAATGAATATTAACGTTCTAGCTCACATGTACATACGTTGCTTATAGTTGAATATCCTGAGCACGGGTTATATGAACTCGAAGGATAAAATATGACCCCCTAGCGGGCTATAGATTATAATATGAAACTTGTTCACGAAATGTAAATATATGTGGACAGAATGTTGTTAGCAGAGACAAGAAACCGTCGGTAGTTACACATCCGTAAATATATATTTATATATTTTAGGTAATATTCGATATTGTGGAAAATTGTATAGGCGTATATTTTCTTCTAATAAACATACACCTGAATAATCATATATATATATATATATATATATATATATATATATATATATATATATATATATAAAGGTATGATAAAGGTGTTTTTAGGTTAGATAGAACTTTCGATATGGATTCAATTAAAAATTCAATCACGTTTAAAAAACATCATATATATATATATATATATATATATGTCATCCAAACGTGAAGCCTAGATTTGTGTTTCATTGTAAAAAAACATATATACAGTTTTTTTAACACTAGGATTACGGACGTTTCATGTATACCTATCTTTACGGACGCGGGTCAATTTGATGCATGAACAAAATCATACATTTTCTTTAAAAAACAACAATTATATAATATTAACTTATAAATGAAACTATAAGATATACATTTATATAAAATTTATAATATTTAACATTGTATAACATTACATTTATTCCGCGTATCTTTTACACATATATACTGGTAAAAAAATTATCAGTTGTTATATTCCTGCCTTGATGTAAATATGATTCGGCTAACTTTAAAACTACAAAATCCGTCCAAAAGTGTTGAAGTTTGCGTTTCATCTTTACCCAGATTAGGTAAACTATTTTTTTAGATATTTTGAATTTACATCTACTGCCAACCAAAAAATGCCAAATTTATGTGGCTTATTTGGCATATATTGCATGAATCTGCATGGACTTTCGTAGGGAACAGTTGCTCGTCTATTGAAATATTTTCGTGAGGTTTATAACAGGATTGACTATTATGTATAAATTTGTTCCATATTTCAGATATCAATGTAAATTTATCTGTACGTAAACGTTCGGATCATTCTGTTCTTTTATCAAATCATATAAATCGAAGAATTTGCGTAAATTGATCTCTAGGCATTGTGCTCGAGAAGAAAGCGGGTTCCCATTTCTTCGACCATAAATAAAAATATTTTAGTGACTTTGCTTCATATGCTTCCCGAACATACCAAATTACCTTTTCTATATCAGATCAAGGTTTCCCAACTAGTATTAATGGTTATTTTACGATTGTGTCAAATTGACGCGTACCGTAAAGATAGGTATACCACATACATAATTTCTAAATTAGACAGTTTTGAAGAAAATTAATTTCCCTATTTTATTTTTCTCGTTAAATGAATAAAAGTCAGTACAAGTGGTAGAAGAAAAATGTAAACAGTTTATGTAAATTCCCTCATGAAATTCGAAATGTATCAAAATGACGCGTCCCGTAAACCTAGCGTTAATACAACACAAATCTAGGAGTCACAATTGGATGACTCCTCTCTCTTTCTCTCTCTCTCTCTCTCTCTATATATATATATATATATATATACTATTAAAGGTTTACATACATATTTTGTTAAAATTATCAAATATTCAATTTAAATAAAATTAACATAAAAAGTAAATTCATGTATAAAACTATAAATACTAAAACACTGGTCGTAATATTTTTTTAAAAAAATAAAAGAAGATAATATTTGTGTGTAGGTACAAAAAATATTGCAGAGTTAAAAATGTATCAAATCTCTAATATTAAAAAGAATATCAAAAAGTATATAATTAAAGAAATACAAACATAAGAATAAATTATGAAGATATTTATTATAAATAACGACACAAAAGAATATTTAAAAAAAGTTAAGTCGTTTGTATATGAGAGATATTTAATTTTAATATTTTATATATTTATATATATATACATATATAAAATCTTGATCGTATCAAAAATAATTTCGTTAAAAAATATTATACATTAAGAATAGCAGCCCTTTGACATTATAAAATGTTTTATATAAGAAATAAAATGAACCCAAAAACGTTGTAGAACTACATTCAGAATAATGTTAACGTATATATAAATATATGTAAAGTATCACTTGAGAAATAAAAGATATAAAAGATATGAATTCTCATTTCCTTGATCGTAATCAATAATAAAACATGTTGTATGGTGTAGTATTAACATAATAGTTGCTCTATTTCCATTCAAAACGTGTACATATATACGAATAGATGTCATGCTTGTTCCGTTTGTTAAGTATTCAGCTACTATGTTGTTGACAAATAACTGCTTTTTTTCCTGGAACTATTTGTTTTTATTGAAATTGTTATGATAAATGTGCGGTTTTTTTGATCGTTGCTGAAAATGTATACGGTTTCAGTGTTTTTATATGTATAAGGATTTTTGATGTATGTAAGTCATTTTCACAACTGTTATAACGCTTATATATATATATATATATATATATATATATATATATATATATAAACACACACATATATATAGAATGTTTTTTAAACTTGGTAGAACTTTAAATTGAATCCCTATCGAAAATTCTATCTAACGTAAAAAAAACACCTTAAAAGTTTTTTTTGGGTTAGATAGAAATTTTGATATGGATTCAATTTGAAGTTCTATCACGCTTTAAAAAACACCTATATATATATATATATATATATATATATATAATCCCCATCAAATCGCCCAATGCCAATAAAAATATAATTAATAATTTATAAAACAAATTTTATATCTTGCATTGATAGATGAATTTTTTAAATATATTAAAATGTTTATGAAATAATTTAATAATAATTTCATATATACTTTCATTTATAATCATAGACTGTACTTTTTATAATCATTTTTTTAAAAAAAATTAATTCTATGAACCCTATATTTCAAATACATTTTTTTTAAAAAAATTTAATTATTAATTTAAAAAAATCAATATATTTTTAATAACATTTTTTTTACATTTTCATTAAATATTATTTTAGTAATATAGCGACGATTTGTTCTTATTTGTAACAATATCAGTTACTGAATCATTCATTTGCTGAATCTTTTTCTTTTACGTTCGCGCACGACTTGTCAGCCAATGCCAACAGGAAGCTTAAATTTGTTCTTGTCGGAAAATATTACCTTATCTTACGTCTCATCAGTACACGATAGGTGATCTTAAATCCATTGTAGACAAAAACTTTTTGGTGCGCTCGTTGAATGAAATTTACCCATTGAATATCAGATATGAATTTTAAGTTATAAAAATCTTCATTTCATTTAACTCTCAAATTTTGTATTATTTATTAACAAATAATTTTAAAAAATATTATTTATTGAAAATTTACAAATGATTTACAAAAATGAAATGAAATTAATAAAAAATACATGGTTATTTTATTTTTCACTATTAAACTTTATGTATATATTAAATCCGTTTAGTAAACTTTTAAAAAATTATAAAAAATCAACTTATTTATACATGCATTATAAAAAATATTATATTGTTGTATTTAATAGTAAAATTAGTTATAATATACTTTTAGTTGTTTTATATTTTTCTATTGATTTTTTACAAACAATATCTATTCTTCATTATTAAATTATTATTCAACTGAAATTTCACGAGGTATTGTCGGAATATTTTCTGATCTAATTTTCAGTAACACATTAACGAATGATTTAGTGTTGGTTCACTTAGGTACCAATTCCCAAGAAGTATCTTCTGCTTTTGATTCTTCCCAATCTGATGCTTCCTGGAAATTGGTATCCTGAATAAGCCAACTCCAAGTCACTGGTGAATATACTACTAAGACTCAACTTGTTTTGTTTAAAAGAAATAAAATAAAAATTATTATAATACAACAAAATATTATTTGTTGTAAAATTAAAAATTAATAATCTAAAAATATTTCTTATCAAACATATTTTACAATATATGTTTACTTTTACTGCCTTTCTCGCATTATTTTTTTCTCATTTTCTTACTATAAAAAGTTTCCATTATATCAATTTTATGTACACTTTAAGCATATTTTTATATTGTAATAATTCGAAAAAAATATTAAGTAACAAAATTAATAGACAGTTCATTCGTTACTTTCATAAATATAAATCATATATTCATAATAAATTCATAACTAACATAAAAATAATAATAATAAATTTGCTTAAGTTTCAGTAATACCAATTTTAAAATTATTTTATTTTATTATATTTTATCCTTCTTAATTTGATTTTTAAAATCTTTATCTGAGGAAAGCAGTATTTTGAAAATACTACAATTAAGTGCATTCTAAGCTCAAATACCACTATAAAAATTGAATTTTTCCAATTCTTATAATGTTTCTATTCCATTTAAAATTAAACAACGATGAGCTATTTTATAATAAAAATCCTCCCACGACAAAGAATATCCGAATATTTTCAAAAATTGGATAGTCGTGAAAATTATATTTCTTTAAAAGAAATATATTGGAATAGCCAATCACAAAAATCATAAATATCAAATCAAAAAATTGTTTTTTAATCAAATTTCATATTCTTTTTAGACAGCCCATGTAATATACATTTCTCTAGCTTTTTTATTATTTTCATATATTATACAGTAAAGTCAAAAAAGTAAAAGATAACTCTATATCTATGATTAAATTTGAATAAATATATAATATATTACTTGAAGAAACGAATGCATATAATAAACTAGAGAATATTAATGAAATATTTATACCTCAATCAATAATTCTACTTGTTACATATTGTTTTATTTTCACAGTTAAAAATTGTCATATATATATATATATATATATATATATATATATATATATATATATATAATTCTACATCTCAAATAATTTATCGAATAAACTTTTGTAAAAATGTTTCAAACTTTAAAAATAAATCAAGAAATTGTCATCTAAATTATAATTTTTTTTTTGAATACTGTTTATGAACATAGCACGTATTTTCATTACTCATTCACAGTTATTAAAAATATAACTTCCAAATTCAACAAATTAATCATTTTATAGATATTTTAAAATATTTACTGTAAATTTGGTTAAATAATTATTATATATAATATATTATTATTTTAATGTACTTATTAATAATTTAGCTATCAAAAATATTATTTTTTTTCTTCTTCTTTGCAGTTGATTAATTTTAATAATGAAAAAATTATATAATGAAATAGTCACTTTTCTAAATACTAAAATTTTCTACAATATTTTTTAGATTGGGTGTAGATTGGGTTTAAACGTCTTAACTATTAACTATAGTGTTCTTTTGTAAAAAGAAAATATTAATTATTAACTACCAGAATACACAAGAGAACCTTGTATTTATGAATATTATGCTGAAATATTGTGTCTTAACCATGAGATTTTGCATTTGGATTATCGCAATATATCATTTTTTTACTTCTAGTTTATATTCAATATAAAAAAATATTTGTTGATGATAATTAAACAAAAAAAGTCAAATTTTGGTATGGTCATTAACAGTACATTCAGATAATTTATATGGAACTTATATTTTTTTTAATTTCCTTACTTTATGTAAAAGTCTCTTAATTGAATCGAATCTCCTGCAACACACTTTCAACTTATCCGTTTTCATCTCCTATGACCGCCCAGAGCACTGTTCAACTTTCATATCGAAGTCGTTATTTTTATATTTCGAAAATCAAACATAACAAAGTTTTAGCTATAGCTTTATTCTTTTAAGTTTGACAAATGATTCCGGTATCTTTTGTCAGTATTTTACACTGATTGAAAATATACAATTTTAATTATTTTCCTTCAAAAATAAACTAAGAATGTATTCATGGTAACAATATTGATATATGCCTATTTTTATTCAGACTTACCAGCATTGAAAAAAATGAATAAATATTCATCGACATAACTTTTAATTCTATCTCAACATTAACGATCAAACCTTTTACATTCCCTAATATATATATATATATATATATATATATATATATATATATATATATATACATATATATAAACGTTCTTTTATAAACTATTATGAATCGAGCGTGTAAAATTGGCATAATCCGTACGCATTAATTACATCGACTTGTTGACTCATATTTTCTGATCTTACGCATGAAAGAAACACACCCCTTCCTGTTTAAGTATCCCCTTCATTGCATGTCTTTTCTAAACTTTAAACACGAAAGAAAGTATTAAAATAGTAAATCAACATGCATAACAACAAATGTATTAAATTTATACACACATACACATTTATATATATATATATATATATATATATATATATATATATATATATATATATACATATATAATTCAAGTACAATAACATTAGTTCGCTAGTGTAATCATAAGGTAGTCGCCATTAATATCAATATATAACAAGTAAAAAACATCGTCTTTATTTCTACTCGTTATACTAATAACATGTATGTAGTAAAGAATCGATCACATGTCCTAAAGGCATGACAATATCACGAAGCTTATGTATATTAAATATAAATATTTATGATAAGTAACACAAGCAATATGATTATTTTTTCTTTTCAATTTCATAACTGTTTACAGTGCACTCTGTTACAAATATATGTGCCTGTTTATTTAGTTTTTCCAAGCTGAAGTCCTCGCAAAACAAATGTAAATTAATAAATGTATTTGATATACTCGAATATGCAAATATGTACTAATTTATTCTTTTATATTGTCATTGTACTCCTAATAATGCCAATTTTATCAGCGATATGTATAATATATTAATTTGTTTGGTGTATTCATTAAATTATTAATTATAATTACCACTATTTAAATTCATTAGAAGCACACTTATCCCTTATACTTTTTTAATTCCAATTCAAATAAAATATATTCAAATTTATTTATTGAGATATATAGGATCATCCAAATGTGACACCTAGATTTGTGTTTTATTAAAAAGAAACATGTGTATTATCGAATGGTGTGCAAAGAAACATGTATATAGTTTCTTTTTAACAAATTCAGAAATCTAGGCTTTACATTTGGATGATCCTATATTTATATTTCAATATTATTTTTATAACGTTTAATATGCAAATATTAATCAAGTGTATGAAATTTCAACTAAAATTGAAACAGTTCATTTTTAAATATAATATAATTATATATATATATATATATATATATATATATATATATATATATATATTTCATCACAACTATCATCATCATTATCATCTAATATTATATCAACCGGACAAAGTTCTCATTAAATGTTTTTTTTTTACTTTTTCCACTTTTCTATTCAACCCTCACTTCCAATATTTCACGTTTTAATTTTTTCATGATTGATAACATCTTTTACTTGATATACTTTTATCTCTTATTCATCCTTACAAATGCTATACGTACTGTCCTGATTCTTAACATAATATCTGGTTAAAAAAATCCATAACTTTTTCTGGATATTTTATTTCATCAACCTATTTCAAATAAACAAATTCAATGTATATTTTTGTACAAAAATATTAAAAATGATTTTGATTTGATTCATATTTATCTTTAGTCTAACTTTTGTAATCTACACTAAAACAGTTGCAAATTACATTTTTAGAAATAATGACAAAATAATAATAGCGATTATATCATTGATTAAAAAACATTAACTTTTTTTACAAAAAAATATTTTATGTATTTTATTTCAAATACGTTATTACTTATAGAAATCCCGAATATACAAAAAGCAGTGAAAAAATTATCATTTTATTTTGTTCATATTTATTTAAATATCTAACACCAACAAAAATCAATTATATGAGTGTTTTTTTAACTCAAATTTAGAATTTGCATTTTTTTATAATATATATATATATATATATACATGAGAGTTGTTTATAAGTATGGTAAAAAAATAAGAAAAACTAAGTTGGAAAATTTAATTTAATTAATTAATTAAATTAAACAATAAATAAATTTACCATACTTATCAAGCGACCCTCGTATATATATATATATATATATATATATATATATATATATATATATATATATATATATATATATATATATATATATATATATATATATATATATATATATATATATAGATAGATAGATAGATAGATAGATAGTTAGTAAATAAAAAATTATTTAAATTTTTAACTAATGATATATAGTAATATTTTAATTATCTGCAAAGACAATTGTCTTATCAAATATAATATAAAAAAATATTAATCATCATATTTTTAAAAATTATCATCATCATCAAAATTCAAGTATTATTAAATAATAAACATGAATGCTAAATTCAAATTAAATTATTTTACACTAATAATGGTCTAGGAAGTAAATAAATACAATTTAAAATAGTATTTTTTAAATTGCATTTATTCAACTCTACGCGTAGAAACGTTTTAATGTTGTACTGTAGTTTCAATAATTTAATCTAATTTAAGTTTCGATCTTGATGTAAATTTTTTATTACGTTTGAAAATTATACATTCTAGTTTATGTAAGGTTTTCCAATAAGAATGTCAAAACTTGTACAACTATGTTTGAACTTTTTTTAAGCTTGTTTTAATATTTCAACTCAGTATTAATTTGACAAATTATCATAGAACGTTTAATACTTCAACAACGTTAAAAAATTGTAAAAAATTCAATAAACTTATTAAGATAAGAGTTTAATAAGTCCGTTATTTTACGAAATGGGCTCATCAATTGGCCACCAAGATCATATGATCTAAGTCCATTGGAATATTTTCTGTGGAGTTATTTGAAATCATTGGTCTATGCTGATAAACCACAAACAACAGGAGCATTAAAAATAAACTTTGAACGTGTAATTCATGAAATTGGACCACAATTTTGTGAAAAGTGACTAAAAATTGAATTAAACGAATGCCTATATCAAACAAAATCGTGGTAGTCATATTAGTGAAATTGTGTTTCATCATTACTGCCATAGAATGTTCTTAAAAATAAATATCTAATTAATTAAATACTTTTTGTTTTATTTCCATTTAAACTTCTGAAGCGTTTATTGGAATACTGTATATTTTGTAAAAGTATTTTTATTTGTATATTTATATTATTTTTCTTGTTAGTAATTTGAAAATCCCAATTTATATTCTCATTAAACATGAATATTACTTTAACTAATTTAATTATAGAAATCAAAAATATTCTTGTCTCGGTTATACATCGAGGTCGATTTAAATAATTAGAGACGAAAATGTAATAAAACGATAACCTCATAACATATATTCTCTATAATGTTCAATTCGACTTGTTTTTCTTTATTTCGTTACTTTTAGATGTCAATTAAAATAATGTAAACAGTATATACAGTTCATAAAAAGTCAATATCCTCAACAAATATATTTATTCATTCAGTCGTTAAACAGTCCTCGTTTAAACGTGTAATAGACCACAAACATCTGATATATGTGTGTGCACACGTATCCAGTGAAATAACGAGGTAAATTTGATGCATGGCCTCTCGCAAACATAATCTCTTGTTTTTGTAGAGGCACGCGCGACGTCCTTGTCTGCAGGGTGTTCGGCAAAAGAGTTGTTACTCGGCAAGAGCGGGTGTAACGGGTCATAGGTGAGTCAAAGAGGTCTCTGGAGTTAATTATTAATCCTGCACGGGTGCTGATTAGAGTCAGCCATGCGAGATGAAGTAACAAGACTGTTATATAAGTAAATAATGTACGCTCGCTTGTCATTCGACCTTTTATACTATGGATAAGGATACATTGCAATGTAATATAAGTCGATCCATAGTCGTTGTTGTATCTAACGTGTATCCTCATCCCGACACTAGTATCTATTGTACTTCATCTTTTTCTACCCTAAAGAGACCGTTGTTCTTCTTATCTAATCCTTCTAAATATATTGAGCCGTATAAGAAAATACTGAAACTATAGAAGTTAGCACGAATATTTGATTGTATTTGGATTTTCTATTACTTTTCCCTGGTTGAAAAATGTTTTTATGTTTAGATTGCGATTTCGAATCGAATCGAAAAACAAAAAATACAAACTCACGCACACAATATATACTTATATTATTATTTTCAATTTATATAAACACTAAAAGAACAAAAAATAGTGTATTCAGTGAAATCGGATATAAAAATTGTTAAACGTTGTTTATAGAAATAATTTTTTTAAAAATAATTTCAAATATAGAATCCTATGTTATGAAAACAATAAAAATATATAGAAAATACAATAATGTTTGACAAAAAAATCCAATATAATTAAACGAAAAACATATTTATAATAAATTGTTTCATTATTTCATTTTTGTATAAATTTTTTTACATTGTGTAACACAAAATCCAATTTTATAAATGTATTCACTCACTCTAAGTTTATCATAAAATCAATTTCTTTATAATAGTGATTCATTTTTATATTTTAACGATATTTATTTTCTCTGTAGTAGGATTGATAAAAATATACTTATCGATAAATGTGTAAAAGCATTATATGATTTTTTTATCTCAAATGAAAGTTTTATCTACAAAAGGTTAAAAAATTGAGTTTTATATATTAGTTTGAAAATTAAATAAAAACGAATGTAAAAAACATATTTATGATTCCATTTAGAGATTAAAAAATGTAAATAGGTTTTAATAAAATACAAACTACTTATATATATATATATATATATATATATATATATATATATATATATGTATATATATGTACATATATGTTGGATACATATTTAGTTTTCATATAATTTTTTTTAGAAATATATACAAATGAAAATCAAAATTACATATTTATATAAATACAAACACTTTTACCGCATTATTATTGTATGTAGGAAATATTTTTTCAATATCATATTTTGTTATTATTTTAAAATTAATTGTAATTTTAACCTATATATTTCAATATATATAATTAATTACATATAACTGAAATATTTTTTTTTAGGAAATATGTTTTTTAGGAAATATATATGTACAAATTTCTAAATAACAAGAAAAAGTATTCATATTATTGACAGAAATATGTATATAAATCATTATAATGCAGTGAACTAAATTTTAATAAAAGAAATTTTTAAATTCAATATTAATTAAAATTAAAAATATCTTTTTAATTTTTCCGAATTATAACTTTCTTTATGAAGATTACTAATTATTATATATATATGTATATATATATATATATATATATATATATATATATATATATATATATATATATATATATATAAATAAATACAATTATCATAAGACATAATCCATAGCTTTTTCTATCTATTGGTAGATGAAGACCTGATTGACTTCAATTTATTCTCCTAGTCATTTTATCTATAAATTCATTTTTTGTGAATAATTTCTTCTAAGTACACATAATTTCTAACTTTTTTTTAAAATTTATTTTATTTAAATTTACAAATTTTTTGTACATTATATTGGAAAAATTAATTGTTCTAATATCTTATTGTGGATCATGATAAGATCAATTTTTAACTTTATCTAATTCTTTCATTCTTTTTAGAATTAATTTATATATATATATATATATATATATATATATATATATATATGTGTGTGTGTGTGTGTATGTTACGAAATTCGCAAAAATATATAATAAGTAATTTGAATTTAGAATATTTTTTCTGAAAAAAATCATATATATTTATATATATATATATATATATATATATATATATATATATTAGGTTGTCGGATATTTGCCAACCTAATATATATATATATATATCTCCCTTCCGCTTTTTTTTTTTTTTTTTTTTTTTTTGTACATAGCTGCGAAATTCAAAAGACCAGAAGGCGGAAGGGAGATATTTGCCAACCTAATATATATATACAAATTAGAACATTATATTTCATATATTATTTTATGATATGAAAACTCTGTTCTTTATAAAAAATATTTTTTTAGTAAATAAATGAATTATTCAATGCAAATTGTACAATTAACTACTTATTATTAAATTAAATGATTTCTCTCTCTTTCTTTCTCTCTCAATTATATATATATATATATATATATATATATATATATATATATATATATATATATATATATATATATATATATATATATGTATATATAAAATACAATTTTTTTAACAAATATGAAATGAAATTGAGACAACTGTTTAATACTTGGAAGAAAAATCTTTAAAAAAAAAATTTTTTTAATGGAAAACGAGATCAACAGCAAATTTAAGGAATTTATTTGTAAAAAAGACGAGAATATAAAATAATTACGTTGTTACAAGTAAATGATCGTGTTAGTAAATTAACTAATAGTTAATTATTTCATTATCGAACAATTCATTATAATAATTTAGAATTTAAATTTTTGTTATTTTTATATCTACGTTTTCCCCAACTTAAAATTGATGTTATGTTCTTATTAAATATAGTCTAATCGTTTGTATAAAATAATATTTAATACTATTGTAGTCGATTTATAAACCTCTTAGGTAGAACTAAAGAGCATTTCGTAACCATAGAAATAAATCTATTCTATTGATGAAATATTTTCCTTATTGAAGACTTCGTAAAAAAGCTAAATATTTCATTATATTTATATTTATTACTAATAATATTCACACAATAGATTATTTTTGTCGTCAGTCTGAAAATATACAACAAAATTTATATACCATTCATAAGAAGTCTTCTGTTTTATTTTAATAATTTATTTAATGTACTCTAATCTTAATTATTTATCTATTAAATAATTATTAATCAGTTTTTAAATTTTAAACGTTTCAATTTTACATTCGTTATAGTAACTTAGTATTTAAGATATTTAAATATTAATTTTATGATATTTGAATTATTTACTTTATTACTAAAAAAAATATTTATGAAAAAAATCCATTTATATTCAAAAAAAGATCATTTTATTATTTTAAAATTAATATATCACAAATATATATATATATATATATATATATACTTACACACACATATACACATACTACAAACATCTTAATATACTGTACAAATGGAGAAGATATTTTTTATCATCTAATTAGGCAGCAAAATATCTTATTTAAAAAAAGTTTTATTGTAAAAAAAAGTTTTCATATAAAAAATTCAAACGTATGTAGACCGTACGCCACCACCAAGACTATTACATTCCCATTAGCTTCTTCTCGAAAACAAAGACTAGAAAACATATTACAGCTTACACTATTATGTTGACGACAACAAATACTTAACTTTCTCTTAATGGTTCGCCAGGGACTTAGTTCTTGTGAATCCTTGGACATTGCGTACATCTCTACATAAGTTCAAAACACTTATTTCTCATTAGCTTATGAACTTATGTGTATTTTTGCTGGTTTTTATTACGAATAGAATACTACGATTAAAAATTCAAAGAAATATCATCAAATAAATATTTACAATTTTTTTAAATGAAAATCTAATATTAATTTAATTAAATAATATAACAATTCTACTTAGCACGATATTGATTTCACTTATTAATAAACTTATTAATTAATTATTAAATTATTTAGGTAACCACATTTAGTGTATTTCATCAATTTTAATCTTTATTAGTGAAAGAATATTAATATAATAACAAATATTCCTCATCTTTTTAAAAAAAATATTATGATTTCAAATTTCATCCAAGTCCCATACATCATATTTTTTGCATTTATAAATATCAACAATGTTCATCATAATATTCAAACATTTTGGGTTATAATGCTATTTAATTTAGCTTTTGTAATTAAATAGAAAAAATAATTTTGACACAAACATCCAACAAGTATTTTGGAAAATATGTTCTCTAAAATTGTTAATGAAATTGTTTAAATCTATATAAATTACTAAATTATTTACATATAAAAATTTAAATTTAAATATACTATTTTTAATACAAAAATTGAATATAAGATACAAATTATTATTTTACAAAATATTTACAAATTTGTATAATAAAAAACTAATATATTTTAATCTCATTTTATTTTAAAAAACTAATATATTTAACCCCTAGTAAAAACTTGCCTGTCGCTATTCTTTTCAGTATTGTGGTAAATTTACTTTAACAAAAAAAAAATATTCTAACACCGCAATTTTTTTATAAAATTGCTCAGTAATTATTTATTGCTCATTTTATTTCCTAATAGGATTTTCAAATAACCATACAATCATAGTCGAAACGTTGTTTTATAAAAAGAGAGATTTATTTTATAGAAGAGTAATTTATTTGTCTTAAACTTATCTATTTAGATATTTGAAATTAGGCTGTTTTTTTAATTTAATGAACACCATAATTTAATAACTATATTATTAACATAATATTTATTAACATAATTTTAATACTAAATTTATTTACAAAAATTATATTAAAATTGTTTTAATTCTTTTATTACAATTTCTTTCACTGTAAGAAATTGTGTTAAAACTTTTATTACAATTTCTTTCACTGAATTTTTCATCTAAATGTGTAATTTTTGTAAAAATTAAAAAAAAAACAGTATTAATAAACACAAGAAAATAGTCGTATAAAAAAATTTCACTATAGAAAATTGCCATTCATGTCTCTGTACTAAAGAATTTTATTTAAAATTAATCAACTATGAAGAGTTACTTAATATTGAGTACTATGAAATTTACTTAATATTGTAAAATTTACAAATACCAAATGATTTTCTTATTTATGACATTAAATAAAAATAATGCACATTATTTATAAAAATGTATCCAATTAAAATAAACATTAATTTAATTTCGAAATATTTTTTTTAACAAATAATTTTTAATTCAAAAATTTTGTATACATATAAGATGACTAAAAAGAGATTAAAGGAAAATAAAGAATAGTAAATAAAAGCAAGTAAGTAAATGTATATTTAAACTCTTCAGTCTCATTTGAGTCACCATATATATATATATAGAAAGAGAGAGAGAGAGAGAGATAGGGAGAAAGACAGAGGGAGAAAGAGGTGTTTTTAAAGTATGATAAATAGTGTTATTTTCGTGATGGAACTTTAAATTGATTTTCATTTAAAGTTCTATTGCGCTTAAAAAAACACCCTCTCTCTATATATATATTTATATATATATATATATATATATATATATATATATATATATGTATAATTGTATGTGTGTATGTATGTTATGTGAGTGAATGAATGTGAAATGCGTATAAAAAATTGAATTTTATTTTATGTTTTACCAAATAAAATACATAAACGGATAAAAAAATATACATTTATCATAAATATGAAGACAGTATCACAAATGACATTTTTTTAAAAAAAAGAAAATATGATAGATGTTAAAATAAAATTGTATCATATAAAACTTCTATAAAAATTATAATTATTCTTTGTTTAAAATACACCAGCAAGTTAGTTGTAACATTTTTTATCAACTTTGGATAATGTCTTACAAAAATATATTTGTATATCTTCTTTAAAGCTGAAATAAATTTTAATTAAAGTAATTGCTTTTAAGAAAATTTGTTACGCAACATATAATGTATATATATATATATATATATATATATATATATATATATATATATATATACATACACACACACACACACAAACACACACACATATATATATATTTATAAATTTTTATGTGCGTGTATAAGTTTGTGTTTATATGAATTTAATGTTTTTCACGAGTAATTAACTCTAAGAAGAAAAGGAACAGTTTTGTAATAAATAATAAATTGTTCTAATTTATATGAGATCAAAAAAAAAAAACGATGTTTCAGTTCATGCTCAACTAACGAATAATGTTTTGAACATATTTGAAAATGCTACTTTTCTAAGATAAGTACTGGAATGTTTCCAGAAAACTTTTCCGAAATCTCGTTTTGATATTACAAATATAAATAATAGATAAATGTCAAGCGGACTATAATAATAAAACTGTAACTTTCAGTACGGTCACTCGATCATGGTCTAGACTCTATGACATCGGGAGAAGCAGATGTCTTAACAACTGTACCGTACACATCTGTAAATAAAATATAAACTTTACGACTTTTCGTATTTAACTAGATGAAAACAAAGTCCAAAACTAAAACAACTTGCACATGCTTTATCTCGTATGTATTATTTTATCACACAAACAATTCGCTTACAAAGTATAAGTATTTTCAGAAACTTGTACACTTTCTAGTAACCATAATCTGTTTACAACATTATCTTACATCTTTAGTGTATAATAAAACTATTAAACAAAAACATGCACGTATGTTAAAACAGAAATAAATACTCATACATAGTTATACATAAAATCTTATATTCATATCTATAATACAGGGCTTTTAGAATTGTATATATATATATATATATATATATATATATATATATATATATATATATATATATATATATATATAGATGGATAGATAGATAAATAGATAGATATATAAATAGATAATAAATATGATGACTGAAATGAGACTAAAGGATTTAGACATACATTTAACGCTTGATTTTTTATTTAGATACTTTTTTAACTTCTAAAGTAAATTTCGGCGCGCTAATTTTCGAATTTTCTTTAATTTTTCGTAGAATTCAACGCTTGTCATAGTCATTAAAAATCTTGCAGAGAATCTTTTTGACTTTATTGTCAACACTTTGATCATTTTTAATTTTTTTTTATTACAGATTGCATTGTAACGTGGTTTTTGTTAACTATTTTCCCAATTTCCCATACAGTTTTTCCATTTTTGTAATGAAAAATCATTAGCTTTCACTCGTCCATCGATGATTGTCCCCTTTGTCTACTCAAAGTGAAAATCCAACTTATATTTTTTACAAAATGATTACAAACAACTTAACTACAGGTTTTTTTTGTAACCCAAGTGACCAAACACATATTTGAAGAGTATACTTTCTTAACACAGCAGTTTTCAAGCGAGAATAATTCGTTGTATGAGTTTCATTTTGATGTATTTTTTGTTCATTTTTCATAAATGATTACTTTTTCTAGAGTAGAACTATTAATTTACGATTGAAATTTTCAAATATAATAAAAATAACCTTAATAAAGAAATTAAGCAAAAAAAATAAAGAAAATTGTTATTATATTAAAATATATGTGTAAAATTACTGAAAACATAACTCTGTATGAGTTTCACTTTGACCCACTGTATATACATACACCATTTTAAAAAATATTTTTAATTTTCTCTACCTGTAATCGATTTTAAAACATCTTTCAAAATTATCATATATTTGTATACTTAACCTCTCTGATCAAATAAGAGTTTCGTGAAGGTTTTTTTTTAAGATTTGAAATTGTCAATTCCAAATGTAACCTTCAATTTGGGAAAATTTTAATAATTCCTAAATTTTGTTAAATAATATTATAATATTTTACATCAAACTAAATTAATTAATATGTATTGGTTATAAATAAGTAAAATACAAATTTGAGTTTCAAAAAAATGTAAATATATTTGATTATCAAACAATAAAAGTTATAAGATCTAAAATTTTTTTTATTACAAATACAGAGATAAAAATGTAATCTTATTCTGTATTTTAGATGTGATTATGAAAAGATATACTTTATTTATTACTTAATAGTACAATATTTTATTCTAATAATATCCATTAAGGGTTTGAAAATTAAATTAGGAAAAAATGATTTGAGAATAAAATTTATTAATTGTTTTGGAATTGTATAGATTTACTTTCACGCAAATATATTTTCACTTCAATACCACAATATAGAAAAAATATTTAATAATTACTTATTTTTCAATTTATTTGTTTATAAGCTAATGGTTATTTCAGTGGCAATGCCATTGGCCAGTAAGAAGTCATCCGTGTGTGACTTGGAACTCCTCTGGCCAAACGGTAAATACAAAGAATATTCGACTAGTGATGTACTCTTTTAACTATATAGCTTTAAAAAATTCTTCTTACTTTTCTTTAATTTATCACATATTTTTGAAATATAACTCAGAAAATTTAAAAAAAAAACTTTACACAAATGAATTTTAACCCCAACACCACAATAATTTAGTGTTCAATAATCACTTATTGTTCACTTATAATTTATAATTATATCGACTGATACATTTCGATGGCGACGCCATCATCGTCAAAGCCTCTGACAAACGGCTCTGACGATGATGGCATCGCCATCGAAATGCATCAGCCGATATAATTATAGATTATATAATTATAAATAATAAGTAAACAATAAGTAATTATTGAACACTTTAAATTATTGTGGTGTTGGAGTTAAAATTCATTTGTGTAAAGTGAATCAGCCACATTTCCAAAACAACCAATAAAAAAAGTTTATTTTAAATTAAATTCCAGTCTTATGTGTTTCGTATACATAGAAACCCAAATGAGACTTAAGGATAGGAAATGATAATACGAAAGTAACTGTATGTCTAAACTCTTCAGTCTCATTTAAGCCATCCTATATAAACCCTAGTACTACTTACCCCCAATAGGATATTACACGAGATACAATTAAAATTTTATTTATGGATAATATTATTACAAAATGAATAGTCATTATTATTATTTAATACGAGGGTCGTTTGATAAGTATTGTAAAAAAGTATGAAAAACTAAATTGAAAAATTTAATTAAATTAAGTAATAAATAAATTTACCCTACTTATCAAACGACCCTCGTAACACTAGATGATGTAATATTCTTACAAGTAATATAAATACCTTTTATTCATTTTATATATTATTTTCAGACTTATAAATAAAGTAATATTTATCTCTTAAAATACATACCCTTACATATATATATATATATACATATATATATATATATATATATATATATATATATATAAAATACAATTTTCAGAACTAAAATGAAAATAATAAACTCTTATATCATAGTGTACAATAAAATAATTAGTCGTTACTTCAAAGCACCTATAAGATAAAGTAGAGCAAAAGCTCATTTATCATTGTAGCATTGTAAATTGATTTTAAAATAGTAATGCTAATCCAGTTTTAAATATAAGATTTATATGTGAAATACTTTTAAAAAGCTTGTACATTATATATATATATATATATATATATATATATATATATATATATATATATATAAAAGGATTTTATCTGAATCAGATGAGAACTTTTTCTTTTATATAATAATAACTTTTATCTCTTTTTTGTTCCGGACTTCTAGGTATTATATTTTTTCTTGTCATAAAAAATATGTTTATTATGAACAAACTTCACATATTTTACTTCATTTTCTTCTTTTTTTAAAATAATACATAAACTATTTTTAATAAGGTTAAACATCTTGATTACAAATTAATTTATCAAAACTGTGTAATATTTTCATCAAAAATTACTTCTTTTTTATAAAGCTTTTATGAAATTTTTTGTCTTATATTTATTCACTTTATTTTTTATACATTCAAGAATATTCTACATACTTCTGTAAACAAAATCTAACTTTACATATTTTATTTTTGTCTCTTCTCTTATTATACATAATTTCTTGTTATTAAATAATCTAGGAAAATTTACAAATACTTCGATACTATTGATTTCTTTTCAATATCTCTATAAAGATCGTATACAAACACCATATTTTCATATGAATGAATTATCATCTCATCACCACAAATAATTATTTATTATTCATTTTGTTTGTTTATAAACTGATATTTATTTCGATTGTAATACAATTATAATTAAAACGCAATGATGATGACAGCATTTCCATCGAAATTCACATCAGCTTATAAACATACAAAATAATAATAAAAAAATTGTTTTAGTATCTTTTAGTGTTGAAGTAATAAACATTTTTGTGAAAATGAATTCGTTATGGTTCTAAAATAAACGGTTATCATAATTTTTTTTATGAAATTATTAATAAAATATTTATTTTTCATTTTTGAGTAATGAGCATTTAAATGTCAATATATTCATTTTTCTGTGTGTTACAATAGTACTAACTGATATTACCGTTATATCTATTAATATACACATTAACTAAAAATAAATATTTTTATAGCAATTTTATAATAAAAAAATAATATGGTGTTAGAATTTGATTTCTTTGTTTATAAGAGAATTATTTTACATCGTGTATCATTATCAAAAAAATCTGTTATAATTCTTATAACATTTATCAAACAGTACTAGAAATGTTCACATAATACAATAATTCCGTTAAAAAATCATCCTCCATATATATTTAAAATCCATTTATTTACATGTGACATATTCGTACTTTAAATGCAGTATAAAGGATAATGTATTCAAATATTTTACAGTGAGTTATATTTGTCAAAGTAGTTTCTATTATAACTTCAACAATATTCAAATCATTCATCTGGAAAATCCGATCTAATAGGTTTATAAAATCAGAAACTTTGTTCCTTTTTATTTCTATGTAACGTTCGAATCTCCAGCATTATATTTCTCTTTAAAAATTCATTATTTTAAATATTACATAAATCGTTTATTTACAGATGATTTGAGTTCTTATTTATAAAAGTTGAATTTAATTCTTATTGCCATTTCATCCACTTGTCGAGAACCTTTAGTATATACCTTGTTATTTCACCTTAACTAAAATGCTTCTTTATGAAGGTTGAAAAGAAATTTCCGATACCATTTGTAATTCAATAGATGAATGACCAAAACGATTGGGAACGTGCGTAAAATCAAAAAAATATCTGTTATGATTTTTATCGCATCTTTGTAAATAATATTTTTGCAGTACATTTTAAATATCTATATCAATTGAAATATTTAAGATTTTATTTAAATATAACTTTGTTTATTACAAAAGTAGTTTAATATAAATTCTTTTATACAAAAAGTCAGTTGTTATTCATTTTTTTGATTTTTATCTATAAAAATCAGTAAATATTTACAAATGCAATAAAAATATTTTTTACAATTTCAATATTTTCTATTAAAATACTATTTAATTTTTTTTATACTGTTTGACTTTATCAGATCACTGTTTCTGGACGCGGTTCATACATATATACATACATTGATATATTTTATGTTTTAATAGTCGTATACGTGCAACGTTTAACTATCCATTCAGGAAGTTAGTTATTTTCGTTATTAAATATATCACTATAAAATCTTACTTAATTTGTATTGTTTGAAAGACCAGAAATCTACAAGAACTCTAACATCAAGAATAATTATAAAATAAAACATCATCATAACATGTTTCATGACATCATTAATTGATGCATAAAAATCATTTTCTATCCTAGATTTAACTTGAAATAACATCACATATTCCAACAAAACAGTTTCTTTATTATTTCCAACATAAAACAATTGTTGCACCTGAATGTTAAAAAGAAACATTTCAACTTCTTTTTACATCAGCAGGAAATAAGTTGATGTTGCTTGCAAACAAAGAAAAGGTCGGTCTACTGATTTATTGTGGTGATGAATAAGTGCTTTCCGTACATGGTAAGCGTTTCCTTAAAAGTGTGTACTGACTCATTAAAGACATTTTTACATGATTCTGATTTTAAAATAGCGTTGAAATTTCATTCATTTAATTTATTTTACTACTAAAATTCCGTGCAGTCATTAAAAAAATAATAATGACATTAATGAAAAGTAAAAAACGTACGTTTTGTGTCAGATATTTTTACTAACACAAATTATTAAATATTATTTTATATCATACCCTGAATTTCAAAACAATAATTTGATTTTTTTATTTATTGAAATTATTATTTTTCAAAACTTAAAGTTAATTGTGAGTGTGCAAACATTATTTGTTTATAAAAATAACATATCTATTTTTTTGTAGTTTCTAAATTACATTTGAAGATTTTTTTTCAAAAATTAACGAATTTTTTAAAGTATTTACAAATTTTATCAATTAATTGAAAATTTCTCCAGTAAAATTTTGGATAAGTTTGTTATTATATAAAGATAATGACATTAATAAAGTCTTCCAAATATGACGCCTAGAATAGTGTTTTATTAAAAAGAAGCATGTGTCTAGGGTGGTGTATAGAAAAACATGTGTATAGTTTTTTTTTTGTTTCTTTTTAATAAAACACAAATCTAGATGTCACATTTGGATATCCCTATATATATATATATATACATATTATATATATATATATATATATATTATATATATATATATATATATATATATATATATATATATACGAGGTCGTTGAATAAGTCCGTGTAAATTCCGAAAGATGGCACCACTAGTGCATATCGAGGTTATTTTTAATTAGTAGCACCTCTTGGAAGAACACACATCAAGTTTCAGCCATATCGGTCTATTCCTTTGTGTTTGACAATCGTTGGAATCAAGGAAATCGAGTGATTGTCAAATAATGGACGAAAAAGAATTTCGCGTGTTGATTAAACACTACTTCGTTAAAGGCAAAACACCTCAGGAGACTAAACAGAAGCTTGATAAACATTATGGTGACTCTGCACCTTCGATTAGTGCAGTTTATAAGTGGTTTCAAAATTTTCGGAGTGGCCATATGAGCACAAGAGACACTGAACGTTCTGGACGCCCTGTTGAGGTCACAACTCCAGAAATCATTGATAAAATCCATGATATGGTGATGGATGACAGAAGAGTGAAAGTGCGTGAGATGACTAGTGCTGTAGGCATCTCATGTGAACGGGTACATAATATTTTTCACCAACATTTGGACATGAAAAAGCTATCCGCCAGGTGGGTGCCGTGATTGCTCACGATCGACCAAAAACGAAGTCGTGTGAAGTGTTGCAAGAATGGTTTGCAGGTGTTTCAGCGAAATCCGCAGGACTTTAAGCGTCGTTTCATCACTGTAGATGAAACATGGATACATCACTACACTCCTGAGACCAAAGAGCAGTCTAAACAATGGGTTATCAAGGGGGAATCTGCTCCGAAAAAGGCGAAGACAATTCCTTCGGCCGGGAAGGTTATGGCGACTGTCTTTTGGGATTCGCAAGGAATAATCTTTATCGACTATTTGGAAAAGGGTAAAACCATTACAGGTGCATATTATTCATTGTTATTGGATCGTTTGAAAACCGAGTTGCAAGAAAAACGTCCCCGATTAGCCCACAAAAAAGTCTTCTTTCATCACGACAACGCACCAGCTCACACCTCAGCAGTTGTGGCCGCAAAACTAATGGAAATAGGGTTCCAAATCGTTTCACATCCCCCCTATTCTCCAGACTTGGCTCCATCGGACTATTATTTGTTCCCTAATATGAAGAAATGGCTCGCGGGAAAAAGATTTTATTCGAACGAGGAGGTGATTGCAGGAACGAATGAGTATTTTACAGACTTGGACAAATCCTATTATTCGGAAGGGATCAACAAACTAGAGCAGCGTTGGATGAAGTGTATAAGCCTAAAAGGAGACTATGTTGAAAAATAAAAACGATTTATTCAAAAAAATGAAGCAGTTTTTATTTTTACACGGACTTATCAAACAACCTCGTATATATATATATATATATATATATATATATATATATATATATATATATATATATATAGGGAAATAAAATAAACACTTTTTTATTTATATGAAAAAATAAAAATTAAAAAATTATATATTACTAAAAATGTGGTAAAATTATATTTATGATTTCTATATATTGAAATTAGAAAAAAATTAATATTTTCTATAAGACTAAAAGAAAACATTATATCAGTGGAAATGAACTTTTTTTGGAGATGCCTACATTCAGCAGCGCGTTAATATGAACTGTTGATTATAATATTATTATTTTAAAAATAATATACTTATATATTTATATTCATTTAAAATTTTATTTAAAAACAATTTTGTTTTTTTTTAAAAAGAAATATTATAAAAGAATACAAAACTATAAAGTAAATTTTTAGATTTTATTTGTTTAGAAAATCACAATTTGTACAGAAATATTTATCCAAATAAAGATATTTATTTATTTCTATACCAGTAACTTATCCTCTTCGTATTGAATGATATTAAAAATTCAAGTAATAAACGTTCTGGTTGTGGTAAAATATCTCACAGTATTTCCCTTGTATACAAAACACTGATGTTACAGACTAATCAAATTACTTGAAGACGTATTAGTATTCATTAAACATATTAACTGAAGCTTATCTTATATCTGTGTAGTCTGTATGACTTTCAATGTAATTATTATTGATACGGAAGCTGACAAGAAACATCACGTTAACGGTTCCGTATATAATTTCAGTCTTTAATACTAAATATTATCATTTTATTTTTGTTTCATGTTTATACATTAATTATTTGAAATATTTATCAATTTATACATTTATAATTTGAAACACAACAAATAATATTTTCATCAAACTTTAACAGAATAAAGTTTATTGTATTCTTTAGGTATTAATATCACAATTTATTTAATATAATACAAATAAAATACGTTTTTCATATTTTACAAAAGAAACATCTATGTTAAGATTAAATTTCAATATATATATATATATATATATATATATATATATATATATATATATATATATATATATATATATAGGTACTATTTACGAATTTATCTTAAGCATCTAACGAATAAATTCATTAATATTAATTTATGAGAATAAAACCTACTTGTTTACCTGAGAACTCGTTGTTACAGTAACAAAAATAATTATTTTTGTATTCTGTTTTTACTTCATTGTTACTTTAATTTTTCATTTATTTATGAAATGTAATATAAATTATTTATATTTTAGTTCGTGTCTTAGTACAACTGACATATTTCATCAAGCAAGTAATAATTTTGTTTTATATTTCAAATATTTCTTACATCTTAAATAAATTAATACAAAAATAATTTTGTTTTAAACTAAAATTGTAATTATTTATTAACATTTCATTATAAAATTTTAATTAATTATAAAATTCAGTATTATTAAAACACAAGAAAACTTAATATAAAATTGCAATATTCTATGTTTCACGAAGAATTTAGTTACTTATAACACAGGAGATAAATTAGAAATTTCTGAACTTAAATTAGAATTATCATAAGAAATCTATTACACTATATATATATATATATATAATATTTTATTTTTCTACATTTTTTATAATAAAAATTATTCATTTATTTGAAAATGACTCTTTATCATTAATTCTGTAGCTATTTTGGAAACTATAAGTACCTCAAAACTAGTTACTAACTGTCTAATTAATTCCTACACCTAGAAGATCACGATTTTTCTTTTTGTGTCGTCTCCTTTACCTAAATTGTCCTAGTTTTGTGGCACTGAAACGTCCGTTAACCAGAGATTATCTCATGGAGGGGGAAACGAGACTTGCTAACAGGACTTTCTGCAGAAGTGGACATTTTCTGAAAGTTTGTTGCTACATGCTCCTCAAAAAAAAAAAAAAAAACTATAGTCTTCAAAGCCCATTATTGTATTTGACTCCCATATATAAATATATATATATATATATATATATATATATATATATAAAATTAAAATATCGAATTTTTAATTTTTATCACAACTTTGAAAATTTTTTAATGAAAAATTGATAATAAATATGTATTTTAAAAATAATGTTTAATTTTATTTATTTTTTCTCTGCCATATTATTTATCGTATGAATTTTCCTTCATTTTACATTATTATACTTTCGTAATTTTATTTATTATTCGAAATAAGAATATATAAATTATTTTTTTGTAAAATAATGCAGTTCAATGTATATTTTTTAATTTTTTAATAGAGAAAATAAAACAAGATCGTATTGAAAAAGACAACTGTAAAATTATTAATTCGTTATCTGAAAATGTTCACTATTACGTGATGAATTTCAATTCCCTTAGGTGAAAATGCATAAAGTATAAATAGAAAGGAGTTGGTCCGGTGACCGCCGACAACGAGACTGATCCGGGCCGGAACTGACCGCCTGGAGTTCGAACCGAGGCTAGTTCCCGCACTGAATTACCACGAGTACATAAACTATGTACTTGTTGTGTAGTGACTTGTTACGGAGCCTGTCAAGTTTTTGTGCGGTTTTCACATAGAACAAAATGGTTTGTCCGTTGTTCGAATAACTTTGTTTGTAAGATAACTTGAACAAACACGACTAGTTTAACGAATAAGTGCTCCATAATCACCAACTATTTTTATACATTTTTTTTACAGTTTTAGTCGCTGGTACAAAGTTTTCTCAGTTCTTTCTTTTGTGCTTCACTTTCTGCCTACAAATATATAAAGATATATACTATATATATATATATATATATATATATATATATATATATATATATATATATATATATATATATTATTATTATTATTATTATCGTGGTCAAACTTTAACGATAAGTTGGTATAAATAAAATATTTTGTTTTACTTTGAATAGAAGATTTTAATTTTTTTTAATTTTTTACAATTTTTTTCTATTTTTATCAAATCTGTTAATCAACCATTTTTATTTAAAATTTCTATATTTACTTTTCAATTTAAGTTGATTATTTCCACAAATTTATATCTTATTTTGAATTGTGTTTATCTTATTTAGTAATTGATACCTTTCCAGATATCTATCTATATATATATATATATATATATATATATATATATATATATATATATATATATATATATATATATATATATATATATATATATATATATATATATATATATATATATATATATATATATATATATATATATTTATTCCTAGTAAATACTTATATTTTTCATATTTCTGTGTATGTAAATTTGAATCGTTTTACTTTTAATTATACATTGTTATCTATACCTCATATTTTATTTCCCATTTTTTTCATTATCTATCTATTTATATATATATATATATATATATATATATATATATATATATATATGTGTGTGTGTGTGTGTATGTACAAACTTTAATAATTCACCTAATGTCTTTTATTAGAATTATAATAACTTATAATTTTAAAACGTATAACTACGATTTATTTTACAAATTTTATTAGTAAAATAGAATGTATCAATTTGTATATTTTAAACGTAACAAATAATTAAGGCATAGAAATGATAATTATATATAATACATGGTATATATCATACTAATCGGATGTTCACATATCCCATTACTAACCTATAATTCACATATTGTAAAGATACGCTTGTACTGTACATTTATGATTATTAAATGAAGCATAATGGAAATAAATGTACGAGTGGGATAAGTGCAACTCCATAATTTCTCTGCTTCTATCAACAATAATACTAATATGTAACCATAATATGATGAAATTAACTTATTAAAAATTATACATATATATATATATATATATATATATATATATAGAGAGAGAGAGAGAGAGAGAGAGAAAGAGAGAGATAGTCTCAAATGAGGTTGAAAATGTAAACATACGTTTACTTACTTAATATTATTTACTATTATCTACTACTACTCATTTAATTTTATTTGAGAAATCTTGTATTATTTATATATATATATATATATATATATATATATATATATATATATATATATATACATACTGTTTAATCATAAAATAAAGTTAAAAGTTATAATAATAGAAATTCAATTATGTATTTCATACTAAATATCGAAAAAAATAATTTTGTTTGCTACTAGTTTAAATTGTTGTAATTGATTTTAAAAAGATTAAAATCAATTGATTTTAGAATGATTTTATTTAATATAATATATTTTAACGTTCAATTTGAAATATATATTTTCATTCAGGTTTTTAAATGAATTATTACATATTTTAAAGTATTGTAATTTTATTTTGTATTTAATTAGAAATTGCAATAATATAAATTGATGTGATAATTATGATTGATATTATATTTATGTATATATATATATATATATATATATATATATATATATATATATATATATATATATGAGGATCATTTGAGAAGTATGGTAAAAAGGTAAAAAAAAATAAATTGAAAAATTTAATTAAATTATTAATTAACTAAATAAACAATAAATAAATTTACCGTACTTATCAAACGACCCTCGTATATAATATTTTTATTATACAATATTTTTTTTATTAATTCGAGTGTAAAAATATTTTATAATTATATTCAGATTAAAATTTATAAAATTCAAAATAAATCCAATATAAACCACTGATAACATTTGCATAAATTAAAATGACAATTGTACAATATTATTTATATTATATATACAATATTTATTATATTTCAAATATAAATTTATTACAAATTACTTGAAATTGATTTTGTGCTTTTCCATTTTAATTATCTTATTTTACAACTGTATTATTGTTACAAATATAAATGTGACCCTTATATTTATGTTTTATTAAAAAGAAGCCATGTGTAGAGTGTGGAGTATAGGGAAATTTTTTTTTAATGAAACACAAATCTAGGCGTGATATTTGGATGAACCTATATATTACAATATACTTAGAGACAACGGTTTGTGTTTTCATAATTGTCTCATCTATATATGAATAGAAATGATGAGAAATGCATATTTGTTTATGAAATAATTTTTATTTATTACATTTGAAATGTGTATATTATATACAATGGTGATTCTATAATCCATTGAGTAAATCTGCAATGTATTGTACACGAACAGAAACATCCGTATTAGCGATAACCACTCACACTAGCACAAATCCAAATAATGAATAAATCACATTATTTCAGGTATTAGTACAACCAATAACCACAACTGAATACCTATTGTCGAACACATGCATACATACTTTGTCTATAATACCATTTAAATTTCAACTCATACACAAAACAAAAACATGCACGTACACATCTGATTTTGAACACAAACATATTCGAACACTTTTACACCATCGTCATTCTCGTACATTCACTCATACATTCTCATTTCAATTTGTGTCTAAATTTACGCATAAGGGAAGATCACATTGCAGTGTAATGAATGGATGGTAAATCTAAATTGGCATAAATAAAGCCATTTCACCAATTGAATAATAGATTTGAATACTGGGTTTGCCAAATCTATTAATGCCTTTTAGCTGGGTCTCGTTAGAAACTTGAAATGTATGATTTTCAAGTGAATTTACTGTCAATTACAAATTTACACATATAGTTAAATTTAAATCGAAACATTGATAAGTTTATATTGTACCCTAATAAATTTTAGTACTTGTTATGTTATTTAACACATGACAAAAATTCTCGTAGCTATTTAAGCTTTTTTATCTTTATATATGTATATATATATATATATATATATATATATATATATATATATATATATATATATATATATATATACGAGAGCCGTTTAATAATTATGGTAAATTTATTTATTGTTTAATTTAATTAAATTTTTCAATTTACTTTTTCTTACTTTTTTACCATCAAACGACCCTCGTATATATAGGTGTTTTTAAGCGTGATAGAACCTTAACTTTAATCCCTATCGAAAGTTCTATCTAACCTGAAAAATATTCTTTATATATATATCTAACCTGAAAAATATTCTTTATATATACATGTGTGTGTGTGTGTGTTTATTTCTAAAGGTAGGATAAAGTGTTTTTTTTAGGTTGGATAGAACTTTCTATAAAGATTTAATTTAAAGATCTATCACGCTTAAAAACGACTCTCTCTCTCTCTCTCTCTCTCTCTATATATATATATATATATATATATATATATATATATATATATATAATACCTGAAATGAAACTGAAGCGTTTAGATATACTTGCTTATTATTTACTTTTTTACTATCCTTCAGAGTCATTTCGGCCAGTTTCATTTCGGCCACTCTTTCTCTCTCTCTCTCTCTCTCTCTCTCTATATATATATATATATATATATATATATATATATATATATATATACACACACACACACACACAATACTGTTTTTATATAATAAACTATTAAATCTTAAAAATGAACTAATTTTTAACTGCATTAAATAACATTTCTTTTACAACTAAAATAAACAACCCGATTGTTACACAGAATTATTTTTTTCTCATTAGAATTAAGTAAAGAATCTATAAAGAAAACAATTATATTGTTCTCGTAATTACACAAAATTACTAAGTTGTATGTTATATTTCAAAAACTTAATATTCTTCATTTAATCATGTATTCTAAATGCTTGAGAAATCTCAAAATTTTAACAATAAATATTCGTTTATATTAATAACACTATATAAAAGATAAGATGTGAAACATTAAATTTATGTAAATATTAACTTTAGTAGATTTATATATATATATGTCTGTGTATATGTATGTTCATACGTATATGTTTATTTCTAGTATGGATTTCGATGATTAATGAGTTTATTGCAAAATAAGCTTTTTACTAATTCAAACTGCAACCAAACTAATTATGCTTTATTAAAATAGGTTTATTAAAGGTTTGTTGTGTACCTCTATTTCAATGATTAGGTGGAAAATGTGTCACATTCATTTTCAAATAAATAACTACAACTGACATCAGCCTTTTGTAATATTATAATTAACCTATTTTAAATCTATGCACTGAACATAATAGATCTATTTTATATTTAATAAATACGTATAGTTAGTAATGTAAGCTTTATTTGAAAAAGTTGAATTATTACAAGGCACTAAATATATTTTAGTAATTATACACATTCAATAAATAAATATATATCGTTGAACAATGAAATTTAAATTTGTCAACACAATTTATAGTTAGTCAAAAATTCTATGTCAATAAAATACATATTTTTTCATATTTATTTTGCATACTTTTTTTATATCATCAAACAATAATAAACGAAAGTTTGTTATTATTATTATTTGTTATTGTATATAATATGAAATCAATAATACAATATACTAATGAATTATTAATACGTAACAAACGTTGAAAAAGTCGAAAATATTTTCGAAATTTTACACAAATATCAAATATTCGGTATAACAAAGTATTAATGCGAGTTATAAATAATTTCAATCGTAGAGAAAGATTAAAATTAATCTTTAATGATATTAATTACTTATAGTATCTGAAAAATTATTTCATGTGAGAAGATAGAAAAAAAATTGAAATGCGTTTGTTATCACATAATATTATATTTATATTAATTAATAAATAGAAGATTATTTTTTTTGATATTATAGAAAATTTAAACTTGTTTAACAGTTTTGTAAAAAAATTGAAAGAAAATTGCAATCCATGAAAAAATATAATAACTGACAAAACAATACAAGAAAATTTCGTTTGAAAAATATATTGTTAAAGGATTAATAAAGATCAAAATACTCAATATTTTAATCACTAATTTTATAACTTTTGATAAAATTCATGTAAGATTTTTTTTAAAAAAAAACGAATAAATTTAATTATTGTAATTTATTAAATTATTTCACTAGAAGAGATGAAAAATCAGTAAAATATAAATATATTTATTACTAATTAACACACAAAATCATGAATATATTTTCGTAACATTCATAAATCAAATATCAATAAACTGACAATCGTAGTATAATATTTAACGGTGGAAAAATAAAAAAAATTGTTATTTTTTAGTTAAATTATAAAAAAAATATATTAAAAAAATTCTGAAAAGCTAGTTAAATACTTTTGTGGAAATAATTACAAAATTCATCATAATTTTCGTCTTTTTAAATATATTTCTTTTTTTTCTTTACAAACATTCTTATATACATATATATTTATACATATATATATATATATATACATATATATATATATATATATATATATATAAGTAGTTAAATCTTTCATGAAAAAGAAAAAAAATAAGAAAAGTAACTTTTTGCTTCTGGCGAACTTTTTGTCTTTGAAACATCATATAGTGGAACACTAACAAAATGAACAGAGAGAATATTGTGTTCTTTCAGCCGGTTACATAAATACTACGCATTCTTTCACTGCATACCTACCTAAACATCTACAAATTTCATGTCTTACTGTCTGACTCTACTCTTATTGCCCTTAAGGCAGAAACTGTACATAAAATGCAATGCAAGAAAATGAAAACAGCATTTCGTTTCAGGCGTTACTATTACGTCAGCAATTGTATACACACCGAATTCTCAGAAACACGAAATAATCCTATTTCACATAAAATGTCACATAATGGTTACAATAAAAAATTTTTTTTTGTCACACGGATTGCAATTAGTAGTATTATTTTAAAATGTTCTACATACAATTCTATAAATATGCATTTTGTATATATATATATATATATATATATATATATATATATATATATATATATGAAACAGTCAATTGTATATTAAAAAATTCCATCATCTTTTATATCATATTATAGGATTTATTGACATACATCTCCAAGTCATTGAATATTTGCATGTGCCAAAAGAAATAGATTGGAAAAAAATATTATATATATATATATATATATATATATATATATATATATATATAATCATCAAAAAAATATATTATTTCACTACTGGACTAAAGTCTCAATAAATGTTACCATTCACTGGTACTTGGTCATACTCACCACGCTTACAAGCGAATCGGTGACGATTTTTTATTCATGATTTACACCCTCAGGCAGGTTGCCTTCATCTGGGTAAAAAAAACCCTCCTGTCCTATATTTCCGACTGGGAATCGAATGCACTTGTCCTGCTAACTATTATATCGGTCGGTTATATACATACATATACGAGGGTCGTTTGATAAGTATGGTAAATTTATTTATTGTTTAATTAATTAATTAATTTAATTTTTCTTACTTTTTTACCATATTTATTAAACGACCCTCGTATATATATATATATATATATATATATATATATATTTAAGTTATAATAATTCACGGGATATGAAAGGACCTTAACTAAAATAAAAAAACTTTTTTAACCAATTCCGCTGGCAATTAATTAACATGCACTCGTGGTAAATCCGTCAAAAGCAATTCGTAACGAGTTGGTATTTGAAATAATTTTTTTATAAAGTTTTAGACACACACACATTTATATTATAGTAAAATTCTTAAATTCATTAACAAATTTATTAATCATTTTTGAAAAGGAATATTTCTTTGGTTTTGGTACGTTTGTTATTTTACCGAATAGAATAGAGGTATTAAAAATTCCATATCCATTAGATAAAAAATATTTTTTAGTAACTTTTGGCAAATTTTTTCATTAAAGGAAAAGATGATAAATAGCTATCTTGCAAGTCTACTCCACCCATACTATCATTGTAATCTAAAATTATATTAGGTTTTGTAATCTTTCCATTTTGATCAGTATATTTCTAATTTTTTTCTTTTTTGTTGTAATCATTTCTGCTTTGGAATGTTTTGAAGAAAGCAAATATATATCTTTTTTGTCCTTCCATTTTACAGCTAAGATACTAATGCAAGCTCTTGAAAAACTTTAAATCTTTTTAATTTTGTCGCTGTGAGATCTTTTGGCATATTCTTTCTATTAGATCTGACTATTCCGATAGTATTAATTTTTTGCAAATATAATTTCCGATACAGTTTTGGTGACGAATACCAGTTATCTAAAAAGAGGAGTGTCCAAAATCAACTAAAGGTTTACATAAATCCAGTATAACATTTTCTGATGCGCTATTATCAGAATAAAATAATTCTTGGATAAAATAGTTCTTTATAATAATAAAAAAAATATTTTTTATTATAGTTACTTGATTATTATTCAATGAAAATATTTAAAATTAAGTTCTATAAAAATGCACTTGTATGCCTTCAAAATAAAAGTGTGACATTTGATAACTGAACTTCGATGTTATACTTAGCAAAGATCACACGACGTGCTGTGCACGTCATATCGGCATTTGGTACAAATAGCAGTTGACGTGCTGCATAGCACGTTCATTCCAGCGCAAGTGGTTAATGATTTATTAAATATATAATTTTTATTGCAATCATCTATTAAAATTATTTTTTTTATAAAAAGAAGGATGTTTTTAAGAGTGATAGAACTTTTAATTGATTCCCTATCGAAAGTTTTATCTAACCTAAAAAACATTTTCTAAATATATACATTTGTGTGCATGTATATATAAAAGTATGATAAAGGTGTTTTTTTTTAGGTTAGATAGAACTATTGATAGAAATTCAATTTTAAGTTCTGTCACGCTTTAAAAAACCCTGTATTATCCTTTCCATACTGGGTTGTCAAAATTTTTTACTTTATTTTTACATTCTATGTTAAAGTTTCTGACCTATAAATACAAGCAGGCAGTATACATTAGTTATATACTTTCAGTTTCAGGCTTAATGATATTTTACTCTTCATTATATAGAATCATCCATATGTGACGCCTAGATTTATATCTTATTAAAAGGAAACAAAATAAAATATACAAATATTTCCTATACACCATTCTATACACATGTTTATTTTCAATAAAACACAAATCTAGGCGTCACATTTGGATGAGTCTATATTATTAATTCTTCAAAATACTGTCCTAATTTTTATTTTTATTTCTGGCCATACGTCACCACCATATAGTATATTTTTTTCCACGTATTTTATAAAAAACTTGTTACAAACATTAGCTCTCCTACTATTTATTTTCTTTCTGTACAAGTCTATTGAACTTGATTTTAGTTTTTTTCGTATTTATTTGAATACAACTTTTCTACTTTTCTGTGAAAGCATTTTAATTAACATTGTTAAGCTCTTCTGACTTTTTACTTATACGTAGTATGTCGTCATCAAACTGTCGATGTGACAAATATTTTTTATTTATTTTAAAACTTTATTTTTGAAATTTACTTTTCTTACTTTAGGAATATATTACCCCAGACCACCCGACATATAGTGTTTTTGTGCCCCATGATTTTATTAATAATATTAACTATATTTTAAATTCTTATATTTAATTAGAAAGTGGAGTACAAAAATACCCCACGTCAGATCTTGTGAAAATTAGGCGTCGACAGTTAAATAATTTGTACAACAAACTGACTCCTTGTCTGGCCCTTTTCTCTAATCTAATTTTGTCTGTAAGATCTCCCATTATATATATATATATATATATATATATATATATATATATATATATATATGTATATGCATACGTTTATATATACATATATAAAATCATGTACAAATGTCTGTTTTATATTCAAAGTCGTTGTTATAGTTAATCTATAAAGTTGAAAATGTTATTTCCCCTGAATAGAAAAGAAAAAGAACAGGAAAAGGAACATAATCCATCAAAACGTAAGACAGGCGTAACTTATTTACAAATAATTTTAGAAAGAAATGGTCTATTTTGTCATATAGAGATAAAGAAATTTAGAATATAGAGAATTCGTACAAAACTAAAACTATTTATCTTTTTCTATGAACTTCCGAATAACTCTATATGTTTCATTCGAACTCTTGTATAATTTATCTTATTTTCACACCACACAATACATCTGTTTTAAGAAATCTTCAGAATGCGATACAAGATAAACTGTATATTCTTTTATCTCGAAGGAAATTATCTGAAGACAAATGTTTTCGCAATTCCATTGTCGGTACGGAAATCGATAAAAAATACGTGAGCGTTTTATTTTATTGAAAAAAAAACGAAAACTTAAGGTATCGTCCCTATCAAGTTTCAGAAAAATACAGCATCAAAAATATTTGGACATTTCCACGCGTGAAACGTGCTCCATAAAATACAAACGAAATAAATTTATTTAAGTTTACATTGACTATAAAAATAATAACTTATTATTTTAAAAATTGGAACTGTTTGAATAAAGTTTATATGGAAATTACATTTTTACTTATTTATAGAATATGTAAAATAGTCAATAGCAAAAATATAAATATTTAAAAATATGTTCGTTGATCAATAAACAGCAAATATTTAATTAAAATATATTTTCTTTATTTTATTTCGAACATTCAAAAAAAAAATGAAAATAGCAATTATCAAATATTAAAAAATAAATTTAATCTAATTTTTTTTACAAAAATGTGTGATATCTATTCATTCAAGCTAAATAAATTTACAATGTAATTCATTCTTAAACATTCATTACAATATCCAATAATGATTTTCAAATTGATTTCAAATAATTAAATATTTTTTTTGTTTTAATAAAAATATATTAATTTTATTCTTTCAAAACACAAATTTTTGAATGTACATAACCCATCGAGTCGTAAATAATTTGACTCGACAAACATAAAACTAATTTTAAATAATAATCAAACAGGAAAATAAAATATTAGTGTAGTTTTAATAACTCGATTATTTTTCAATCGTTCCACGTAAAATCTATTTGTTATATATCCTTTCGCTACTAGTTTCAGTAAAGAGCATAAATAAAAATATATAAGCTTCAAGCTTTCGAAACTGTACGTGCGGAAACCCTTTTTGATAATGAGTTATTAAGTACGGGGTGCTTTATACAAGATTTATAATCTTCACGCAAGTATGAACAAGAGAGAGAGAGTTCGGATGTGGTTTTACTTTAATGTATTTTAAGTATACATAAATACCATTACAGCTAATTTAAACCACCACTGGCGTCAATTGAGTAAATATTTGAAGTTAAGACAATTGATATGGTTTCATTTTTTTTTTTGAAAATGCCAATTTATTAAATATTCAGTTATGATTATTACGTATTAAATTATACAATGAGAAAATTTACATCAATTCAGTAATAATTTTTATTATTTTTCGAAAAAATTGAAAATTAAATAATACGAAGTATTTATATTACAAATATCATTAAAATAATTACTTAAAATATTAAAGAAATTTGAAAAATTAGTCTTTAATGTAAACAAAGCACATAGTCAATAAAAATGTAATAACTTTAAGTAGAAGTGTAAATAAATTTAAAGAAAACTTTATTTGGAAAAAATACAAAAATTGAAAAATTCCTGTTAATATTTTATAGGTGCACCTTGTTCTTATAAATTTCAATAATCTTTTCTATAAAGTATACTAAAATTTTAAATTCATTATTACTTAAAAACTATTACACTTCAGTAATGGTATTTTTGCTTTGTCTAGTGTAAAGTCTACATAATTTTTATTTGAAATGTCTACACTATAGACTCTATAAGTAAATATATCTTAAAGGTTATGAATAGGATTCAGTTCGAATTTTAATTCGTGCTCACCAATTGAGAATCTCAATATTTTTTCTAACCTTTCTTATTTTTTTATGGAATGAATATTAACATTATTTTGTTGAAATAAAAATTAATAGCACAAAATTCTTTAGCCTGTTAAACTATTATTTTTTTCAACATTTCTATATATTAGGTTGGCAAGTATCTCCCTTCCGCTTTTTTTTTTTTTTTTTTTTGTACATAGCTGCGAAATTCAAAAGACCAGAAGTCGGAAGGGAGATATTTGCCAACCTAATATAATATTCAGCCAAATTTATTTTCAAATTTTTGTAATATTTTTATATTTTACTAACTATCCACATCATAACATTTACTTTTTCGAATATTCGAATCATTCTAACCTATTATTTTAACCACTTGTTGAATTAAACACGAAAATAAACATTTTTTTCATCAAAAAATTTTAGTCTTAAAAATATTTTGAATAATTTTTATTTCCAGTATATTTAATCTTAGAAAAAAATAACAATTTTCACATAAATAAATTATCACCTCAACACAACAAGATATTAAAAAAGTGTTCAATAATTATTTTTGTCACTTTCTTTTTTATATTATTCATTCATCAAAGTACTGTGTTATAAAATCTAGACTAATTTTGGTTAAAAAGTATTTGTATTCTACATATGATCCAAATAAAACTGAATAATGTAATATGTAAACCCTGTCTAAATCATTCAGTCTTATTTTAGCCACCTGAATATATTGTGTTATTCTCATCTTTATTCAATACATATCTAACTAGTTTTCGATTCTCTCTTTCTAATTACAAGTGATATTTTTCTATAATTTTACAAGAAAACACCTTAACATTAATATATACATTTTATTTCGATTTTTCCTTCCGACCGAAAAAAATGTTTTTATCATATTTTTAGGTAATACAAAAAAACAACAACAAAAGAAACTAATAAAATATCAAATATAATTAACTCACTTCTACCTTTTCCATTAATCTTATCTAACGACACTTATTTTAAAATACTGAAGCAAGACAAATTGTTATTTGAATTTTACTACATTTCTGCTTGATCTTCTCAACGATACAATAAAAACAACCTTTTATCTAATATCAAACAACACTTGCGTTGGTAAACATAACAGTACGTGACTGAACCCACGACAAGTACATTCAGATGAGAAATGTTTATTTTGATGTAATATGTAGGCATATACAACATTTTGTTCGAAACAAAATTCATTGAATAGCTACTACTATATATATGTATATATATATATATATATATATATATATATATATATATATATTATATATATATATATATATATATATATATATATATATATATATATAATATATATACCCAGTCGATATATATATATATATATATATATATATATATAATATTATCAAAAATAACATTTTCAAAATAAAATTAATATCCGTTTTTACTTTCATTAAGACTTAAGAAGTCATGCTCTGTCAGAAGTCGAAAAATTCAATTTTTTAATTTTGACATTTTCTGTAAGTATAATATCTGAAGAATATTCCCTAATAATTTCAAATTAATTAGACTAAAATTAATAGAGATATAGGCATACTAGTTTTTTTTAGAAATACTTGTGTAAATTAGTTTAAAACTTTAAACTCGTTTTTCTGAAAATCGTAATTTCAAAACTGATGACCAAAATATTTCGAAAACAACTACATTGATTTATTTTAAATTTTTCAGATTTATCAAAGATACAAAAAGCTAGTCCTTAAACGAAGGATTTTTTACGTTGCATTCTTTTTTATTCACTAAAAACGAGCGATTTTTTTATCGCAAATCAAAATTTTAAATTTTAAATGTCCATCATTTTGTTTAAAATCAAAATTTTGAAAAACTGATCGTTCAAGGACTACGTAATTTGATGTAAAAAATAAATCTTCTAATTTTTTGATTTCATACGATCCAAACCTGAGCAACATTGGTTACCACAAACGGTTTTTTTTTCTTCAAAGGACCTCTATGAGAATGACAATATCTTTTTATTTTTAAATATTTTTTATTAAAAAAATATTCAAACTTCTTTTAAATATACATTTTTAAATACTCGAACATTTTTTGAGAAACGTGTTATAACTCTTGAAAAAATTCCCAAAATTCAAATTTTTTTCTACCTTCTGACTGAGCTCGACCTCTTAAGGTTTATTCAAAATAATTTCTCTTCGATAAATATCTGGTAACCAAAATAGTTCATGCTGGTTTTCCATTCAAAATAAAACATTTCAAAAAAATACAGAACATATTTTATTAATTAAAATATGTACTTTTATAATCTATATACTATTTTTCAACGATATTTAAATTTATTCATTCCACTTTTAAAAAATCTCTATTTTAGATGTAAGAAATCTTAACATCTCCATTTCAATATTTTTTTTAAATTGACAATTTTGTATATAATGATATAACGCTAAAAAAATTATAGTCTGTAGCAGAAATATGGAAGATGAAATGAAATTTCCAATCTTAAAACACAATTTTTTCGGATATTTTTTGAAGCATGAAACCTTGCATTATCTTGTAAAAAAAATATTTTTTTTCGTTTGTCTAATGCCGGCTGTTTTTTTTATTAACATATTCTGCACGAGCTCACTTTAAGTATAGTAATCTCACTATAAATGTTTCATCTTCAGCATGGAAACACAAAATGTACAATACCAGGTAAATTCCACTTCACACAGAGTATTATTTTCTTTAAGCAAAATTCTGCTTTCGTAATGTAAACTGATAAATTTTTGATAATAATCAATGATATTCCGTTAGTTTGTTGGAGTTAAGTTCCATTTTTTATCACATGTAAGCAAACATTCTAAATACAGTTTATTTTTATTACGTGAAAGTGGCGAGAAATAAATCTTTAAATTTTATTATTATTTAACAATTCATGTAAAATCCATTTCCTAAGTTTCTATTTCTTCTTATATCGATGCAAGTGTAAACAAACAGTTTCATTACTTACGCTAAACATTTGTGAAATTTCCTGGCATATTCGAATTTATTTCAACTCTGACACGTAATTCATCACTATTTGTTTTGGAACTGTGACGAATTCACTTTCACACGAATGAATTATCATTTCAACACCAACTATTGGAAAAGTGTTCAATACATACTTATTATTCATTTTCTTTGTTTATAAGTTGATACACATTTCGATGGGAATGTCATCATCATTATAGTACTGCGTTGTAAAATCTAGGAATTTAATTTTATTACATCTGGATAAATAATGCAGTGCTTTGATTATGATGGAATTTCCATCAAAATAAAAATCAGCTTATAAACAAAGAAAATGAACAATAAATAATTATAATACACATTTTTAATATCTTGGGATATTGAAATAATAGTTCAATTGTGTGAAATTATTTATGTCAAGTTAAAGGAAAGAACAAAATAGTGCAATTCTAATTTTTGAATTATGTTTAATTTTTATATGTTTTTATTATATGAACTATACAATATATATATATATATATATATATATATATATGTGTGTGTGTGTGTGTGTGTATGATGTGTTTAATATTATTAAAAATATATATAATATTTTAATTTTTTTGCTAACTGAAATTATTTCTGTTTTTTTAGTTATTTCAATAATGTAATTAATCTATTTTTTTAATTAATTAATTTGTTTCTTGATGAAATAAAAAAAACGATATTTAATATAAATTAACTTTTGATTTCACTTTCCAGTTTTAAAATTAAATTATTTGCATAAAAATTTGAAATTTCTTAACATTTTAAATAATAATCATTTACTGATAGAAAAGTTTTATTATTAAAATAGATAAGAATATTTATTTTTTTATATTTCTTTTTATTGATATTTCTTTAGTTCTCATATTATTTCATAAAAATAAATTGATAGGATATAAATTAATTCAATCTCAAAAAATATTAACAATTATGAAATATTAAATTGAACCTAGCAATATTTGATATATAGAGTAGCCCAAATAAACTTTAAGAATAGTAAATGATAACAAGTAAGTAAATATTTGTCTTAATACTTCATTCTCATTTAGGTAACCCTATAAAACATTTTAAAAAAATATTGCTTTACAAAAATTGTAAATTAAATTAAAAAAGTTAAACCAGTAAAAATTTTATTAATCGGTAAATATTTTATAAATATAATAATAATTCAAATCAAGTAATTATATTATTTTAGTAGATAATCTGGAATTAATAAGGAAATTATTCTATTCCATTACATTTCTTATTAACAAACAAAGATATTACAAACCCAGTTTGTTCCAAGTTTTACTTTTTAAACTTTTTTTTCAAACTGTTCTTTATTAAACAAGCATGAGAAAACTTTGATTACTCATTAACGGTTATATATAAATATAGAAATACTGTAATTCAATTAAATACGTTTGTAGCATAACAAAGTAGAAACGCAAGAAAGAAAATAATTCGAGTAAAACGTTATTGACGTCTACGTCTTATAGCAGATCCTTACCTGTCTTTCGAAATTAGCAGTGAATCATTCAATTTCTTAAGTGATCATGCAATGTTTTGTACTTTTTTAACAAAGAATTTTTATATTATGTTATTTAGTACTTATATATTAAATTTGTTATTTAATCTATGAAAAACTTTTTTCTTTAGTATTTTAAATTACACTCTTAAATATTTTTATTAAAATTTCATTGACATAAATGTTTCATTAAATAGAAAATTATAAACATACATTAAATCAGTATAAAATACACAAATATGCAAGAGATATTTGGTTTTGAAATTGTTCTCGTTTTAAAGTGGTTGACTTTATTAAAAACGTTCAAGAAGTTTTATATACTTGAAGTTTCATTTTCTTATAACTTCAGTGTTTATTCTCAACAGATAGCAGTATATTGAATCATACACTTTTCCTGGAGTATTAAGAAAAGTATATTCATTCAGTTTATAAAAAGTTTATTTAATTATTTATTTCAAAAGTTTGGTATATTTGTATGCATGTGCATAAATAAAATTATATTTATTTATTTCAGTACTAAATTAATAACTAATATATCTCCTGTATTAAATGTATTCTGAATTATAAATAAAAGTCATAATAATTAATAAAAGGTCTTAATTAACGTTATGACAGCTTTTAGAATAATATATCAACTGCTTATAAATTTCAATTGCCTGTGAATATAACATCAAATATGAAAAAGTATAACTTAATCCAATTAAAATAATTATTTAATCTCTTTATCTCATTCTCACTTAAATATCACACCATTGCAATTTGAACACAAAACGCCTATGTCGTAACCAAACATATATGCATATAAAGAGACAAGAGAAACATATTTAACATTTGTAATTTAAGTCTCCTGTGTTTGATTATTTAAGCTGTAAAATACGAAGTGTATACAAGATCAAAGACAAACGAGAAATATTTTCAACCAATTTAAGAACGTTATCATCTACAATTTGTTTGAGTTGTTATTTTTTGTATTATTTTATCTTCGGAAAAATAACATTTAAATAAGACTTTGTGAAAACGTATATCATTTGAAATATAAATTCATATACATGAAAAATATTTTGATCTTGTAAAAAGTAACAAACGAAATTTAATGAACAGTAATGAACAAGAAATTTAATATTAATTTTACAAAGAATGAAATTCGAATTTTGTTTTGTTTTTCATATAAAACATTGTAAAAATTTGATTTATATTTTATTAAAAAATCTTTCAATCTGTTCTATAATAGACAGTTTATTGAAAAATTTTAATAAATTAAATTACATACTAATAAGATTATTTTCAAATGTTGTAAAATTATATATATATATATATATATATATATATATATATATATATATGTACATTAGATCTACCAAAATTTCTGTTCGTTTAACGTACAGTTTAATTATTTTAAGCACGTAGAAAAGTGTTTTAATGAAAGTTATATGACTCATTTTTTACTCATTATATTTTATCATTAGTGTTCTTCAGCATATATTAAAACAAATATTTTATTATCAGTATTTACCAAATAATACTGAAGGAAAAATGTTTATCGATATAATTAATTTATGGTACTATATATTTTAATAATGCCAAGAAAATAATGTTGTAGAAACATATAGAAATTTGTTTAAAGTTTTTGGAGCAAACGCATTATCTGAAAAAACATACAAGAGATTGTTTGAAAAAAAAATATAAAAACTTAAAAATGAAACACGGACTGAAATACCTTCTGTGATCAATGATTGATATTCTTTTCAACATTTTGGAAAAGAACCCATTTTTATTTATACCAGAGATGAAAAAAAAGCTCGATATAGCCCAACAACCAGTTTCAAATTAAGTCTAGTAACTTATAATTGTGAATAAGTGTTCAAAATGAGAACTACATGAATTTACTACAGAAAACAGATAATATGTTGTATCCATTTATATGTTTCTACTTTCATATAATAAAAATGAACAATTTTTGAAACGCTTCGTAACTAGAAATAAAAAGTGGATTACATATAAAAGTGTACTAAGAAAAAGTGCATACTACAAAGCAGAAACCTCCGTTCCATCATCAACTGAATTGAGTTTAAATGTAAAAAAATATCTGTATAGTAGGATATAAGAGAATCAATTGTCAAGTATGAACTTTTAAAGCCAAAAAAAACGATTAATTCTAAAAAATTGTAATCAACAATTGGACAATTTGTTCAAGAAACTATAAAATCGTCCTACTCTTCTTAGTAGAAAGCAAGTTATATTACAGCATTACAACGTAAAACCACATTGCTTTAGAAACTCAGAAAAAAATAAAGGAACTTGGTTAAGAGTTTTTAAGTCACATAACATAGTCTCAAAATAGAGCAATTGTCTTGTCATTTATTTTTGACTTTATAATTTTTTTAAATAGAAAAAAATGAAGATTAAGATATGAAAAAATCACAGAATGAATTGACTTCCAAAATGAATAATTTAGTCGAAAAGAATTCAAAAGCTTCCATCAAGATGGAAAGAAGTTGTTAATATTAATGAAAATTAAATTGTTATTTAGATATAAATAGAATGTATAGAAATTTATTATTTTCTTTTACGTAAAAAATGGACAGAACTTTTCGATAGGCCTATATATACGAGGGTCATTTGATAAGTATGGTAAAAAAGTAAGAAAAACTAAATTGAAAAATTTAATTAAATTAAACAATAAATAAATTTACCATACTTATCAAACGACCCGGAAGGGAGATATTTGCCAACCTAATATATATATATATATATATATATATATATATATATATATATATATATATATATATATATGATTGTATCTATAAATAGAGAAAATATTTTATTAGGAAAAAATAAAATTCAATATTATATTTTAATTATACTCATATTTTTCATATCCATTCATATTATTTTATTTAAAAAATAGTCCTTTCTTAAGAACTAACAGTTCAGTAAGGAGTAAGTACTATTATAAATTATTAGATATGAGTAAAATAATATTATATTTTTTTACCTCCTATATAACATCGTTAAATAAAAATTATGAAATATATATTATTATTTAATTTTGAAAAATGTATACTCTTTAAATTATAGCTTTATGCATGTACATATTTAATATTTTAAAAATTATAAATTCAAGTATGAAACTTTAATAAAAATATATACTTAAATTGCTAAATAATAACTTGTTTAATCGTATTAAATTGTAAAATAATACTAATTCCAAGAAGATTAAGGGCTATCGAGCTTTTTTATCTCTACTTATACGAGTAAAATATATAAATTACATAATTGCTTCAGGGATTAAAAACGATTACCATTTTCTTAGAAAATGACTAATTTAATCAAGTAAAAAGTAGGTTAGTTCAAAGACTTCCTATAATATTTTATATTTTATTGAGATTGTTTCTAAAGATTTCATGTAAGTAATAGTATTAATATGGAAAGTAATTAAATATTAGGAAATTGATTTATATATATATATATATATATATATATATATATATATATATATATAATTGTTATAAATTACTTTATTAAAATTGACTTAATAAAAGTTTCAATGAAAAATGAATAAACATTCCAGATGTTATATAATTGGTTAAATATTGAGATTATATCAATCATTTTTATGTTTAAAATTAAATTCAGAATTGGACTAAATTAAACTGTCTATTAATACAATACTTCTTAATATGTCATTTTTTAAAAAATGTATAAATATTCAAATTTATTTTAAAAATAATATAAAAAAACATTAGTACATAAATTAATTTCAGATATAAAAATTCCATTAATATTTATCTCTATAAAGAATTACACTTTGAAATAAAACTTAATTATAAATTTAAATAATTATTTCTGTTATCGAAAGTAAGTACTTTTCTTTCATTTTCGTTCAGTTATTAAAATGTTATTTTTATGTTAATTAATAATAAATAAAATAAAAAGTTATTTTTTAAAAACAATTCAATATCAAGGTATCTAATACACAGCAATAAACCATAGAAAAGTAATTTACGAATGGACGCAAACTAATACAATTAGAAAAATTGAATCATCCCATTAAAAAGAGTATGTCGACGAAAATGATCTCAATTTTTCTTAATTTCACTTCTACGGGTATATGAAATCGATCGCACGTTAATGTAAAAGTCACAATGTTCAGTTTAATTTTATCTTTAAGAAACAGGGAGAAGGAAATAGGAAATTAAAGTTGACATTTGTATAAAGTGAACATTTCTCTTATAAATATACACATACACTATATATATATATATATATATATATATATATATATATATATATATATATATATATATATATATATATATATATATATATATATATATATATATATGTATTATGTATGTGTGTGTATGGATGAACGTATATGTTTATGTGAATTAATGTTCTCAAATATTTTTTTTTATTGCATAAAAATATTTCTGAATTTTTGATTAAAAATATAAATACAATTAAATAAATTATGTATAGTTTATATATATATATATATATATATATATATATATATACATATATATATATATGAATTAATGTTCTCAAAGATTTTATTTGTTACATAATAGTACTTCAGAATTTTTTATTAAAAATATAAATACGATTGAAAAATTGCATACAGTTAAAAATTTGCATATAACATACCATATAGGAATTGAGTAATTACATTATTTAGCTTTATATATTTTTTCTTACAGATTCTCTGTAAGTTGTTTAATAAGCTTAGTTTATTTTTTATAATTTCTAAAGTATTTTATAATAGAGAATATTTGTTTACTTTTTGTAAGCTATGTATATTTCATTAACGAAAAAGTCTTATTCGGCAAAAATAATAATACTATTTTTTTATTCCAATTAATTATTTACTACTATAAGAAAGTAATTTTTGAAAAAATATGGTAACACATAACATTTTCTTGTTCAATTTTTGTAGTCTTTATATTCATATTTAGATCTATTCACTTGATGATATATTTGTTGTATTTCTATGATCTTTTTCATTCTTTTTATTTACATTTTTATTTAAAATTTTTCAACTATTTTTTACAAAACTTAAACATTTCTTACATGTAAAATATTTCTTATCTAATTATTACTTAGTTGAAATCTCGTAGTAATAAAAATAGATGATGGCCAATTATATATTACTCTTATTAAGTATTATTTTTTAAATATTACAGTTTTGACAGAAAGATAAATAAAATTTATTTTTAGTTCTTATATAATAAAAGAACTAAATTATTATTATTACTTATTAAATGTACATTAAGATTGAAATATGTAATATAATTTACTTCTTAGTATATTTATTTATTTTATTATTCATTAAAATTTTATAGAAATAACTTTCGATATTTATAATTTCATAAAAATTATATATATATATATATATATATATATATATATATATATATATATATATATATATATATATGTAAATATTTATATAATGTATTAACATTATGGCAACAGAAATAAATGTGCATGTTTATAATGTGTTTGCTGAAATCGATTAACAATTATAACCATTAAAAAATATTCAATTATACAAACGTGATGTATTTTGAATACTTGGTTGGGATAAGTTCATGACCCTACATCACCCCTATTTGTACCCTCTTCCCCACCAAACACACACACACACATACTGCGTGATTTGCCTCATTAAACGTAAGCTTTATTAATCCACATTAAAATTTAACATTGATAGATATACAGGTCGAATGTTTGAAAGTGAGCCAAAGGTATCATTTTACGTCATTTACAGGAAAATTGTAAATTTATTGTAACAAATGTGTGATTTATTCGAATGAAAGTATGATAATTCGATATTATAAACGATAATTACATTACATATTTCGAAATTAAATAAATATATATCCAAATATATACATATACATAAATTAAGCAAATATCGTTTTTCCGAGAAAATGGAAAATGTGATTTTATATAATCATTAATTTAATTGAACATTGTTATATTTCGTTATTAATGGAGAACTTCTATATGTGGTTGTAATCTAACATTTTATATATATATATATACGTTTAATATTTTATTTATTTCTTGTCGCTTGAGGAAATGATCCTATTTATAAATTGCTTCCTAATTGATCATTTGAAATATGAGTGCGGTTTCTCAATGTTTGTTAATATATCATACGTAACGTACTCTCTCAATTTATCAATATGGCAAAGCAAAACCGCATATACGTAGTCAAAAGGGAAAACAATATTAGTGTGTTAGAACTACGGTCCCATGCATAAATCATAGGTATTACAAGCTATTGGTTGAATTTTACTAAAGAGATATGATTGGAACCGAGCCACCGACTGCACATGAAGTTTCTAGACATACTTTAGTCAAATAAATCATTTTAGAATAATGCACTGTGCTGCTACCTCGACGTGTATTTCTACTAATTATATGACTAATCTCATTGTTGAAATGTTGAAATAACCCTTCAGTGCCTTGATAATGTACGTTAATAGTTATCATTATTGTAGGCGTAGATTTACGTACTGACTAACTAATTGGTTGATATCTCTGTCGTTAATACCGTATCATGGGAAGTTAGGTTTAAATTACATTTTAATCATTCGATTATATCTAAAGTAAAATTTAACTTGTAACGGGATTTTAATCAATAATTACATTTATTTTAATACTCAAAAATTTATAAAATATCACTTTTTGTAAAAAAATATTTTTAAAGTTATAATTTCAAATAATAAATATACATCTATGAAGCATTGAGTAAATCAAAAAAACTTTAATTGCTGTTACTAATAAAAAACCAACTCTGTAATTTTATTTTAAAATACTTATTTAATCAAACCTGCAATCATCATTTCCTCTTATAACTTTTTTCATTTTTCTGATAACATCCTGAAGTTATTTTTATAATATAACTGAAATTGTCAATTCGTTTTCAATTTTTAAATAATTTTTATTGTACACTACTAAAAATGTTTAATTGTAAAAGACAGTATTTTGAAAATATTGGCATGAATAGTATTCAAAATCTCAATTATCTATGAAAAATTAAACTTTCTATAATTATTTTTTTGTAATTTCACAATTTAATTTTCAGCGTAAATATTTTGAAGACAGAAAAAATGAAAAACTATTTTTGATTAAAATTCTCTCAGGTCAGATAACCTATAAAAACCTTAAATATGCAAACTGAAATTGATATGCTTTTTACTTCATAAACGTCCCACCCATTCTACTCAATCATTTCACTAGAACTATTCATCCTGAAATGTCTATTGAACATAAAACAAGTTGCATTTCTTAATTAGTTCTTATATGCAAAATATATATAATTCGTTTTAATATTTTAAATAATTTTGTCAACAAAATTTAAGTAATGAACCAAACATGAATGTCACTAACATGACATTACATTTCACAAATAAAATTATTCAACTATTCAATATCTTAAAAATTCAAAACACAATGCTTTACAAAATAATAATTAATATTAGAAACATAATATGTCTTTATTTGTTGACTTTTATAAGAAAAGAGAAAATGAATTAAGGTGATTATATTCAAAGAAAATGTGCTATTAAATCAAATACGATAAATAAACTAAAATTTATTTTTTTTATTATTTATTAAAAACTATTATTTTTTAAAAATAACCCTTATTCATATTCTGTTAATTAAAGCTTGTTATATTTGATCAATTTATTTAAGACCTTTAATCATTTACTTTCTAAATTGGTTTCAAATAACTGTTCAAAGGATTAAAAATATCTCTGATTTTACTTAAATAAAGAAATAATAAATGTCTTTCAAAAATATTTCAGCTCATAATGAAAAACTTCTTTCAAAATAACATTAAATGACTTTTAAAATATGAAAAAAGGAAATAAATGAACAAAGACTATATTTAAAAAGAGCAGATTTTCTTAATAAAATGAACTTTCATTTCATTATAAACAAATCTTGCGCATTTTTAAGTAATTAAAATGTTGAATATTTCAAATTTCATAAATTGTTTTCTAGCCCAATATCATTCAACATTCTTTATTGTTTCTATTTATTTTAATTTTCTCTCTCTCTCTCTCTCTTTCTATATATATATATATATATATATATATATATATACTTAACGATGGTTTGAAAAATGCCTTAAAACACGTAAAAGTAATCATGACAAAATAATATCAAATTAATAAAATCATAAATATTATTTACAATATGAAATATAAGTGGACTAAATGTGGCTGAAGGGTTTAAACATACATTTAATTTCTTACTTTCATTTACTATTCTTTACTATCCTTCTATTTAATTTGTTCTACTATATATTAAACACTTGTATAAATTCATAATTGCCATATGTATTTTTTTCATGTTTGTTTATTAAAGACAAAGTAAGACTTTTTTAAAAAAAATTATTGTATTTGAAAATTTGAAAATTTTTAAAACGTTTTTTCATTAATTATTTAATTAAAATAATATAGATTTTTTTCTTATATATATATATATATATATATTATATATATATATTACTATCCTTTTTGAAATTTTATTCTTCATAATTGTAAATGTATAAAAACACAATAAATATTTAAATTATAAAATATATACAAAAAACTTGTTCTGTTTTCTTGTACAAAATGCCTTTTATTTAATTCTTTTATGAAGTATTTATAAATCTTTATGTAGAAACTGAAAGTATAATCACGCAGTTTCATAACGTCGTGTTGTTCATCAAATTTATATACATACATACATACATATATATATATATATATATATATATATACATACAAATGTATTAAAATATTCTCATATAATGAAAAAATATTTGAAAAAGCACACGTAAATCCAAAAACACTTTGATGTCTATCCGACGTTTCCTTTTTTCACCACCCACGTGCAAAATTTAAAAGGGTTTCAATTTAATTTTTAATTAAACTCTTACGTACACAACATGTTGAAAAGGGTCTTCAAATGCGTAAATAACAAACAGTACATACCCGATGCGCTTACCTGTACGACGATACACCTTCCTTTCTAACTATACCTCTATATAACATCGTACAAATGCCATCTCCCATTCACGTGTTATATTCACGGACTTCGAAGGTGGCCCAATTTGTATAATTCTTCCATTTGTTTCGAAATAATAAATAATTACCAAGGTAACGTCTGCTTCCATCTCTAAACTAATAAATTCGTAAAGCGGTAACCATTTTCAGTATCAACGCGTCCATAGACTCAATTCTTTGATTTAATGTAATTAATTTGTCACTCGCTCCGAAAGTAGAACCGTACGATGCGAACGAAACCAGTTAACAATATTTGAGGAAGCAAGCGAATTGCTAAAATTTTAAATATGTTTTCGCACATTGTAAATATTTAACATTATTGCCATGAGTGAATATTCTTTAATAACTTCGTCAGATCGGTAAATTTACACCAAAAAACGATTTTATATACATAACATTTTAAAAATAATCGTTTTTTCATTAGTGCACTTGTATTTTTTTGCATATTTATATACTTATCAATATTGTTTTTTTTTCAATAAAATTTTCTTATTTATTTTATTTTTATAAATTTATTTACTTAATAACTACTAATTTTATATATTATAATGTTAACAACAATTTAACAATTATCTTTTAATATCTTTATATGTATTATTTTATTTTATACATATATATATATATATATATATATATATATATATATGAGGAGAGGTGTGTGTGGGGGGGGTGTAAGTCTGATTTACCTATAAGTTTGGCAAACAGAAACTTAAGATCTCACAACCTAAGAGGTCTCCAATCAAAATGTATAATATTTTTGACACTGTCATAGACATTTCTCACACATATTATCTCAGGAGCCTCAAAAGTGAAATAGTCTAGGACCTCTCTTCATCGAAATCCGGCTTTAATATTATATATATATATTAAAAAATACATTTAAATAAAATATATTTATATTTGTTTTATGATTTTTAATATTTTAATTTATATTATATCTATCTATCAATATATCTATCTATCTATCTATCTATCTATCTATCTATCTATATATATATATATATATATATATATATATATATATATATATATATATATATATATATATATATATATATATATATATATATATATATATATATATATTACTCGTTTCCTAGGATTGAGTATGAGGTTGACAAACAAAATCGGGTAAAAAAAACAACTTTTGAAAAGCTTTGACAAGAAAGGTTCTATTGAGCTAGCATTTTCAGAGAAGCTTGGAACTGGAATAATCTGTGGAGCCGATGATGATGATGATTATAATAATAAGTATATATATATATATATATATATATATATATACAAATGTTCCATACAGAATTTTTAATTTAAAAAATTAATGTAAACATACTCATTAATTTCAAATAACTTTTATTAACATATATGTTTACAATATATTCTAAAAATTTGAGTGAAAGCTATTATGCAATCTAAAAGTCAATCTTAGCGATTCTGGAAATCTATAAATCGATAACCTAAATTTCCCAAAATACGTTAACACAAATATAAAGTAGTTTTCATTTCTATACAAATTATATCCATGAATTGATTGATATTGGTTGATTTGTTGTGGTACACCTTGTTTTTAAAATAAAAATTCAGAAAGATTAAATATAGGCTCCTGAGAATTCAACTCATTTAATTTCTCAGAAAAAATATTTTTTCTAGAAATTTACCTTTCACAATCTCAAAAGGCTCATTAAATGTATGACTAATTGCATCATCTTGTTGAAAGGGTATTGAAGTCATACTCATTGAATTCTCTAAATTAGAAAATCAGTCATCATTGCTGAATATTGAGCTGAAGTGACTGTTAACATACTGTAGTATCCTCAGAAATAATCTAATAATTTTATTAGCTAATATTACTGTCCAAACAGGGATATGAAAAGAGTATTAATGTCTTTGTGGAAAATTTTCTTTGCTTCAATCCATTTAAGTAAAAGTTAGCATTTTCACGATATACTTGTTAAATCTCTCAAACAATTCAGTGACATACACTAGATCGTGTTCTTTTAATTTTTTAATCAATTGAATTTTTTTAAAAAATACATATTCAGGTTATATACCAAAGTTTGAAATAAATTCGTCTTTTTTATAATTAAATTTTTACCACATTTACTAACTAATCGTATCAATGATACGATTCACAGATTGACAAACCTACTCAATATTTTCAACATTGCAAACAGATTTTAGACGAGTAGCCATAAAATTTAGAATCTAACCAGACGTTTTGAATTTTTGAATCCAATTTCTTATTAACTAGAAACTGTCTGCTTGGTTGAAATTATGCAAAGTGTACTCAATGGGATAGTGTCGCTGAGCTTTAATGAATGAATTGTTTCTATGGTAATAGACTCTGGTAATTTGCACACTCACTTATAATTAACATAAATAATTAATCATAGAAGAATATTATATAATAAAAAATAACCTTAAAGAATTCAAATCTTAACTTTTTATTTATATTTAATTTAAATAATTTTTTATTAAAAAAAATATAACTGAATATCTTGTGATTATTTTTAAGAACAACAAAGAGTTTTTTATACGAATTCCATATAAAGATAAATTTTATAAAATATTTTATTAATCTGATATACTCTTATTTTACGACTTTGTTATTTATAAATGCAATTCAACACGCTCACTGTACTAATCGATATAAAATTTATTAAAGAAACTCTTTATAATTTTCGTTTACAATAATAAAACCAATCCTCAATAGTATAATAGACATTAAAAGAAACATTGTATTTTAAGACTGGATCCCTTAACTTAATTGAACGTAGCTACTAATTCTTTTTTGCATCTCAACAATGATCGTATAATACATTGATTAAACCCACGAATAGGTAGAAATTTAGGTGTATATAGAACATGAAGGTATATATATACATATATATATATATATATATATATATATATATATATATATATATAAGCTTTTCAGTAATATTTCACGCATGGCCATGCGGTGAGTCATTGCTCTGGTTTGCTGCCGAACCCACCCAGTTCAGGATAGCAGGTGGACAGTGCCGTACTAACAGCACGCCTTTTTATAGACATTCACCGACACTCATGGGGATTTTTTACGGGAAACTTGAATAGAATTCGAAAAATATATATTCAAGTGACTATGTTAGTTATTTTTTACAACCATGTTGATTTTTAAACATAATACTTTATATTTTATAAATAAACCAAAATGGAAGTCTTCGCAGAAACAATTAACACTCTCTCTCTCTCTCTCTTTATATATATATATATATATATATATATATATATATGTGTGTGTGTGTGTGTGTATTTATATTCAAACATGCAATAATGTGTCTTCTACGAAAATATTTTTATTCATTTTAAATAATAAATTAATTTATACAATAATAAATAAAAAATGATACAAAATTTTGAACTCTAAATATAAAAATTTAATTAATTCTTCCAATTTCCGTTAATTTGTTAATTAGTTTAATTATATAAATTTGACAAATTTAATTTTTATGTTAAGATAATCTCGTGTTCAAACGCAGTTTATCTCTTTTTCAAAAGAAAGAAAGATATAAAATCTATTGATTTTTTCTCAAATTTCATATAATAAGATAATTCCTATAAATCAGCACAAAAAGGACATTGTTCTTTTTCCTATATATATTTTTCCAAGTGCTCTATAATTCATAAAATATTTTTTGTATATTTATTGTTGAAATATATGTTCTGAAATTTCGAATACTCATTAGCATAATTTTTACACAGAAATGATATTAAGATCAGAACGTTTTTAATTAATTAATATTTATTTATGAGTTCTTCTAATTCATATATATATATATATATATATAATTTCTTTCATATCATTTTTTAAATTAAACAAAAAAACACATATACATTTATATACATTTGAGAAATAAACATGTGTACACACATACATACATGTTTATAAAATAAACAGTGCATATCATAAGATTTCTACATAAGGAAGTTCTTTGAAATGTTTAATACACACAAATTACATTTTATAATATAGCATTCTCTGCTTTAAAAAACGTTTAACATTAAATAGAATTTTATATTTATTCTTGTTTTATATATATATATATATATATATATATATATATATATATTAAAGTAGAATTTTTTTTTTTCTTTTTTTTTGTACATAGCTGCGAAATTCAAAAGACCAGAAGGCGGAAGGGAGATATTTTCCAACCTAATATATAAGTTATAAATAGTAAGAAATAATGTACTTCTTTTTTAACATCATAATTCAAAAATAATACAAAATGAACTGAAATTGAAACTACTAATATATCATAATCATTTAAAATAGAAAAAATTGTATTTTTATGTAAAACAAAAAAAAATCAAATTATATTGAATATTATTACTAAAGTATATCAGTTCTTTGACAACTATAATTTGTTCTTCAATTGCTATAAAAATAATTTAAATTTTTATATCCATGCAAATCAAGAATCTATTATTTATTATTATTAATTTTTAATTACATAAAATTATTATAAAAATTAATAGCAATCCACTCACAATTATCATCTTAGAATTACATAATTGTTTTTTTGATTTGCTGTTGATATTTATTGATTTTTGTATTTCTAAAATAAAATTTCAATGTTTTCACACACATATATAAACATATATATATATATATATATATATATATGAAGGCCGACAACTTCATCTTGTAAAAAAATAACTGTTGAAAAATTAAGGGAGTAAACCCCGAATAAAAAATCTTTGCCAGTCCGCCTGGTTAGCGTGGTGAATATGACCAAATGCCAGTGAATGGTAGCATTCATTGAGGCTTTCGTCCAATAGTGGATTGATATGGGCTTTATGATGTGATGTGATATATATATAAAATCAATAAGTAATATAATAAAAAATAATTTGAAAATGAATAAATTATCTAATCATTTTAATTATCAATAATCATTACTTAATTTACTTCTAAAAAACACATATTCAGATAATTTGTCGTTTTTATAGAAATATATTATGCGTATACACACACACAGATATCTTATATATTTATCATTATCATCAATATCAGTATCAGGCTCTTTCAATTTACTACTAAATGAAAGCTTCTTTCAAAACTTTTCACTTCGACCAATCCAATGCCTTTCATTACAGTACATTTTGACGAATTTCTTATGTCTCTGTCTTATCTATTTATTTGTTTATTCCTGTGCCTTAATATATATATATATATATATATATATATATATATATATATATATACATTTGTGTGTGTCTACGAATAATTAATTAAATAAGAATATATTTAATTTCATACATACACATATATAAATTTGTAATGAAATAATAACAGTGAAAAATAAACATTCAAACATATTCTTCTATTCAAATCTTTATATATTTACTAATTAATATTTGGAACGTTAAAATCTCTTTATGCATATATCGTCATATGTATATATTATCATTATCATATCAGTCTATATAATCCCACTACTAAACAAAAACTACATTGAATATTACCATTCTCTGATGTGGGGGTTAAAATTCATTTGTGTAAAGTGAATCAGCCAGTTTCAAAACAACAAATGATATAGTTATTTCAAAATTCAAGTAAAATAAAATTTATTGTATTATAAAAACATATAATTATTATATAATTCACTGAGATTTAATGAAAATCAGAATTATTATATAAATTAAAAATATAAAACATCTAAAAAAATATATAGTTCAAAATTATTAATTTTTTCAAAATATATTTGTCTCGTATAAATATTTTTTCATTTAACATCAATGAATTATCAACTCCAACACTAATATGTGTTAAAGTGTTCTATTATCACTTATTGTTCACTTTATTATTTATAACAACAATAGGCTAATGCGCATTTCAATGGCGATTCTATCATCGTCAGAGTTTTTTTATTATAGTTTTTTATTTATTTATGTTCTCATTGAAAAAATCATTAATTTTGAATTTGAAAAATAATCTTTTTATTTTTGTGTGGAAATTTAAGAAATTATTTATTGTTATTTAATATATATATATATATATATATATATATATATATATATATATATATATAATAAAATGAATATTTGCTAAATAGTATTAATTATTGTTTCAAATTTGTAAGGTATTTAATTAATGAAATGAACTCTCATATTTCTTACATAAAGTATAAAAGGTTATCATCAAAACAATATTAATTTTATCAAACGAGCAACAATATTTTTTTTAAAAAAAAGACGCAATTTAATATTATAGCACACCATCTATCATCCATTTTAATTAATCGAAAAGAATAGAACAATAAAGAGGAAAAACAACTCGTAACAAATAACTTGAACCCTTCGAACAAATCTTAGTAACAATTACAAAAAAATCCACTCCTGTTAGTCGAACAGCAAATATCAGGGTGAGCTTACGACGCCACCCCGACACGAAGGTATCTCACACCCCATCTGAAGCGGTCAACACTCGTCCACTCTTTACGCGAAGGGATACAATCCACGACCGATCCGACTTCAACCGAGAAACGGTACAACGAATGGATGGGGTTGGAAAACGTAACCGCCAGCCGCCGTGTGAGTTAGGGGCGTTTCTCACGACACATCGGCTCATTATGGCCTTCGCTTTGCCGGCCCTCGCGCGCTGAATTAGTTTTATTAACATCTGACACACATACAGGCGCGCATACTCGTGGGTACTCATACACGCTCGTTCCAAACAACACCTAAGAATGATCTGATCTACCGTCTCCCCCTACCATCCCATTAACACCCCTTGATATAACGCCCGTCATAATATCAGCCACCCTTATTTAATCATCAAAGCTTTATTCTTGTACGAGTGTACAATGATTTTATTTTGATTAGAAACCTTTGTACAGCGGGTTGTTCGAGTATACGTTGAAAAAGTAATTCTTTTTAATAGCATTTTTTTGTATCGTTTATTTCATAATATTGACAATTATTATTATTCGAAAACTCATTATATATATATATATATATATATATATATAAACATAAGGAAAGAAGAGTTAAAAGATTATTTTTAATTTTATTTCATATTTAAAAATTAAAAAAAATATTAATTCAGAAAAATTGTTCATTATTGAGAATGAAAACGTTACATAATTTTTTTAGTCATTCTTTTATAAATTAATATATTTTTAAAACATAATTATTAGTCACTTTTATATATATATATATATATATATATATATATATATATATATATACATGTATACATACATACATACATATATGCACTTATGTATATAAATCATGGGTCTTGAATACCAAAATAATTCAGTACCTCCAAACACAAAAAAGCATGAAAAGATGTCTATTAATAATAAAAAGAAAAAATACGAAAAGAATTGAACGAATTGGAAACAAAATAAAAGTTACGGATGTTATGGCAAAAGTAAAAATTTGAAATAAAAATTGACCGATCAGATAACAAGAAGAGGGACCACCAATGGACAACAGAAATTATTGATAGGAACATAGATATATAAGAAGACCCAAAGAAAGCTGCACCAGAGAGATAAGGACATTTATTGAAATGGACCAGAAAAGAAAACCATTAAATCCGTGAAGTGGAAAATTTTAAGAGAGGCCATCATCCAACAATAAATTAAGTGGAGCTACTACTACTTCTGATGATAATATATATATATATATATATATATATATATATATATATATATATATATGCAGAAATTTCAGAAAAGTAAAAAGGTTGAACTAACAATTAGTCAACCATACGGAAAAGAAAAAATATCACTGATGGACAAAAATTACTGATGAATAATCAAGAAATATAAAAAGATTTAAATAGAGATCCATGTATAGGTACAAGAGGGACTTAAGAAAATTTATTAATTTGGAATGGAAGAGGAATATAACTGACTAGTGAAAATGGAAAATTTTATAAGAGGGTTTTATCTATTATATTAGTAAATAAAAAACGCTGATGTTGATTTTATATAAATATAAATATATATATATATATATATATATATATATATATATATACTAAGAGAGTAAGAGAGAAAAAGAAAAAATAGACATTTACCAAGATTATGTGTAAATTTTATTTCAATTCACAATTTTGGATTTGGAAATATTTCTAATTTGACAAGATGTTTATTATTCAAAAGATATAAACATTTTATCTCCAATTAAATTTGAGATAATATTTATATATATATATATATATATATATATATATATACTAAGATAAGAGAAGCACTAGAAAACTATCGATTGAGCAACTAGATATATAAGGAGGTCCAGCAATAGATCCATAGATAGATGAAACAGAAATATAATGAAATTCATTTGAACGGACTGGAAAAGGAAAGTATTAGATCCATTGAAATAAAAAATTTAAAAGAGACTTCATTCAATAGTGGATTAAAAGAGAATGATAATATATATTTATATATATATATATATAGAGAGAGAGAGAGAGAGAGAGAGAGATTAGAAAAATGATATTTAAATATATTTTAGTATGATATTTATATTTGAAAATCAATTGGATTTAATGATTTTTTTTATTTTTTACTATTCACAAATATAAATATATATATATATATATATATATATATATATATATATATATATATATATGTGTGTGTGTGTGTGTGTATATATATATATATATATATATTTATATATATACACATATACATTTTTCATTTTAAATAAATCTCATTTTCAAATATTCATTTTCAAAATAATTTATGTATCAAAAAATAGATTAATTTATAAATTAATTACCTTGTAAATAAATAAATCAACATTTTAGACAAATACACATATGCATATATATATATATATATATATAAATATATATATATATATATATAAATATATATATACTTTTATAAATTTATGTAATTTAATTAAACGGTTATATTTTTCACACAAGCACTTTAGACAGGAATTAAATTTCAATGAAATAAAAAGTTATTAATAAACATTAGTAAAGGTTTATTAAATTCGATCAAAATATTGTACAAATTATAAAACCAATCATTGAAACTTAACAGGGAAATCTTTGTTAAAAATATTTTTTCTATTTTAATAATATTATTTACCAATATTTTTCATAGAATTTAAAAGTTATCCTTTTTATATTTATATAAAAAAATATATAATAATTAGAGTAAATTTAATATTTCCAATTAAAATTTTTCAGGTATTTCTTAGATAATCTAAATTAATTAAATGTGTAAATTATATTTTAAAATGTAAATAATTTATAATTGTATAAAATCTCGAAATGTTTCCAAAGAAAGATTAACCTGGTTAAATTTATTATTACTAACGAATTATTTTCCAGTACCAAATTACAAGTTTTAACTTTAATTTAAACTTACAATTACTATTTCTGATTTGAAAATCCGACGTACAGTTTTCAATTTATTTTATAAATAAAATTTTCCTGATTTAGCAATAATAGTTATTATTAAATAATAATATAAAAAATACATTTATTTTAAACTAAACTATTAATTGCTTTCATTTGTAATTAACACAATTTTTCTTTGTAAAATACTATACTGGTTTTTAACAAAAAGTGTCATTTATAATTGATTGATAACTTTGTATTTTTTACAAATTAACAAATATAATGAATCTTTCAACACCTATACATATATAATTTTTATATATATAAATATATATATATATATATATATATATATATATATATATATATAATTTTAAGGAAATGGAACAAGAATACTATTCTTTACCACGATGATTTCCTCAAATAAGACAGTAACAAAACAAAAAAAAACTTCTTTTCTGAATCGTTTCGAACCCAAAAAAATAACTCCAATATTTCATCTGCATCGATATTTTAGACAATACTCTCTCTATAATCAAACCACGTTTCGCGACTGACGGAAATACAAATTTGCGTGCGCATTTTACATAAGAATGGTACAAGGGGATATACAGGAATGGTCGAACAAGCGGACGATCGGTTGCTCGCTCGTTCGCTCGGTAATATCAACCGCTACAGAAAAAAAAAAACGTGCCGGTGTTACGCTTTTCGATTCTATGGAGATATTACCCATTTTGTCTTTGTTGTTCCATTTTTAACGTATCAATTATCCGACGGCATTTATCATTGGCTCGACGCGAAAATAAACTCTATTAGCTTTCGCCTGTCGCGTTCCTGTTGGTTTATTTGACACACTTCTCGCTGATGTATAGTATAAATAGTGTATTGTCAAATGTATAATGTCGGTTGTTTGATATGTTTGCATGTTATACAAGTTTTGTAAATTTTCATGATATTAAAACGAATTTTACACGTTTGTTATAAATTTTGAATGATGTTTTTAATAATGTATATTCGATCTATAGAAATGTTGAAATGAACAGGTTTTCTAAACGTTTTCAACTTTGAAAAGGTTTAGGAAATTATTGTCGTTAAATAACGAATAAGAATTTACATTTTTGATCTAATAAACATGTATAGTTTTTCAACTGGCATGAAAATTCATGTAAGACCAATTTAAAAAATTAAAATATATTCCCCATCTCTTATAAATTACTAAACATCAGTTTCTGTCATAAATTGTCTATACGTTGTCTCACATATAATTAATTCTGTCTCTGAATTTTTAAATCTATTCAAAATTTGATGATTAAATTCAATAAAATGTTTAAAATGATTTTTTTATATAGTATTTTATCTAATTTTGAATTATAAAAATCACTTATGAGCAATTTTATCTAAAAAAAATGATACCATGAAATTTATTTAATTTTAATACAAAACAAGTACTATTTTTTTAAACGAGATCAAAATACATAAAAAAATTGTTAATATCCACCAAAATTGGACTTTAATTAACTAACATTTTTACTGATAATTAACTATAACTTATTTGTTAGTTTTTCTTCATTAGTTCGACTTAGTAATTTGTTTTCAAACAAAATAATTTTAGTCATGACTATATATTAATCATTAGTTATGACTAATCATAAATCATTAGTCATTTATCACAGATTAATCATTAATCACTGTTTATTCTAAATAACTAAGTCTGGGATAGAATAGGAAATATAAATATTATACTCAATTCAATCTTATAAGCCTATCTTTATATTACCTATTTGTAGAACTTTCTACTCAAGAAATTATTTAAAAAAAATTTACTGAAAATTTCAAAAATTAAATTGTTACTCTAATAATCTTTTATTAATGATTAACAATTAAACTTTAGTCAAATTAAAACATTATTAACTAACTCAATCATTTTATTCAAATGATTTATTTAGTAATTATTTATTAACATATGACTAATTTTAAATTAATCGTTAATCACAGAAGATTTGTATTTAAAACCAACATTTTATTTACAATTTTTTTTATTCTACTGTAATTATAATCACTAGTTATTTTTTTGATTGATTTTTGTAAAATTTTGGTGCTGACTACCAATATTCATTTTCTTTAGATACAATTCCATCTAAATTTTCAAAAAAGTTTATATTTTTTAAAACACTATCACTTCGCCATATTTACAAACTCAATATTCTAAAAACTGTTAATATATAATATATACAGATAATAAACACTTTAAACTCATGAACTAAACTAATCACTTTAAATCTGTATTTTGTTTTATTATCAAACTTAAAATTTAATAAAAAATATTTATATTTATAGGCATATAATTTATTTATGAAAACACTATTTAACACTATATATATTTTTTCTATTTATATATTTGATTACCTTATATTTTATCGCTAACTTCACTGTTTATTAAAATAACTACATATTTCAAAAATGATCATTTTTCAATGAAAACCTCGTATATTGAATTCATTATTTCATTTAAAATTGAAATATCAGTTTAGAGAAACTTTCTGTATTAAAAAGCTTTATAATAATGAAACATTCAAATAAATGTTATATGCATCGAATATATATATATATATATATATATATATATATAATATGCATTCATGTGCAAACAAGAACAATCAGTTTTTTCAGTCAGAACGAAACATTGTTTGTCTTTCAAACATTTTTGATTGTGTGTGTATTTAAATTTCAAATGCAATTTACAATTTTATTACTGCGAACTTTATATATTTTTTTTAAAAAAAAGTACTCTTATAATTAACATCCCTAAAACGTAAAATAAATACCCGACTACATCACTTATAATTTAATATAATTTTAATTAATGAGAATGTTTTTACAACACAGAAATTAATATAAACACATATAACACCTTTGTCTATAAGGCTTCAATATTTTATATATTTTTGATTTAGAATAATAATTGTTATAATTTCTAACGACATAATGTAGACACATTTAATTGAAGTTTGGTATTTGTGCATGTCAAGTTTTCCAGAAATCAATTTGTCATCAACAATATATGAAGATGTTTATTGTTACGTTTATTTATCTTTTTTTAAAAAAACATCGATACTGAATGTTTATGTATTGCATTTATAACGATTCATGTCTAATTCAATCAAAGAATATTTGATGAATAAGCTAGTCAAAAGCTATTGACACGATTTGATTGAACGATAACTTACGTTATACAAACATTCGATTTCAATCTGTTGATATTATCATTTCTTGTAAGTATAACGAATCGAATATTTGATTAGAATTTCGATAATAATTCAAATTAAATAGTTAGAACAAGTTTTTTAACGTTATTTTAATAATATTGATGAAAAACATATAGAACTATTTTTATTTATGTGTAATAAGAAAATGATATCATATTTAATATATGTACTAAACGTTATCTCATTTATTATTAACATAATTATTAAACAACTTTTATTAAAAAGTTATTGGAATAATCTTTAAACATTTCTTTTTATCATTAGCTTCTTTTTATCAATTGTCATTATGTAAAAAGTCATTATTTTAATAAATAATTATTTTTTTTGTAAGTTTATTAAATAAAAAAATAAACATTTAACTGAAATAAACTGTAATTAATTCATATAAATATCAATTAATTTTTAATTTAAAACATATAATGCATTTTATTAATTTATTTTGTTTCAAAATATAAGTAACTCAAATAAATCTTGACAAATGTTTATTTTACTTATATTCTATTTATTTATGTATTAAAAAAATACATATAAATTATTAAATAAATTTGTGTCAAAAAGTGAATAGTTTAATAAAAAAATATTATATTTAATTACATCTGATCAAAATTAACAACAAAATGAATTTAAAATTTATTACTGTCTTAATAATATTCCATAATTATTATGATAAAGATTATTTTAATTAATATATAAATAAATGATTACTGTAATAATGAAAATACATAGTTTTATTTTTAAAATTCTAATTGAAGTACAGAATATATTAATGTCGATATAATAATTTTTTTTATTGTATACACGTACTTTATGTATTTTTAATTACTTGTTTGCCCCGTCGTTTGCATAAAAAGGCACACTGTTTTGAAGCTCTATCCTATTTTAAATAGGACAGAGCTTTTGCGAAAACTGCGGTTTGGCTTTGATGTATTTTGTAAAAAAAGTGAAAAAAGTCTTTTTGAAATATTCTTGTTAATATTTTGTGGTTTTTTATAGTTATTTATAATAGTTTCAGAGTTCTTTTTGTTAATGTCTGCACATGCTTCTAATTATAACTTCAACAACACACTCTTATTTTGTAAATATTACTTTATTTACTTATTTTGTATTTTCACAATTTCACATAACAAAACATACATACATAGATACACATGTTTGTTTTTGTATATATGTTTAGAATCTATATATATATATATATATATATATATTAAAATTAATATATTCTACTAATAAAAGACAAAACATTTCAACATGAATAAATAATAAAAAGTTATATACTTTATATAAAATACCCCAAATGAGACTGAAAATTTTAACCATACATTTACTTGTTTACTATCATTTATTTTTCTTGAATATCATTTATATTTCTTTAGTCTTTTTTAAGTCACCTATATATTTATATATATATATATATATATATATATTATAAATAATAAAAATTTAAAAAAAAAACTAAATTGTATACTATTTTTATCAAAATATTTCTGTTATTTTCATATGTTTTAATTCATATAATATTCTGAAGAATATTTTATTTTTTTTATTACTTGTATTAACATTTTTGTTTTTTTTTCATCTTAAATTTTATTTTATCAATTAATTAAATGTTTTATAATACCAAATTAAATAAATAAAGTGGAATAAAAATTGACATCGTAACCAATTTATAAACAGGTAGATTATTTTGATAAAAAATTCAATAATTTGACATAATATTTTGTATCATTTTATTTCCCACTCTCTCAATATTGCTCTTATCTGATCATTTTCTTTTTTCCAATATTATTGTTATTGTAATAGTTTAATACAATTTTAATAAAAGTCAACCAAAAGTTTACCACTGCCTTGTTCTTCTCAAACTTTATTTATATATTGTCTAATCATATATTTTCATGTAAATATTATTATTAGCTTATTATAATCAACAAAATTGATAAATGTTTTTTCACAAGTCATTCTAAAATAAATATATCAATTACATTTTTCATTTTAATGCCTTATATTTCCTGTCTCATTTAAAAAACACATTATTATAGTACCTATTTATGAACTGACATTTAAAAAATTTTAAAACATATATTTTAAACATATACAATCTTTATACTGTAAAAATATACAAACTTTTGTAATCTAAGTACAACCGTGGCAATTATAACATTTATTCATTTATATAAACATATATATATATATATATATATATATATATATATACATATATAATAAAATATATGCGTTTTATTAATTTACTTTTAGGTACAAAACATAATTTTGAAAGATAGATTTATTAATTAAAACCCCTTTTATTTTAATTCTCATACACAAATCATTTCTCATAATTCATTAATTCATTTCTCATACACAAAACATCTTATACACTTAAAAAATCTTATACACAACAATACATACACATACTTTATATACATATATATATATATTTATATATATTTGAATTCTCGTGTATACACTTATATAAAAGAATGAACCTAATAAATATTTTTTGAATACAAAAAGTGTATAGCTCAAAGTGAACTGGAATATCTTTTCATTAATTCATAAAATTGACCGAAACGTGAACAAAAGTTATTATGAAATGTAAACTGAAAAAATCCGTTAACAAATTGCATTCATATCCATATAGACTTCAGCAATTTTTAAATAATACATTCACATATGAATTTTAAATCTATTCACGTTTTTACAGACAATGTGAGTATATGAGAATGAACCATTATACAAGTCCTAAACGGGCGTATGCTTCATATCACATCAAAGTTAGGTACCAACATATATAGCCATAGCATGTATAACCTATTTTCATCTCGTTTGGAACAAAACGATTCTCTCAAAAATCAAACCACGTCTCGACGGAGACAATACGAATCCTGTGCACGTCACCATAAAGTGACACTGATTCAATTCAACATTCTGACATTTCATTTTTTGTGTGTAGGAAAAGGACAACTGGAGAAAAACGAACGCGACGTAAGTCCAAGAAGAATAAGAAAGGTCTGAAGAACAAATACATGTACACACTCATATACATCTGGCTGCGTTGATACGATGACGTACCAACACCGACGAGATTTTCATTACGTTTCGCACGCCATCGTCTACTGAGTAACATAACCGACGCTCCATATCGTCAGCATTCTCGAGCGACACGAAAGAGAACCGTCAAAAAACCGCCACCAGAAAACGACAATGGTACCTGCTGGCAAAGACACAAAATCATGTCATGTCGACGCCATTCGGTATTTTCTCGCTACAATTTAAATTATTAGATAGACATTAATTAAGAAAACTATTAATTTACTTCGGCTGACACGTATTTCGACTCTGCATTAATAATCTATTCTTTCTTGAAACTCTTTGTCGCGACTATCGTTACCGTTCTATTTAAGCGACCGAAGTCAAAAAAGCACACCTCTACACATAACATTCGACCGCGAACGTATCAAGTGTTAATTAGTTCAGTAAAAGTAAACCGTTTGTTCTATTTGTATAGTGAAATTACGTTAAAGTATAGTTCTAGTGTTGTTATTGAGTGAGTTTTAATTAACGTGAATTTAAAATAAATTAACCTTGTTTTGAACTTTAAACACACCGACAGTAACACATTTCTTTCTCGTTATATTTGAACTATTTATTATTATCGATTTTATAAGTACCACAATAATCAGTTCAACTGAGGTAAAAAACCAACGACGTCACAAATCAATTATTCATATTTGTTTGCTTACCCCAATAGATGCTAGAAAATGAACTTTTCAAATTCTAAACAATCATACTTTTTTCAAAAAATTCATCAGTTCATGCACGATATTTATTTATAACGAAATATGTAAATAATTATTCGAACTATAATAATATAGGGTTTTCCAATAAGCACTTCAAAAGTTTAAATGGAAATAAAATAAAAAGAATTTAATTAAATAGTTACTTATTTTTTACTGTTTTTTAACATATTCTATGGCATTAATGATAGAATACAAATTCACTCATATAACCACCACAACTTTGCTTGACATAGTGCATTAGTTTAGTTCAATTTTTAATCACTCTTTCACATAATTGTGGTCCAGTTTCATAAATTAGACATTTAGTGTTTATTTTTAATACTTCTGTTGTTTGTGGTTTATCAGCATAAACCAATGATTTTACATAACCTTAAAGAAAATAATTCCCATGGAGTTAGATCATATGATATCGGTGGCCAATTGATGGGTCCATTTCGTGAAATAATGGACTCAATAAACTTTTCTTTCAATAAGTCTGTTAAAATTATTACAATTTCTAAGTGCTGTTGAAGAGTTAAACGTTCCATGATAATTTTCCTAACTATACTGAGTTGAAATTTCAAAATGAGCTTTAAAAAAAATTCAAATATGGCTGCCAATAGCTGTCAAAGTTTTGACATTCTTACTGGATAACCCAAACCCTATATTAACTTATTGCTTTGACCATTAAAATACGTTCATCTATTATATTTATACATATATATATATATATATATATATATATATATATATTTATATATATGTATGTATATATATAGCGAATATATTTTCTTTAAATTTATTATGAAAACACATTTTAGAACTTTTAAAATAATTTTAGGAAAAAAATTAATAATTTATTTCCTTTAATAGAACTTTTTATTAAATTGAGGGTGTTTAATATTTTTTTATTGAATTTGAAAGATAAAAGTTACCTGCTTAAGTAAATAAACTTTAAATAAAAAACCTCAATAACACACTTGACCAGCCTAGTTAGTATGACCAAGTACCATTAAATGGTAACATTCATTAGGACTTTCACCTAATAATAGTTGATATTAACTTTATAATATATATATATATATATATATATATATATTAGGTCTACCGAAAAGTTCTGTCCGATAATGTCATCTCAAGTTTCAAAAATGAGTCATTCTACAGAAATAGAATTCACAAATTACAATAAGCTGTGAAGAGGTCATTAAAACAACAAAGGTCATTTAAATTAACAAAGGAAAAATTATATTGTTTACTCAATATTAATAAATATATTCAAAATGTATTATTTTTTTAATTCAAAAACAAACAGAACTTTTCGGTAGACCTAATATATATATATATATATATATATATATATATATATATATATATATATATATATATAAAATATTAAAATTTAGTATTTGTGTATGTATAAATCATCTCGAAACATATTTATTTAACATTGGAAACGTTCAGTCAAACAAATATATTATTTCCTTCAATTTACATAAAATATCAAAAAGAAAAATACAATATCATTTGACCCACCGAAGACAGATAGCATTTTAGGTTATTGACATATCCATCTGTTTTAAATACATTGAAAACCGTATTGAAACAAGACATCTCACGCCATCCAGATATAGTGACAATTGAGTTGTTGCCGGTGCCTTACCAATAGCGCACTCATTTCTCTTCTCTCTCATTCTGTTTCATTTTCAATTCGTTCAATTTTAAAATAAGTTTTTACTGTCTGCATTTCAACAAAATCTCGTCTCTCAACTGGCAGGTTAAATGTTTGTAATGAATGCAAACTTTTACATAAAATCTGCAATCGTAATTTTGTGTCTTTAAACGCTCGTTTTTCTTCAAGGTAGGATTACTCATTTAATTTGTAGCAGGGTCTGGTTTTTAATTGTCGTTTAAATTAAATATTGAAATTTTAATTATACGGAACTCGATTCAAATATTTTTTGACTAATTATAATGTATTTCTAAATGCCGGAAAATTATATATATATATATATATATACATACATATATATTCTACTATAATATTTTTTATTAAATTTAATTTTAATACTCTTTAAATTCTCCCTATATATGTATATTTTAATTATTCTATCCGTCACTATGAAAATGAATTCATGTTTTAATCAAAATTAAAATCATGAAATTATTTATATTTCATTCTCTCTCCAAATATATATATATATATATATATATATATATATATATATATATATATATATATATACAAATTTTTAGTTATATAAAAAAATCATAAATTTACATACAAATTTAACAGTGCTACTAAGGCAAATAAAATATTTTTTTTACATTTTGTTACATTCTACATTTTTTAAACTTTCAAACGAAAAGAGACTAAGTACTTTTTAAATTTTAAATTAATATTTTAATATCTATTTTTTAATATAAATAATATTTTCAAACGAAGTAATAAAACATACTCAACGTACAATTAAATAAATAATAATGATATAAAACATATTGAAACTTTTTTATTAAAATTTCAAATACCTTAAACCTATATTCTCAAATAAATACATACATATTTTTTAATGCTTGGTCTTTTCATAAATTTTCGAAATATTTTTGAAGGCATCTTTTATAAATTAATAAATACCAACATGCAATATAAGCATTATATATATATATATATATATATATACATATAGTTTATCCTGAATAATAATTCCGATGATATTATTTTATGGTAAAGAAAACCCTAAGGCATTTACATTCAAGATTTTTTAAAATTTCCATATTTGTACATACCTCTCTCTTTTTTTATCTATCACTTTTTCTTTAATATGCATACACACACATATTTATACTTATATATAGAGAGAGAGAGGGTTTTTTTTAAGCTTGATAGAAATTTAAATTGATGTCAATATAAATTTCTATTACGGTTTAAAACACACATATATAATATATATATATATATATATATATATATATATATATATATATATATATAGTGTTTTCCTGCATTGTTTTTTTATAGAAATCACTTTAACTGAAAAAATTAGTTTCTTACAAACAAATATACATATTTTTTAGGGAAATTTTATATAAAATTAATGAATTTTTTTAATTATTGAAATGATTTTTTTCCAACATTATTTAAATATGTACTTATTGAACTGCTAGTGAATATTTTTTTCCTATTTTAAAACATAAAATGATAAATATTACTTAATATATGCTTTTAATTTTTTACTTTATATATATATATATATATATATATATATATATATACATATGTATTTACTATTTTTAATGTTTGTATGTTTTCATGGAATAAAAATGTTTTTAATATATATATATATATATACAACATATATTATTTTTTATAAAAAAATAATGTAAAATATGTAAATACAATAATCAGTATTAAATTCAATTACACGTAAATGTTATTCATCCGGCTTCATACGAAGTTTGACACAATGTTATAACTTTGAGGACTCAACTAACTAGTGACAAAATGTTCACTAATTATAAGGCTTTAATTAGTTTCATTTGATTAAAATAAATGACTCGAAAGGTACATAATCTTCGCTAAACTGTAGGTGCGCTGCAGATGTAACGTTTCATTATTTTAATGGAGGGTATTATTCAAGAAAGTATGATGGTAGACATTGTACTTGCTAAAACTTTACTGCAACATATTGTGTATAGATTTTCATTTTCTTGAATCAACTTTTAACTACAGGTACAAGTCGTTCAACTGCATATTTTTTACATTCGTGTTTTTCAATATTGCTTTTATTGGGTTGTTTGTTTTCATTAACATCTTTTAGTTTACTTACTGTTTCGAGTTGAATTGTAAAAATTACGTTTCAATTTTATTAAATACAAAACAATCTTTTCATGTAGAAAAAAATATGTCTACAAAATATTTTCTTTCATTTTCGTATTTATTTTAATTATTTATATATTTTAATCAATTAAATAATAGTTGAAAATAATAATTTATTCTAATATTAAATAATTGTAATTTATATACATATTGTATATAGGGTGTGTCCCATCAGAAATGCACACTTATAAACTCTCACTCAAAAAAAAATGATATATATATATATATATATATATATATATATATATATATATACAAGTATATAAATTAAAAACATTTCTATTTCATGAAAACATACAAACACTAAAAATAGTAAGTACATATTTATTAAATATTTATCTAAATTAACTAAATTTTTAGTTGCTTTCATATTCATTAAAAAAAGGTGTGCAAATATTGTATCTAAAATAAATACTGTTCGATTTGTATACAGATTTCATTGTTTTGATGAAATTTCGGTCATTTATTTAAAATCAATCCCTTTAGTTGTTATTTAGTTTTTTATAGACATTATTCTTTTGATATACAGTTTCATACAATTATTTTATTTGAATCTTATTTTTTTTTAAATATATATATATATATATATATATATATATATATATTTATATATATACGAGTATATATATATATATTATATATATATATATATATATATATATATATATATATATATATATGTAAAGTATAATATTTCGAAAAAAATAATAATCATTTTCACTTTAGAATTTTAAGAAATTCATTAGTACATTTCTCATTAAATTAGAATATAAATAAAAAGCAAACAAGAATATAAGAATAAGAGGGTCCATTCATAAAATATGCATAATTGTTTACTTCCATTTCTGTACATTCGTCGTTAAATTTAACTTTTCTTTATAAAACATTAATTCTATTTTTTTAATCTTATCATGAACAGTTGCGAACAAAAATACTTAAAAAATTAATAAAAGATATCAAAATCTAACAATAATTTTTTATGCTATTTATTTATTAGGATACTTATATGTCAAATTAGTATAAAATATAAAATGTACATATTCACATACATACATACATACATATATATATATATATATATATATATATATATATATATATATATATATATATATATATATATATATACGAGGTTGTTTGATATATATCATATAAATATTTTTCAACATAGTCTCCTTTTAGGCTTATATCCATATATATATACATATATATATATATATATTTCTTATATATGAACAAAAATATGGAATACTGGAGAATACATAATAACTTTTTACATTATACTGCTGAGGTGTGAGCTGGTGCGTTTCGTGATAAGACATACATTACATACACTCGGTTTTACATTATGAATAATATGCACATACATAAATACATTCCTTGCGAACAAAGACATATAACCTTCCCGGCCGAAGGAATGCATTGTTTAGACTGCTCTTTGGTCTCAGGAGTGTAGTGATGTATCCATGTTTAAAACATACATACGCTTAAAGTCCTGCATGAAACAGCTGCAAACCATTTCTTGAAACACTTATACAACCTTAACTTTTGGTTTAGCAATGCGGCACCTATTTTTATGTCCAAATGTTATGCATATTATGTACAGTTCACACGAGACACAGCACTAGTAATCTCACGCACGATACATACATACATGATTACATAAACATATAAACCGCATAATCGAAGGTGCAGATCACCATAATATCAAGCTTCTGTTTAGTCTTACATATTAGTGTTTAACATACATACATCCAACATACATAGGAATATATATGAAATATATATAAAAATACATATACATATACATATATATATATATATATATATATATATATATATATATATATATATATATATATATATATATATATATATATATATATATATATATATATATATGAATCAGTTCAGACGATTAAATACATGAAAAGAAAAATGATCAAAATTTAAAATCTATTAAATAGTTATTTACACAAGTGAACGAGTCACCTATTATATAATAATAATGCAGCAACGGAAAAATTGTGGTAATATTTAATGGAAAATCTTAGATTTTACGTTATAGAGACAGTTATATAAACGTTTCTATATTCAAATCAGTATCCACATTGAAGTATAATGTACAACATTTAGATATGAACGAGAGTATTTAACAGTGAGTAGTTGATTTTGTGGAAATATTATATTTTAATTTGTTATATATTTACAAGTATATAATTAAAAATGTTTTTTTTTAACTATAATGGTAAACGATTTTCTAATTACCGGTAAAATTAATATACTTAGATTTTTAATAATACATATATATATATATATATATATATAATATATTTGTGGATGTGTATGTAAGTATGTGTGTATGTATGCATGCATGCATATGTGTATTTGTGTAAAAAGATTTATAAATAATAAAAAACCTGTAATTTTCAAATTCAAAAAGATAAATGATAATAAATTTGTATTAATTCACTTTCAAATTTGTATTTTCCAAATAATGTTTTCTTAGTACATAAAAATATATCTACATTAAATTTAATATATTGTGCAAAATCCAGAAATAATTTTGTGCCAGTTAGGTTACAACTTACATTTGAGAAAAAAAAAAAATATATATATATATATATATTTATATATGGATGTATGTTTATAATGTATTCATGGGTGTATGTATGCATATGTGTATGTGTAACAAGATTTACAGATAGTAAAAATGTAATTTACACATATAAATGACAAATGATAATAGAATTGTATTAATGCACTTTCAAATTTGTATTCTCCAGATTTTTTTTCTAAGAATATAAAAATATATTTCCGTTCAAATTGAATATATTACGCAAATTCCAAATTAATTTTGTCAGTTAGGTCACGATTTCTATTTAAGGTTATATGTAAGATTGCAGAACTGTAAATATTGAATTCTTATTTTTAATGATTTTCTCATTAAACAGAATTAAATAGTTGATAACGTTTGACAAATACATATTATAGTAAATAGTCAATTCCAATTTACATAACTAGTAGACTAAAATCATGACAGTACATTGATAACTCAACGCAACATTATCGATAATATCAACGACGTACAGTGATATTTTAAACAAAGTTATTATATATAGTGGCAGTGACAAATTTCAAATATCAGATGTGATTGAATGATATTTACAATAAATAACTTCATTTAATATTAAATGTGAAGTGATAAAGTATTGAACTGATAAAAGAACGAATAAAAATGACCAAGATTGACAGCTGGGTGAAACAGTACTTAATCATTTGTATTTATTTGCTGGTTGCTGTAGAAGGTAAGTACTTAAATTTACATTATTTGTTTTTGTGTTACAATTTATGATATTAATATGTTGCAAATTCAAGAATTTTACTTTTTGCTATGGCCATAACTTTACTATATTTAATTATGTTAATTATATCTATTAAAACTTTGCATTAGTTTTAGAAAATTAAAATGTATTTTTGTGTAAATGTAGAACGAAATATAATTAAATTTAAATATCACTAATATTATTATTTAAATTACTCTGAAATTTTTTTAAAAAAATCATTTAAATATTTAGATTTTATTGTTCATATTTCTAATGTATATATATATATATATATATCTTTTATTCAGTTATCGAAAATAGTTTAGAAACAAAACTTTTTCAAATTTATGGCATTGAACTTCATAGAAAAATAATTAAATTTGTAATATCAGTCACAATATATACATATATATATATATATATATATATATATATATATATATATATATATATATATATATATATATATATATATGTATGTATATGAATATGACTACTGTATAATAAACTTTTAAATTAAATATTAGTAATCTTAGAGGTACCCCAAAATATTTCTCGCCTATGTAGTTGTTCGGTTTATTGTTTTTATAAATGATCTTCTTAATGTAATAAAGTTAATGATTGCTTAATTTAATTTTTTTACGCAATATTCTATACTTACAATTATATATACTAAATATTTTTTTAAAAAAACTATCAATTAAATAAAATATAACTTTATAGAATTGAATCAATTGGGATTTTTTTAAAATTTTCTATTATTTAATATTTCATCTCATCTTCTAACTCTATTGAAAGAATAAACATTTTATCATTCAATAACTTCAACATATAAAAATCTCGAAACCATATTACAATCGTGTTTTTCATACGATAGATATACATATATTTCAAATAATGTATGCAGTTTTAAAAAATCTAATTTCTTAAAATAGTTACATTTTAGGGCACTATAGCGTACTAAATGAATAAATCTATTTGACTTTAATTATAATTTTACTCGAATAATTTTAGTGTATATGAAACCCACACTTGAAAATTTACATTTTTTTCTTTTATATGTAGGTTAGTACGATTTTAATCAAAAAATAGCTGCCCCCTTTAATACAGATGTAATCGTACATCAAAAATTAAATTTTAGAATTAGAAAAGATTGGAAAGTTCAATTTCTTATAGAGATACTTGGGTTTAGAATACGCTTCATTTCAATACTTTTTTAGTAACTGCATTTTTCAGTGAATGACTTAAAGGTCAGATTAAAATAGATTGAAACTGAATTGAAATAAAAATCAATCTTTAAAATTAGAACTAATATATTACTGAACTTGGATACATAGAAGTATTTTTATTACATTAGCATATGTATAAATATATATATATATATATATATATATATATATATATATATATATATATACATATACAAACACACACATATATCTGTGTCTGTGTGAATGTGTAAAAGAGAGAAAATGTAACAATTATTTAAAATCTTCGCAGCATATATTTGAATAAATTAGTGTATATATATATATATATATATATATATATATATATATATATATATATATATATACATACACATACATACATACATATATTAATTAATGAATTCCCTAACATCTTTACTACTGAATGTTTATAATATAGAATATTATATTTCCATTGACCGAGAACATTTATTCTTTTTTTTAAAAAAAATCTAATTTTAGAATTTCAAGAAACGTTTTCGAAATATTAAAATATGATATTCAGTAATAAATTTATATTTTTTTTGTAATATTATTAATTCTGTATTAGTTATTACTTTTTAATTTTTACCAATTTAGAAATAAAACAAAATAGTAGTAATTTGAAATCGACAATAACTTTTTTTAAAAACAAGTTATTTCGAGAAATAGACTATTTAATAATAAAAATAATTTCATTTTTTTATTGAAATTCCATACTACGTTTCTTGGTGCAATTAATTTGTTCAAGAACAATAATAACGTGGAAAAAATGATATACAACTTATCTATCATATCTGATTGTAATTAAATAAAAAATATAAATTACTTTTCTAGTTGTATTTTAACAAAAAATTAAAAATATTTTTAATAACTCAACAGTTTTTATATTTAAAGAAAATTGTAGACAGAGTGAATAAAATCTATGATGTTATATTTATTGATTTTTTTTATTTTATCAAATCTCAAATGTTTAACGTTAAAACTTCATCAGAAATTGTTTATTCTGCTTTGCAAACATCGAATAATGTTTTAATTGTTCTCTTTGTAATATTAAAAATATTTGTATTTTATATTCAGAAATTGAAATACTTATGAGATCTGTGTATGCATTGTTGTTAAATAATACTTTAAAAAAGCAGAAAAGGTACTTAAAAAGACTATTATATTTCGTTTTTTTTCGCAAAACAACAGAAGTGAAATTATCCACATAGCTTACAACGAACAAAACAACAAAGTAAGTACCAACACGAGAAAAATAAAAGAACCGTTACGCACTTCGCTTCATACAACTGCCGTCAGCCATTACACTAAATTATCCACATTGTTGTAGTTGACAAATATAAGTGTTTTATACCCTTTGTTCGCCATTAACACCAATGGAAAGGTTAAATAAATAAGTGAACGAGATAACAGAGACAAGATAACCTATAAATAAGCGAGCACGAACGGCCGACAATAAAGATAAGACAATTAAATGACACTGACAAGTTCGCTTGCTTGCCTCACAGAGCGCATTGTGGCCAAGGAAAATAATAATTTCCTTCCATGTCGCATGACATACAGACGAACGGGCCCGATGATCAGGTCCCCACGATCTCACGATCTGATAATCGCTACGTAATGTTTCGTTCAACTGATTTTAAACTTACACGAGAAAGCTTTTTCGCTTCGAGGTTCGAGTTATGTTAATTCTAAATTACTCAATTATATATACTTTTTATTGTTGCCCACGAATAACTGTTAATTTATTCCTTAACTCTGTTATAAATATACGAACGCTGTAATGGTAATCATAGGTTTGCGTTATTTTTAATGAAAGAAAAAAATATGTTACCTATATGTGTAACATTAAAGCTCGTATATTTAACATTGTCTGAGTAACGTATTAAATGTTATTAAAGACATTCGATGAAAAATATAATAAATACACGAATGTTTTCATGTTAACGTACATAATGGAATTCATTTTTTTTTTCAAAGAGCTCAGAAAATATTTTTGTCAACGTGTATTTATTTCACTTATACAAGTACATAGTATATATGTATATACTTATTATATACATGCACACGTACACACACATAAACATATATATATATATATATATATATATATATATATATATATATATATATATAATAGCTTAAAAGTTCAGATTCTTTTATTTTAAATTTATATATTATATCATATATAATAAAATAAAAGATTTTTCATGATTTATACAACGTTTTTTTTAATAATTAAATATAATATAGATCAAAAAAGAACACAATTGTATTATTTATCTAAATACAAATAAATAACATTTTATGTATAATACAAATAACAGTTTTTTCAACAAATTTATTTTTATTAAAAAATCAATAACTCTACTACAGTCTTGAAAAAATCCTATTTAAATTTTAAATCAATTTTGATATAAAATTATTTTTTTTATTACCTTTATATTCGTTATTTTATTTCAAATGGATGAATTTTACTTTCAACTCTAAACAAATAAATATAACTACAACAAAATATTTAATTTTTAATTAAGTTATATTTAATTTGATAAAAAATTTTCTCTTGAAATATAAAAGTTAAAGATGATAATTTTTATTATAATTGTATATCTACGTCTCGTAATAATCACATTGAAAAAATTGGAGAATTGCGTGTTATTTGAATTGATAGGGAATGAATAAAAAGGATGTTTTGAGGTTGACGAATTATTTATGATTAAAAATAGAAGAGAATTCTTCTCGAAACGAATTGTTATTTGTGACGAAAAATATATAATTTACAAAAACTAAAAATTAACTGACAATGATTAAAAGATTGTAGAACTCTATAAGATAAATAAACTAGTATCATTTTTCAATAAAACGAATCATTAGTTATTCTTTTTCAAACTAAATGAGATAATTAAGATAAAATTATAATTAATATTAATACTTTAATCATTAATCAATTACATATTGTGTTCTATTTCATAGCAAAATAAAGACTATTTTATATACTAAAATGTTAATCAATAAATGAATTTTTTTTTACAAATTTTCAATTAATTTTGATTAAAAATTTTCCATCGTTTAAATTCTTTATAAAAAATATATTTTTAAAAATATATTATTGTAATAAAATTCTTAAAAATATTTTTACTTGTATTCATTATGAAAATTTATTTATCAACCAGAGTATTTCTTTCTATTTAACACCAACATTTTTCGATATACTTTAAAATTAATTTTCCTCAATCATATTTTTCTTTCAAATTAATAATTAAGAATATGCTACGTTTCAATAAATGATTAGTTAATTTTTACTTTTGTCAGCTGATATTTTTTATCTTCTACTTTATTCAAATACATTGATTGAATATTTTCTATAACCAGTTTACTTCTCTTATATCTCTGTATTCACATTTTCGTTTGTTAAATTTATATTTTAGTTTTGCCTTTTTAAGTAACTTTTTTATATAAGATAACATATATAAAATTTTTAATAAATTTATTATTGTTTTTGAAAATTTATCAATTTTATTAAATAATAAATTATGTAAAAATGAAATTTCTATTATTGTGTTTATAGAAAATAATTATTGAATTTCAATAAGCTAATTTTTATTCTGTCGAAATAGAGCTTTATATTTTTAAACTATAAATTTGAATATATTTAGTGGCATTAAATGTAATGTATATAGTATAATTTTTAGACTGTGATAAATTCACTTTATTGCAAACGAATCACACTCGACAACACTGCAAGATTTCATTTAAGGTGTATCACCAACCTTAGTGTTCATTAATTACCTATAGTAATTCACTTTATTAGCTGATGCGTATATCTGTGTTCATGCCTTCAACGTCAAATAGCTACACTATGAAATCTTTAGTTAGATCGCTGCAAGGTTTTTTAATATAGCTCTTTGACGATAATAAAATACGCATCAGCAGATAAAGTAAACAATAAGAGATTATTGAACATATAACATTTTGTGATGTTTAAGGATTAGTAATTCATTTGTATTATATAATATTAATGTATATGTGTTAGTGTATATTTATTGAAAACTTGAAAGTATAAAAATATAAGATACAGGAAAAGATTCATAGACAGATGAAATAGATACACAAAAAAGATGAGTTTTTAGAATAGAAGAAAACTCCATTAAATTTCTGGAATTTCCAAATTTTACCAAAAACATAATTCAACAGTGAAATAAAAAGAATAGATAAAATCTTCTATATATGTATTTGTACATATATACTCGTATATATAACTTATATTTTTTTTATATTACAAATTATAATTTTTTGTTGAAATGTTTTAAAATAACTTTTTACATTTGTCATGAAATGTTTTTTATTAAGAAATAAATTGTTATAAAATTTTAAACTACTTCAAAAATATTATCTGTTGTAAAGTGAAACAATAGTCGTTTATGATTTTAATAAATATCTTTTTACAGCTTATATAATGTTGGAGAAAAAGTTACTTATTGCAAATTAAGTTGTTTGTAAAAACACACACAGAACGAAATATTTTTATTTATTAAAAAAATAATTATGTTAATATATGCATATGTATAAAAATTAAATATATATATATATATATATATCTTATTTATGTATCTTATTTATGTATGTATGTATATAATAAAATAGAAATTTAAATACTTTTTTTGTATGAAATATTAACATTTCATGTAAAATACATTTTTGTTCTTTTCTCTAATGACCAATAAAAAATTAAATAATACTTATATAAAACTTGAACTAACAGAAATATTATCATGTCCCGTTTTATACGTCGTGTAATAAAATCGATAAAGTTCAAGCGTGATTATATAACATTTTTCACACGTCCATATTTTCAGGTACGCAGTAGAATTTCACACGATAAAAGACACAGATACAGGCCATACCGTGCCTCTAATTTATAGTTATGTTCGAGTAATTTGTCGCCTCGAGTGCCTAATTCTACGTGCCCAGTGTTTCCATAATCTGCATGAATTGCTGTACTTACGAAAACAAAAATGCGATCCGCTATATAGATAAAACAATGGACGAATTAATTTTGCCGTTATGCAGTACACAATTGTATTTTTATTTTCGTAGAGACAATTCGGTAGAGACAAATGTAAGGTCTTGAATATGTTAACGTGCCAAATATTGATTCTTTGAAACATTTATAGAATTTTAGTAACACTTTCATCACTTGTTCACAATTATTCGAAAAAGTTACAATTATTTTTTATTTACTTTTCACATTTTCAATTTAAATAAACATTCTACACAAAGAAAAATAAATAACGTATTGTTATTTATTTTAAAATATATATTTTCAGCAGAAATTATCTCTTTTATAAATAATATCATTTTTTAACTTTACGATAAATCTTTAGTATATTTTTAAAATTCTCTCAATTCATAATTTTATAACATATTAAAAAAATTATATATATATATATATATATATATATATATACATCAGTCAATTTTAATTAGTTTTAAAATTAACTAAAGTATATTAGATACAAAAAGCTTCAACACAAAATTCTTAATTTATATGTATAGTGTGATAAAAATTTAATATAGCCATATTGTATACACACAGAGAGAGACACACACACACACACACACACACACACATATATATATATATATATATATATATATATATATATATATATATATATATATATATATATGTAGTCAATAATTAATTTCTATTAATTTTCATTTTTACACCTTGTCACTTGAAATTGTGAAATATACAAAAATTAAAAAAAATTATAAGCAGATTTATTTAAATATTCAATAAAAATTAAATGTAATACTAATAGGATATCAGCTTTCTTTAAAAAAAATAGTCATATTTTATATGATATAGTGAATATTATATAAAACATAACTCATTTCTTAAAAAAATCTCAATGACTTGCATTTTATTTAAAATATATTTTAATGATTAATCTCTCTCTCTCTCTCTCTCTCTCTCTCTATATATATATATATATATATATATATATATATATATATATCGTTATCAGCAGCCTCTCTATCCACTGGTGGATAAAGACCTCTCACAATACTATCCTTTCAACCGCTTGTTTTCCAGTTCATACAGACGAAATTTCTTATACATTTGTTCAATCTATTCACGAGCCTTTTCCTAAGCTTTTTAAAAATTTAAGTTTCCAATCAGTAATTTGTCTTGTCCAATAATAGCATTCTCTACGTATATATAACTTGTCAATTTCTATTTCAAACTTCTCACTTCTACTATAATATAAATAACTTTTATTTTATTTCACATCTATTCGATTTCTTTCTATCTTTTCTTGTTATTTCAAACATGTATCTTTTGATACTTTTTTGTGTTGTTTGGAGCTGTTTAATTATTCTCACTTTCAAGACCCTTCTTTCACTACTATAAGTAAAAACAGGTAAGATCCACTGATCAAAAACTTTTTTAAAAAACAGAAAGAAATATCAGACTTCATAATTTAGAAATTTATTTTAAATTAACACCAATCTATTTTTATTCTCTGTTCACCTGATCCCTAAATGTTTCTTCAGGTTTAATGAATTGTCCCATATATAAATAATTTTTAATTTTTTCTGTTTATCTTTTTTTTAAATTCGATTCTTCTGTAATCTGACAATTAATGAAACATTACTTTTCTTATAATCGATATATATATATATATATATATATAGAGAGAGAGAGAGAGAGAGAGAGAGAGATGTATATTCCTTTAATTTTAACACATATTTCAATAATCAGGCTATATGATGTAAAGAAAATTACCTTAAATGCCTATTCCTATAGTAAACAATTCTAATTTCATCTGTAGTATGAAATTATAATATTATGTTACCATTGAATATATCCTTACATGTAACAATATCTTCAATGAAATCTTATTTAACTAAAGACTATCATGTAAACTTAACTGTAAATTAGCATAGTTTATATCGTGAAATTAACTTATTTGTAATATAATATTTAAAGTACAAGTATTTAACTGAAAATTAGTAATTAACTTTTAAGTAAAAAAATTTGGAACTAATAATTTAACTTTGTGATTCCTAAATAAAAACGAACATGACATTTATTATATATATATATATATATATATATATATATATATATATAACCCACATAAGGCTAACGGATAGTATAAAATAATAAATGATATTAAGTAAATAAATGCATGTTTAACCCTTTAGTCTTATTTTGGCCATGCTATTTATTTATATATATATATATATATATTACAAAATTATTTATTAAATTTTTTCTCACTCTTAAAATTGATCTGTTTAAATCTTCAAATTTCTAAATGAAAAATGTCCATATTTGATAAAATTGCAGATAATATTTTAAATAATATAAATCATCCTGAAATATGTATAAATATTACTTACATTAAAATATCTATATATTATTCGTTATGAATATCTCTCTCTCTCTCTCTCTCTCTCTCTATATATATATATATATATATATATATATATATATATATATATATATATATATATATGTATGTATGTATGTTTGTATGAATATGTGTGAGTGTTTATATAAAATATGTAAGTAACCTAAAACACATGTAAAAAATCTGATAGTGTGCAAAAGTATCGAATTGTTATTTAATGAAAATGTGATCCTTTATAAAATTTTCACCAGACTGGTAATTTGAAACTAACAGTATTGCAAATGGTTTACCAGTACAAATGAAAAATAAAAAAAGGTTTTTTAAATAAAAAAGTGATCCAAATCTGATAAAGTGATCCATATTATATAATGTATGTGATGTGTGTGTGTGTGTGTGTGGTGTGTATATATATATATATATATAAAATATATATATGTATTTATATATAAAAAGTGATATATATATATATATATATATATATATATATATATATATATATATATATATATTTATATGTATATGTATATGTATATAGTATGTTGAAAAGATAATTCAATACGTATCTTGAAACTTTAAACGTATAAAACATTCGCATATATGTCTTTGTCGCCTTTATTGATCTTGAATGACTGTCGTGTAGCATTAGTACTGCAGTCGACAAGGTGATGGGACACTTACTGATAGTCTGACGAGGGCATTTTGCCAGTAATCATAGGGTTCATAGGATCGAGTCCTGCATCAATAAGTATGACCGAGTTTGAAACTAACTGCAATAACCCCATAGGTGATACAGCCTATTTTAGTAATTTAATAATAGTTACGAAACAATTTTGGTACCACGCGTAATAAGAAAATTCAATAACACTTCCGAAGCCGATTCCAATATTTAAATTTTCAAGTTGTCTAACTACTTTTTCCTTTCACATTCTCAAATTCAAAAAAAACTTTTTTGTGTATATAAATTTATATGCTAGTAGAAGGTGATCAGAACTTTTTAACATTTTATAAGACTTTTTTTTACATATTTAAACTTTCATGCTAAAATATTACATATATATATATATATATATATATATATATATATATATATGTAATTTGTGTGCGTGCGTGTGTGTGTATGCACGCACAAACGTATATGAGTATTAATTAAAAAAGGAAAAAGTGTTACACCATCATAAAAACAAGTAATAAAAAAAGTTAATTTTATCAATTCTACAACTGTGCTTTCTGGAAACCAATTCTGTTGTATAGAAAAAGAACGACAGGAAAACATTTAAAGAAACGATAATCACAAAGAAAACTAAAGTAACATAAAAAAGAAAGGAAAGTAATTTTCACATGGGGGATACTTTCGTAAATGATAACAAAGTTGAAATTTTCCATTACACAACGCTCGCACTCTTTATACACCTCCCGTGTATAGTGAGTCTAACTGACACGCACACACGCACGTACGTGAGCACAATCATACAGTCGCATATTATATAAACATACACTTGCCTCTCTTCTTACACACTCACACACACGCACATACACACATATGAATATATACTTTGTAACATTGCTACTCCCACAAGATGCGGTGCTCTGTTCTCATCCAGCCCAACCATAGTTTGAGAAACAATGTTTCACAACAATTTGTTTGGATGGAGATTTGAAGAGGTCGACAACGATCTCCTGGGATCAAGTATTGTCGAAGTCTAAGCAGACTGTATCGACTGTGTAATGCGGTAACTAAGTATCTTAAAATAACTTCTTAATTACACTGAGAAACTGATTCTATCACTGTTTCAAACTTTCGTGAGATCGTAAATATAAACGCTGTAGTATGTTTGTTATAACAATTGTTTGCCATAATAAGTGCAACATGTTTGAACAAGTTATTGTATACGTATGTGCAAATATTATAATATGAAATTTGACACGTAATGTCATTAGAAGAGTACTTTGTGAATAGGTTTCGTTATTAATAATTTACAAGACATCGAAATTGAATACAGAAATGCAAATGTTTAAATATTAATAGCAAATAATTTTAGTAAAACTTTATTATTTCGCTTTAATATGAATTCTAAACATAAAGGATTTGAAATATTTTTTCCCATTCATATTACTTATTATTATATAGAATCATTAAAATGTGATGCCTAGATACATACATATATACTTTTTAATCATACTATATTTCATAAATTTATAGTAACATCATTTTTATAAAAAAAATAGTCGGTATGTAAGACTATAGAAAAGTATATATTTTTTTATTATCTGCTACTTTCTTTATTATCGTTCATTAACACTAGGTTTAGGGGACGTGTCATTTTGACGCATTTCGAATTTCATGAGGAAATTACAGAAACTGTTTACATTTTTTGCGCGAATATATGTAATGTTATATAATGTTAAATATTATAAATGTTATATAAATATATATGTTATAGTTTCATTTATAAGTTAATAGTGTAAAATTGTTGTTTTTTTAAAGAAAATGTGTGATTTTTAACATGCGTCAAATTGACGCATGTCCATAGAGATAGATATAAGAAACGTCGGTAAACCTAGTGTTAAATAAAAATTAAAAATTTCAATTATTGTACAGTTTTGTAAAATATTGTTTGGTTAATAAATGATAATATGAAATAAGAACAGAATGGGACAAAAAATATTTAATTGACAACTAACGACTAAAATTTTTGTCGTTTTAAATTAACCGATAGTTACAATTGCTTTATTAATCAATAATCGTTTCAAATGATTGATAAAACGATTTGTTTGAAATTAATAGTTTTCAAATGAATCTGTGACTATTGACTACTAAATTAATCATTAGTTGTAATTGAATAAATAACTTCAATCGTTTGAAGTGACTAATAAACTGATTAATTTAAATATTCAGAATTGTATGATATTAGTTAAACGTAATACTAATTAAATACGTCCATTAAATCGTCAAGAAAAATTATTTAAAGATTAAAGAACCAAATTTTCAAATGAAATCATTTCGTTTGAAGAAATTATAATTAATTTTAATGAAATTCAATTTTAAATGTTTATTAATGAAATAAAATAATTTCTAAATGATTTTAACGGAATTATGCAAAACAGTTAAACGAAAAGACATATAAAGAGCTTCGTCTCATTTTTCATTCTATCTTTTAGGCGATGAAGTAGGATGAATTCTCTTGAACAAAGAAATTCATTTCTGAAGAAGATATACACAAGGAAATAAAACCTTAATTTGAGAATTTAGTCTGTTTTTTGTATCTTTTATCGGATTAAATTTTCATTGGACTAAATTTTTATCCGATTATTTTTTTATTCAAAAACTGACTAAAGTGACATGATTAATTTTTTAGTCATTTGATTAGTAGGATGCAAATTTAGTCATTAGAACTTTAATCATTTTTATAACTAAGGAATTATAACTACATTTTTAATTTAATATTTCTAATCAAACGAAAATTTTAAAAAATAACTCCTTACTCTGAATAAGAATACCAATTATAGCTTTATATCAATTCAAAATCTATTTCAAATTACTGAAGATATACAAAATCGACCAATAAGTATTTTCTGAAATATAAATTAATGTTTTATTTAATTATAAAGATATAAAATCTATTATTTATTTTATTACTATTTTCTTTACTAAAATTAACACTGAATATATAGTAAGGTAAACTAAAAGAAAGTTTAATATTTTCTAATATATACACATAAATCATGGCATACATGGGTAACATAAGCAATTTATTGATATAATTCAATGAAGTCGTAAATTAAAAAAAATATTTAATTGAAAATAAATATAATACTCATTAAATTTATTCATTATATTTATTTTCAATTAAATGTTTTCTTTTAATTTAACGACTTCATTGAATTATATCAATAAATTGCTTGTTACCTATTTGTGCCATGACTTATGTGTAATTGTATATACATGAAAAACCGTTTATGTATAATTATTTTTAAAACACATTTATCGTAAATATTAATATAAACTTTTACTGTACATAATTTGTTTTAAAAGATTTCGATTTCAATAGATATTTTTCGATAATTAAAAACTGTATAAAAAACTCTACTATTTATTAAATTCTGCGAAATTTATTTCATTAAAAATGATTGCATTCAGTGTATACGGTTTGGTTGCATGACTGGATTAAAAGAGTTAGTCATGCAAACCGACGATGGTTGATTAGACAGAAAGCGCTGGCTACAAATAAAATTTCTTTTTATATCGTATGCAAATTTATAATTTGTCACATATGACCTGTCATTTATTTACGCTTAATAAATTACGATTTTATAAAAGATTTTCAACTAAACTTTTATGATTTTTTTATGTTTTGTTTGAAATAAAAATTCAATTTAAATTCAAATTACATTGCATTATTTTTTTGGGAAACATTATGTACATTCGAAAATTGTAATAAAATATTAATTCTTTTATAAATCTTAATCTCTGATTTCGTTGAAATAATACTACGAACAAATTTCAAAAATAATATTTTTTTGTTCGACGTTCTTATGAATGAAATTTAAAAGAAAGTAACATATAACTAATTCTTTTCATTTTATTTAATTCTTTAATTATGAATTTTTGTATTAATATATAGTGGATAAAAAATTATTCATACAATGTTTTCTTTCGAAAAATATTTTTTTTCTGAGGATAAAATCCTTTATTCTATTGAAGCAATAAAGAAAAATAAATTATAATTTTAAACCCTACTTGATTTAGTACAATAATTATTTTCTTGTAAATTATAATTTCAATAGACAAAAAATATATTCATACACTTGACATGTTGGTAGAATTTTCAATAATATAAATGAATAATAAAAAGTCAAAAATTCTAATACTTTTAAATTTATAATAGCTTAGAACTTCATTAATATAGAGTGAATTAGAATTATAGTAGTGTTTAAAGTTCTTTTTTGCTGAACGTTTTTCAAATTTTCGATCGTCTGTCCTCTTGTTAAACATTTAAATTTCCTAACTTTTTTTAAATATTTGTCATAATTTTTTTATTGGTTTGATGTCGGAGAAACTAAGGAAAACTCGAGAGTACTAATATTTGAAAAAATCAAAAATAGATTTTGATAATTTAAAAACAAATATTGTGTACATAATTTTCTACATTTCAGAATCCGTACACGTGAATGTTTTGCTTTAAATAAAATAATTGTTATTTTTTAGCAGAGCTTAAAATATTTGTTTAATTTAAAACAGCTGTTTAAAAAACCTTTTTATGTTTGAATTAACAACAAAAGTGTTTTTTAGCGAGTTAAAGTATCGTCACAAGCGTAAAAAAATACAGTACCTTTTTCGAACTGTTTAAAATCCCGGTAGAGTTTAGTACCAGACTCGCCACTTTAAACTCAATGACCACAAACCAAAACATTTATTTACAAAACTCACGAGATGTCGATATTTTTTCTTTCGGACACGCTGTCAAGAGGCCACCATTTCGAGGGCATTTATCTCATTCAGCTGTCTGTCGCGGGCATCCGATTGATTGATTCGCGAACCACGCGAATCGTTGTGCGTGGCATTCAACCACAACCGTAGGGGTCGAATATGTACAAGTACAGTGTTTCGTGATGGTGACGATGGTTTTAACGCTGCACGTGACTCGCAGCAGCACTACGGTTTATATTTTTTGGTATTTCCTACCGTAAACGTGACACCGTCAGAGTTTGAGGGTGCGTATGATCAATTTTAGTCATAATTTGAAGAGTACCTACTACCTATATAGAGATCATTTTCATCATGATAAATTTCATTCATCAACTAGTCGATATATATACTCTTTGTTTTGTTGTTTATTTTCGGTGCGATAGATTTATTGTCTTTTTCCTTTTAGCGCTAATAATTTTATGATAGATGAAATATTAAGTGATGACATAATAAAAATATATGAAGCGTTAAAATGTGATAGGGGGAATATTTTTGACAGAACATAACGTACATATAGTATGAGAAGCGTTACAGTATAGAAATTTTCAGCCTCTGTGGAACTGCGCAATTATCTTTCATTTTATACGTCTATATATGTCTTTCAGTAAATAAAATTCTATTTATTATCATAAAAAGTTGCACACATGCGTGTATATATGTGCGTAAAAAAGAAGATATATATCATATTTATGTTTCTGTGTCATCTATTTTAATACGTTATTCAAACTAATTTATCGATAGAAGCAGCAATTTTCACAAATGTCGATGATGAAATATAAAAATAAAAGATTGATTTTTAAATCTTTCAAGTTATTTAATAATTTCTTATATACAACTATGAATAAAAATTTAATAAAAATATATATGAAGAAGGCTTTCGATCTAAATCGATTTTTAAAATTCAATTAGTAATATAATATCCGAATCCGAAAAAGAAAATACAACAAACATACCGCAAAAATATAAAAAATAAATAACATCAATATTAATAATAAAAATTTTATCTCTATGTTAATTAAGTATTTACTGCTTTTAATTTAATAACCAAATAAACTAAATATATTGAAAATGGCATTTGTGTATTTAATGCATAATTACATTTCATTCAATTAAATAACTATTTGATATACAAAACACTTTTATATATTACAAAATGGATATTAAAATTAATTGAATTATCTACTTGAAATGTAAATACAAACTATATTATATGTAATTATATTTTGTTATTATGAAATTTTTAAATATATTTAAAAATCTCGTTGCTTATATTGCAAAATAAAATTCAACTACTTGGAATTAATTATCTTTCGCATATTTTAATAATTAAATTCAATTTAATATTATTAAATACTTACATAATGTTTTGAATTTAATTTGTTCTAATTTATATAAATTCGTCTTATATAATAAGTTTATCATCACTACCATCACTTCCATGAAATCCTCTTGTTAAACTTCTTACTTAATTATAAATAGACAGTATTCTTTCCAAGATTTCGAATTAAATTTTCAATTTTCGTCTTTTCATCCTTTATTTAATCATTATTAACTTTTATTTGGTATGTTTTTCGTGTACTCCAAACAACGTTACATTAATAAATTAAATTTGTTCTAGTTAACCTTTTTGTACGACACAGTGGTCTATTGTATTTTTTAATTGTATTTCAAGTTTAGAAATGAATAAACGTTCTAATTGTATCTATTTTTGAACATAAATTTAAAAATAATATTTATTTTTCAATTATCCATTTATAAAACATCGTTTAACATTTTATATTTTTTTATTTAATATAAAGTGTAAATTCACTAAAAGCAATTTAAATTTTTAAGATTTATTAATTTAGATTAAAATTTAATTTGCAGGTTTTGTAAGAATTATTAATGACCGTACACTTTTAATAGTTGTTATCATAAACAAAATATAAACAATACTTTTTAAACAATTCAACGTTTTTTTTTTATAAGAATGTTTAAAATCATCTACTTTAAAATAATGAATATAACCCAAAACTATAGAATAAATCGTTAGTAATAAACTGTTTTTGAATGAAAGGAAATATTCGTATGTTCTCTTCAAAAAGCGATCAAACATTACACAGAAAGCTATAATTTATTTCTGAACAAATATGTTTCATCGTAGGGTATATTTCATAAAATATATAAAAGCGGATACTTATTTTATCTAAACTAACTTATTCCTCTATTCAATCAGTTTATCTATTTCAGTAAAACAATTAACAAGGCCACGAATGAGCTACCTTGTGTTCATACTTCTCTTGAATAGCAAAACTTTTCACTCCCATTGTTTGTATTCTAAAACATATAATTTATCCTTTCAACGAAACACCCCACAGATCTCATATCCTTCTCTTCTTACTCACTTTCATCAACAAACAAAAGACCACTTATCGTATCCAACTTTCGTACATTCACCCTGACCTTGTTCTTAATGCTCGATTTCTCTCAAACGAAAGATAACTTGCTTTTTACATACAACATTGCGATGCTTTTATCTCTAGGTATCATTTCATTGCAAATTCTCTAGACTATTATTTCAATTCACACAGTTTTGTTGTTGCCCTTCGAAAGTACCTACTTTACACATATACAGTAAACACTAGCACGCGTCGACACATTTACACACACAAACTTATACGCACTATTCTACACTCTATACAATATATATATATATATATATATATATATATATATATATATATATATATATATATATTTGGTTAGAGAAGAAGTATTTTTACTATTTACTAATAGATAAAAATTTAAATGATTTTGATAGTGCACAATTTTTGACATACTATTATTATATGTTGTTTGAAAGGTGAAATTCCACAAAATATTTTAAAATATATTTAAAATAAATTGATCTACTCTGTGAAAAGTTATTAACATTAGAGATAAGTGGAAATCAAGAAAATTTTCAACAAATTTTATTTTTCTATTATAAAAAGAAAAGCAAGCCCATAAAAACTTTTATCGTGTTTATAGAGACAATATTCTAACTAGATAAACAGCCAGAGAACTGGTTTTGTAGATTTCGAGATTGAAATTTGAAAGTAAAAGATTCACCTTTTTCTAGGCACTCTGTTGTGGAAAATGCCGCTAAAATCTTACAAAAAATTGAAGAAACTTGACATTTTAACCGCTATGACATAGCTATAGAGCTAAACATTAATTATAAAACCGTTTTGAATCATTTGTATAATCTCGATACACAAAAAAGCTCGATATTTGTATGACACACAATTTGAAAGTAAAAAAATTAATGAATCTAATTTCCATTTGCAAATTACTGTTGAAATGGAACCAAATTAAGCTATTTCTGATAATATTTGGGGTAAAAGTTAGATAATAATAATATTTAAAAAATATCATGATTGAAGCAAGATGAAACACCACAAACTACTACAAAACTGAGATTGACACCATGGAAAGTGATATTGTATGTCTGATGGGACTCGAAAAGAATCGTTCACTATGAGGTGTTTCCGTCAGGCAAAACGGTTGATTTCGATCTCTATTGTCAACAATTAATGCAATTAAAACGATCGATTCAGGGAAAACGTCGTTGCTGATTTTATTAACACCTTACGGTGGAAATTTCAATGGTACGGTGGAAATCATCAATGGGTTGTCATGATCCTTTTTTAACGTAAAATAATCATGACAACCCATTGAAAATGGCCTTGGAAGACCCAAGATAATACTTATAGGTAGCCAGGTAGAAAAGCACAGAAGAAGAAACGTAACGTTGCAACCATACGTATTTACAGAGGATTACGAGACAAAAATGAAAAGATCAGCCATAGCTGGTCGACAAAACGAAAGTATAAATTTTACCTATAGTCGAGGAGTCAACCTCGGCCGAGAAGGGAGTGAGTGAGTGAGCTGCCTAGTCTACGGTAGCAATTCTATTCGACGCATTTAGAATAGACATCAGAGTTTTTTGAAATTTTTCCCAGATAACGTACAGATATAGAAGACTGAACAATGTATAAGAAGATACAAACAGATATGAAGACATATAACGAGCTACGGGAGCATATCATACGTCTCTAGCTACGTTAAAGAAAAAAAAGCAAAATTATCAGAAGACAAAGAACAACAAAAACTGAAAAAAGCGTCCAAAATTAACGAATAGAAAGGGTGTCATCTACTGTGGACATAAATATATTTTAAGTTTAATTGAAAGTGAAAGAAAATAACCGTACATAAAAATCAATTCAAAAACTATATTAATGTCGCTGTAGTTAAAAAAATATGAAATGAGTTGTTTAAGAAGTTTAAAAACAATAATTTCAAACTGAAAGATAAACAACAGTTTGGAAGACTATGTGAAATGAAAATGGATATTTCGAAAGAGCGTCGTTACAAGAAGATTTGGCACAAAGAAGAAAAACGTTTATATGAAATTAATAAGATCCAAAATAAAATAAAATTGATACTACATAAACTCTTAGAAATTATCATTGCTAATCGAATTAACATTTTACCTTTCGATGCTTAATTCTTGAAATATTAACGAAATTTATTTAACAAATAAATATATATATATATATATATATATATATATATATATATATATATATATATATTGTTAATTAAAATTGAACAATTTTTTTTAATATAAAATATATCTGTTCTTTTATAACATTCACGAGTGTGGTATTGTGTGTGTGTATAAAATGTTCTATTAATTCTATAAGAAAAATCATGAGTTGTTTAGATCATAGTTTTCTTGCGGATTTCAACTTTCCAAATTAATACAAAGTTTATTGGATGTTCTGAATAACGAAAAGCGAGTGGCTACTCCGCCTTCTTCTAAAACAATTCTTAAAGTCCAACATAACTCAATTACAAATAACTTTTAGTTTAATCAGTATCGTTTATAATGTAATTTAATAGGATCGATCGTAAATAAATAATCTCGAAATTTGAATACTGTTGATTTATTTATGAACTTTTTTTAAAAAAAATCTCTTCTCAAATTAATTCGATTATGGATTGTACATTTATTAAAGTATATTTTTAATCAGATTTTTATATATTATATATATATATATATATATATATATATATATATAGAGAGAGAGAGAGTGAGAGGGAGAGGGAGAGGGAGTGGGAGAAAGAGGGAGAGGGAGAGAGAGAGATAAATGCAATATTTTTGTTAATAAATAAAATCAACACAAAAATTAAAGCCACAATGAAGTGTAATCATCATTTATGAATCAATCATTTTTTATATAAAATGTTTTATTAATTTATAAAAAAAATATTTTATTTATATTTATTAGGTATTTAAAATACTAAATTATTTATATTTATTTATCAAAATATAAAATTTTCGAAATATTTAAACAATTAATGAATTACTATATATAAAATTCATATTTTTTAATAACATGACCGTCAATTTTAAATATTTTAAAGACTTCATAATTTTGTAAACATTTGAATTTTTGTAGTCAATAAGATTTAAATGAAATAGTTTTTATTTAAAAAATAAAAATATCACAGAATGAAATTTTCATATATATATATATATATATATATATATATGTATGTATGTATGTATGTATGTATGTATGTGTGTGTGTGTGTGTGTGTGTGTGATATGAATATGTATGTATAACATAATAAATTATTCTACTCTACACACACCTAAGTTGTTATAAAACAAAGCACAGAATTTACAAATGTGGTTACTTTTTCATACAGAGCCATACATTAATTTTCTTTATAATTCAACATATGTATCTATGTGTAATACTATCAAAAAATTATTAGATTTTTCCGGATACTCCACAAATATGTGTAGAAAATATTATTGTATGTTATAAAAATCGAGTTTGTGACCCTATAATTTTATTTTTACTGCAATGATTAATTTCTTTTTGTAACAATAAATTTATCATAAATACGAAATTATCTTTTTGTGTATATATAAAAAAAACTAGTAAATCATAAATGAACTTAACATCGGTGTCAGCCCTCACACTCCAAGGTGACTTGTCAAACTGTCAGATGTCAAAACAAAAAAAAAAAAAAACTCTATTCCAACAGAACTCGCATTCATAAAAAATATATTGCTCGTTCGTTGGGTTCAAGTTGCACGATGTCAAAAAAGAAATGGCTTTTTGCCCACTGTCGTGATAAATGCGTCATCTGAAAAAGATTCGAGAATAGGCCAGCCGTTCAACTTCATACGACAGTATTTTATTATAAAATAAATAATTCATTAACACGTTTTTATCGGTCGATTTTTAACATTTACTTTACATTTACTGCCGATAAGTATGTGAATAATATTTATCTTGTTTTTATGTCTTTATCGTTATATTTGTTATCTCGCCTATCGTTTATCATATTATTTTAATTAACAAACTAATTTAATGAATAGTTAACGAATTATAATTCAAGTGGTAAAAATATTGATAAAATGTCTTCTCTCTTTCTTTCTTAACATAATAATTTAATTATCATGTTTTATCGCCAAATTTTACAACGAATAAAACCTTTTTATAATAAAAGCAATAATCCACTAATGTGATTTATTAACAAGTAGATGAACAAAAAATTCCGATTTTCATGCCACATAAAATATATAAATAAACAAATTTAGATTAAATGAAAAACAAATAGAATATATAGTGGTTCATAAAGTTACTATTATTATCTTCATTGACCTGACACGGTAGAAAAAACAGAAGATCATAAAAACGAAGCCTTGTGCTTTAAAAATTTACATAAAGTAATAAAAATTTTATGCGTTTTTTCATGCTTTCATGTAAAGTTAATCAATGTTTCATTTAATAATAAATTATTTATAATATATCGTCCTGTTTTTATGAACTTTCTGCAAATATATATTTTTGTAAGATGCGATAAAAATTATGAAATATTTGTAGGACTTTAATTTTTCCTATAAATATTATGGCACTGTAGTTATTCAAAAACAATCATTAAATAATATATATTTATAATATATTCGAATAAATTGAAATAAAATTAATATCGAAAACCTTCATTCTCACACATTATATTTATTACTGTGTTTATCATGCACACAAATGTACATAACTATAAAAAACTTCAAAACTAATTTCAAATAATTTTATGAATATTATTATTATTTCCTTAATTATGACATGAAACTTTAACTTTGAAATATTATAATTATTACAAAATATTTTTATAATAAAATTTAATTGTAATATAAAAGTTGATTTTTATAAATACTTTTTCTCCTTTCATATTCATAAATAATTTTTAAGTATTATTATTGGATCACAATAAAAATTTCTATGATATCTAAAAAATAAATATTTAAAAATAATTTACATAATAGATTATATAGAAATATTTTCAAACTAAACATGTTTGCATGTAATGAATTTTTAATTAATATTGTCACTTTTTTCCTGAATTATCAAGAATTAACAAAATGTTTTTTATTATATTTTAATAAATTTATTCGATGCCAGATATTTTAATCTAAATATCATAAATACATATTTTTGATTTTAAAAATATTTATTTATTTGTATATAAATATGCATATGTGATCATCAATGAACGAGGGAAATTATTAATTGAGTATATATCTATCTATCGTAGCCCAAATGAGACTGAGTAGTTTAGACATATTCATTACTTACTATCATTTACTAACCTTACAGTTATTTACTATCGTTTAGTTATCATTTTCACCCCTATATATATATATATATATATATATATATATATATATATATATATATATATATATATATATATATATATATATATATATATATATATATATATACATTATTAATTGTTCTTTATTTCTTTAATACAATTGTGTAATTTCCTCGTATAAAAGTATATATTTCTATAATAGTTTCATATCAGTGTGATTAAAAACAAAATAAGTGTTATTTTGTGTAATCCAAAACGACTCGTTCGACCTCTCATTCCAACATTGAAATTCAACGATGTCACGCACCTTGAAGTATGGTTCCTCGTTTGCCTATTGCATGTCATGTTTTATTTCTCGAACTGCCGTACGATTTTAATACGATTAATCACTAATTTGTCTTTTTTACGACTCATTGGTGCTATTGTAATTAAATTTAACTGTTAAAATTTATTTTCTCGCTACAAGTAACATAATAGATCAATGTGCATATTTTTTTATTTTATTCAAAATGTCATGTTTACATTGAATTTAATAACTGATCATCAAATTCGTTCGATATGAAAAGTTATAAGTTGTTTTTATCGACTCGAAGTTTTTTATATTTTAACTTTTAATGTAAATTTGAATGAAAATAAAATTTTATTGAAATCAAGTATGTTAAAAAATGCGACCGAATGTTTTTTCAACATAAAATTATATTTTTAAAGAATATAAATATATATATATATATATTTATATATATATATATATATATATATATATATATTGTCATAGTTTTTGTATTAAAAAATTAAAGTAATAAAAGATTTCATCTCATTTCTTGTTTATTTTTAATTATTACACATGTTTAAATATAAAACTAGTATTTCCTCAAAATGGCCGACATTTGCTTACACGAAGTTTTGAGACAATTTTGTTATTTCTTTTTTACAACACGTGCACAAATTTGGTCATCACTTAAATATATTTTAGAGCACATCATGCTATCTAAAATAGTTCACAATTTGTAATCCAGTAGAAGGTCAATCTTCTGATCAGATAAAATCGTATACGTTATTTTCAAGCAATCTTTATATAAACTTTATTGTATAATCCAGCACACAATCTTGTTTTAAAGTCAGTTTGATTCAAAAATACAATCTCATTCAAAGGTGCAATATTCTTCGAGACTGATTCTTGATATACATTGGTCGATAATAATCGATTAGTGTATATATAACCTTTTATAGTAAATGTCCCATTAAACCATTTTATATATAAAATGGTGACCTTGCTGAATTAAACGTTTCCTTAAATTGGCTTCCTCAAATAACAGACATTATCTTTTTTGATAACATTTTATTATAAAAACTACGACAGTAAAGATTTTCCATTTGTAAATATTACGTTGTTTTTCATTCAAACTTACAATTCCTTTATTTTTCGTTCCTTTTGTCTTGAAATTAATCACGAATTGCACAGTATTTTTTTAAAAAAAAAGAGACAACGTAAATATTTACACCTTTCGTGAGATATTTTTTTATTCTCAAGGAGTATTTTGATCAATATTATAATAATCAAAATTGTAATCATATTTGACATTATCAGAATTATATATATATATATATATATATATATATATATATATTTATATATTTTATATATATATATATATATATATATATATATATATATATTTTTTTGTGTGTGTGTGTGTGTGTGTGTGTGTATAATTGTTTTGCCAAAAAAAATTATTCAATTCAAAAAAAGTTTGTAATTTTTGTTTTTGAAATAACTGATTTGTAGATGCAATATATTTTAGCAATATTTTTATGTAACATTCATTATTATCCAGTATAATAATTGCATTATATATTTTACTGAAGGGTAAATTATAATATAAAGTGTGCTACTTTATCATTCAATAAAGAAAATATCGAACAACCCACGCAAAAAAACACTATGGGTTTTATGCAATCCAAGAATCGTTGTTAAATAATAATAATTTCCATTGATTAGAAGTATTATATAGGGTGCCAAAAAATTATGCTAAAGATAGTAAGGATGATAAATAATATAAAGCAAATAAATGTACATTTAGACCATTCAGTTTCATTTGGATCACGCTATATATTAAATGTGTATATGTGTGTGTGTGTAATTTTTCTGAAGACAAGCAAAATAAAAAGTTTGAACTTAAATAAAAATATCATAAATTTTAAATTATAATTACTCACAATCTCTTAATACATTTATATCACAAAAAAATAAAATTTTTACACATCTATTTTTATTCCATTCTTAATTTTTATTATTTTCTAAAAAAAAGTACTGAAAATACTTATCAAAATTCATTACATATCAACGAAGAAATAAAAATGAATAAATATTGTTAAAATGTAACTTATTTTACTATAGTTGTATCAAAATAAAATAATCTTTTTAATTGCCAGGTGGCTTCTTCCCCTACTCACTTTACTCGTTGATCCCTGAATTTACTTTTCTATTTAACAACGTAAATAAAATATAAAAAATAAAACGTTCAGAAAGCTATGTTAATATTTCTGCTTAGACGATATTTAATATATATATATATATATATATATATATATATATATATATATATATATATGATATAATAACAATACAATTAAAATTTCTTTGTCTGAAAATCTATTCGAAAAGTCTACCTAAAAATCTATATCTTTTCCATTTTTTGTTAATTATAATATTTTATAAAATTTGTACCTTGGTAATTCTCGGAAAATTACAATAAAGTTTGAAAACGAAATCTTCACATCAACTCTGAAACAGAGCGTATTTTTTTTAAGTAGAAAAATGATGTTTTATTAATATATTTATTTCATATTTAATAGACGCTATTAATAATTCTAGCAATTTTCTACAAAAGAAAAGTGTTTGTTTATTTAAGAATACATTACAACGTCTAATTAATTTTTCTCTTATTACTGATTATTAATTAAAACCTTGAAGTAATCTTATACGAGTACATTTTTTAAAGAACTATTTATTTCTTGATTAATTATGTATCCTTCATCAATTGTTAAAAAAATATTTCATTAAATAATTTTTGAAATCATTTTCTTTACAAAGAACAAATTTACAGCTATAAATAATTCAACTGCATTTTCAAGATTTAAACATTTATATAAGCTTCCGAAAAGGTTATAGTCTGACGAAACCAAATCTAAAGAATAGAATTAACGCGACAAAACTTCCCACTTCGGTGCTTTAATTATATCAGCTGTTACTTTTACCGTAGGCAATCTGTCATTACGCTACAAAATTACAGCTTAGATAGACTTTTTAATGATAAGCCACAACGAAAAGTCTGCAGTTGTTGAGTTTTTATGTCATTAATAATTATATTGTTCTCGTTTAGTACTAAGTTCTCGTTAATACATGATTTTTGTATGATTATTTTTGTCTACTCTTAATATTATTAAAAACAATATTTTCTTGTATAACAACGTTTTATAGTTTTTTAAGTCTTTATATACGGATATAAATTAATATCGAATTAACCTTCGTGTTTAAAATTTTATTACATAAAAAAGAATTAACTTCCGCTAAAATTATTATCTTCATTTATGTTACACAAGTTTATTAAATTTTAAACTCAAGCAAGTAATTTTAAATTTTTTAAATATCAATGATATTTTCATTAGATTTTTTCTAGAAACTATAATATAATTTTGGTTGTTTAAACTGACTTTTCATACAAAATTATATTTATTTTTTATTTTTAATATATATATATATATATATATATATATATATATATATATATATATATGTATGTATGTATTTGTGTGTATTTGTGTGTGAGTGTATTAATAAAATCTTATCACAAAACAGTTTATTTCAAATTATATAATTACTTTTTTATTCAACATGAAGTAATTTTTTCATATCTCACCCATTCGTTATTGAGTTTGTTTTTTCGACTTTTTTAATTTCTATGTTTCTAATTAATAATTTCTGTTTTGGTCATTCCTCTTTCTACTTTATGACTAGCTCGTTTCCATACAAATAAATTATCACTCCAATATCACAAGATATTGAATAATTGTTCAATAATTATTAATTATTCCCTTTATTTATGAACTGATACGCATTTTAATGACAATTTTATCATCATCAGAGCGCTTCTTTATAAAATCTATATTAATTCACGCATGAAGTTGCAGCTCCAAGAAGCTAACAGTGCTCGAGTTCTTATCCCGTGAAAGAGATAATGACTTTAGTCTTTCAAATTTTTTAGACATCTTGTGGTCAAGTAAAATTTACATTGATTTTTAATATTTTTTTAAGTCCTCAATGGGACTTTTTTGCTTCATTTGGATAATGGAAATCCAAGATTACTTTTTACTGTCCAATAGACTAATTTTTGGTTAAAAATTGCTTATATGTTTTTTTTGTTTCATTAACCTATCCTTCTATATGTTCTCTTATATCTATCCTTAAGTCTTATTTGGACCACTTTATATATATATATATATATATATATATATATATATATATATATATATATATTTGCACTCTTAATTTTATAATTTTAAGAGACTATTTTAAACATACGAAAATTAAAAATGTAACAATCCGATTTTAAACATTATTATTTGATTTTGTTGTAACTTATAAAAAGTTACAAAAAGATTAATATAATAATATATTATTCAAAATAAATTTTGTATGTTAAATATTAAATACTAAAACTCTAATTTTTAATAATTTCATGTGAATTATTTTTAATTGATTTTGAATTAAAAATTCAATTTATAAAGTTAAAAAATAAATATTAATACATTTAAAATATGATAATATTTAATTAGAAAAACATTGCAAAATATTTTAACTGGTATTTCCTAAAAAAATTAATATAAATACGAAACTAAATAAAATATATTCATTTCTCAATACCGGATAGTATTAATTTTTTTAACATAAATCTAATCAAAAATATTTAATCAACGCTTTTCAAACATTTTGAGAAGAAATTAAATTCGATATATAAAATTCAACTCGTGTTCGTGTTCTCGAACAAAACCATTATTTAATATGTATAACTTTCTTGTTTCATACTGCATCCTTAAACGTTTCTCGTTACGAAATTTAAAGACTTGTAAGCTTCGGATAAAATATAATTAATTTTGTACTCCCACGATAACGATAAATTTCAGGTTGAAATCATATAAATATATGCTTGGATCTTTTGATTTTAATAAACGTTATGTACAGTTTGTACTTTATTTAATATAAATTTTGTCCATGAATACCAGTATTTATTTGTGTAATTTATAAACTAGTTCATTGTTATTTTAATAAAGTATTGAATTTTGTTTGAAATTATTCTTTTAACACTATTATATTGTATCATACTAACACTATGACTTATTTTATAATTATTTATATGGAGTCATACGAATGTCACGTTTAATAAATGTTACATGTTTTTGATCAAAACATTATATATATATATATATATATATATATATATATATATACACATATATATAACATGTGTGTACATATGAAGGGTTTAAGCTCAAGACAGATACAACTACGATTCTCTTGGTCTAAATATCTCATATTATATTTGTTCGTATGCCTTTGAAACCAACTGCTACATATTTATGGCGGTCGTAAAGTGTAATTTCGCACAGTTATAAAGTATATAGCGATATAAGTACACGGAATATCCTACAATATCCCACAGAAGCGGATTGTTTGTCCCACGCAATAATCTTATGTATAATTTCTTCTTATATTTGTTTTGATCATAACTTGAAATTATTATAATTACCAGCACGAAGGATGTTAGAGAAACTCGGAAGCTATAACGTTTCGCGTTACGACCTAATAATATTATTTAATTTTATTATCGGTAATATTTTATTTGGTTTTGTTCCTTCGTCTATATATTATTCCATGAACCTTTTCCAGAAGACAAAACTTTATATTTTTCTAGATAATAAAACGCAGATTGATTTTTCATTGTTTAAAAAATATTTTTTTTTTACGATTCAGAATACCGAATTCTCTTTTTTCTTGCTATCTTTTTACCACCATATATATATATATATATATATATATATATATATATATATATATATATATATATATATATATATATATTTCCAATGAAATCTTTTTCTAACATACTCATTTTTTGTTACTAAAAATAGTATAAGTTTAGTTTTTTTTAAAAAATATAACCTAAAAATACAATTTTTTTGTTTAATTTTTGTTATGACTCAATAAATCATTATTAGTGCAAAAACTATTACAGAATTTCACTTCAATAAATTTCAGATTTTATTCCATTATGAGATACTGAAATCGGATTAAATAATTATAATATTATTAATTATCCAATTTATTTGTATACAACACAAATTTTAAAATCAGCTATACCAGAACTTTCTAATAGTGTTTTAGTTTTTTTAGTTCAGAGTTAAATAAAAGTACCCAAAATAACAGTAAATATTAATATCTATAAAAGTAATAAATATTTTTTAATTTATATTTGATACTAACAATGATTTTATTAATATAGCTGAAAAAATATTATAATAAAGGTTCTAAAAATGCTGCTAATGAAAAACAAAATAAATTTATAAATTATATAAAATAATATTTTATAAATTATTTTATAGAATTGATAAAAATGTATGTATATTTTTGATAAAAATTGCTCGAAATAATATTCTTCTTCTTGTCATTTTACAATATTTAAATTTTTAAAAAAGTACCTTCTTATTATCAAATGAAAAGTTACTCATCTTGTCATTTTAATAAATAATTCCAATCTTTTTCAACTTATTACTGTATTGAATTCATTTTTTCATTTTCAATAATCAATCGACTTAAAAATAGCTCATAATTGAATATCTTAAATATTTAAATCATTAAATTACTTCTAGATAGTAAAAACAGTATCCAAACATGAAAATCTAAATGAACTTAATCGTTATATCACAAAGTACTATATAATTATCAATAATCAATCTCTCAGCATCCAGCTGGTATTGGCATACGGCAGACTCCTTTATTAATCTTCGATAAATTCTGAATTAAAACGTTATCCTTTAAGAGGAACTTATTGAAGATTATCAGACAACTAAGAATCTCCGAATTAAAATATTTCAAACTGACGATTTTATCATTAAATATGTACTCTTCATATATTTTTCAAATCTTTTTTTAATTTATGAAACTAAATTCTTTTTCGAAATTCAAACATACAATTTATATATATATATATATATATATATATATATATATGTATGTGTGTGTGTGTGTGTGTGCATCGGATATTCAAGTTATTCCCACTTATTTTATTAAAACGTATTCAAAACATTCAATTTATAAGAATATTTTAATATAAAATTTAAATAAAATTATTATATTTTTAAAAATATCTTGATAGTTAAGTTGGTAAATGAAATCTGATAGAAATTAAAAAAATGTACAAAATTTACTAAACATTTTTTTAAAAAATCGACTATTACTAATCCAACCACCAATCCTGTTCCACTATTAATTCGGACATAAAGTTCGTGAGTATAATTTTTTATATATTTTATTATCTTTATTTAATGCATCTCTAACTAGTGATAATTTTTTTCTTTTTTATTTTATTACGTATATATAAATATAATGTATATCTACATATGTTTATTGTATCTAAAAATTCTGTCACTTTTAAGTAATGAGATATTATTTATTGTTTTTACAACACAGTTCGTATATTGTATTCATATTCCTCTGAAAAACTAAATTGACATATTGTTTTTTCATAGTTCTTTTTAGTCAATAATATTTGAAATTTTAAGTTTATGAGGTCTGTTTGAAATGAATTGAATATCTGTATTTGTTACATTTTTGTGTTTCTTATTTATTCTATGTTAGGGTAGTGTGTTTTAATTTTATACATATCCTCTTATATACTAATGTCATATACATATTTAATAATTGCATTTTTTTAAATATTGTTTTTGGCGATGCAAAAAATTAAACAAACTCGAAATTATTAAACCATTATCTGAATTTATTATACATGATTTATTTTAAAAAATATTGTATTAACTGTATATGATAATCTAGTCACTGATAATCCAGTAAATTCACTAATCCGGCATCTCAACAGGTTTACAGAATTTTTACTTTTCTACCGTGTTATGAAATTCTATAAAAATAATTTTTAATACATTTACAGAAACTAACTAATCAAATTTCAAATCTTTTCATTTACAAAATTAAAAAAATTATTTAAAATCACTAAACCAGAAAAAAGTAAATTATATATGACTATTTTCAATAACTTGGAGAAAAACTTCTAGTACAAATAATTGAAAATGTCATTATTATTAAAGTACTTAAAAAATTCCATTTTTTACGTTCGATAGCATTAAACGGTATATGAAAAAACATGTCCGTTTTTGTTTGTTTGACCAATGTTGGTCAACTTGAATAACAATTTATGCGTCGACAGACCGTTATTGTTGACATAAACACGTTTTTAGTTCATTGAACAATTAAAGCAAATAAGCATAATTCACCACTGTATGGTACTTTTGTTTGATAATCAAAATGTCCCTCTAGAAACCATTAAAATCATTTGACAAACTTATAATGAAACATTGTTTTTTTTAAAAAAAAACACATTGTCAAAAAAAATCTATTATTCTTCAGAACACATATTTCATTGCTTATCCAAAAAACTTTTACAGGGCTGAAATGCGAAATCGTGCCCTACCTACCATACCCTCTAGACATTTTTCTATCTGAATCTGACTGTTACTTCTTTCGTTTCATGTAGCACTAGCTTTCAGGTATACGATTCAGTAATTTTGAGAAAGTACGAAAATAAATCGATGATTTCATTCGTTCGAGAAAAATAAGGACTTTATTGTAGTATCTAAACTGTGACAAAACTACAATGGAATTTCCTGTCTCATCAAATATAATTTACAAAAAATAGTCTATCTGACTTTTCTACCTGTTTTATTCAATGGACTATAAGCTTTCGAATACACAAAAAAGTACAACAATAAAGTGATGTTTTCATTTGATCAAAGAACAAAGACTTTTTTGTACAATGACATCGTTCCATCTTTTGTCTAACAATTTGAAAAATGATAAATAATCATATGAAGTATTTAGTTAAGAATATTGCTCTACTTTTGAAATATTAATGAATAAAATTATTAAAAATCTGTAAAAGCTTTTATAAATCTTTTATATAATCTATGTACTTTGTCACTTAATAAAATAAAAATATTATTTGAAATGTTAATATAACAAATTTATTTATTTTTTCGATATATAAATTTAATTAAATATTATTTAAAAATTATTATACAATGAAAACAATTATAAAATTAAATATTTTCCAAATATTAAATAAGTTCAATAAATACTTTTTTTGCACAATTTAATAAAATATATTATGTTTTTTTTTTTGATAATTAATAATATATAAATGAACTTCATCATAATTATTTATACTGTATGAATAAAATTCTTATCATTTTATTTATATCAAATAGAAAAGTTTATTAAAAATTAATTACGTAACTTATGCAAGAATGAAATAATTTATAATTCATTTTATATTAAAGTCTAAAAATATTATTTAAATATATATTGCATCCATTTCTTTAAAAAAATATAATAACTTCTCTATTAAGATCTAATTCTATAAGATATTACTCTTTTTAAAAGAAAATTACTACATTAAAATACTCTATTTTCTACATAAAACAGCTAAAATATTTATTTTTCATGCTCAGAAGTAAATAAAATTTTAACATTAGTTCATAAAACATATGAATTTTTATTCAAAGTTTATTATCTTTTATTCATTGAAATATTTTTAATAAATAGATTTTTTTATATATTATATTTTTAATTCTATAATTCAACTGCATTAGATATTTTTAATCATTTTGTTTTATATATATATTTCGATTTTCGCACTAAACTTTAACAAATAATTAATGAATTCATTAATAATATCTGAAATATTTAATCTTAATTTTGTTAATTATACATTTTTGTTAACTATTTAAAATAATTTCTCATATTTCTTTGATCTAAATAAACTGCAAGTATTTTCCATTAATAATTGTATAGAAAATTTGTCTAAAACAGCAATGAAGTTAATCATTGTATTTACAATATGCAGTTGGATATAATTAAATTTAGTGCAACAAATTAGATCAGAGATCACATTATTTAATCCCAAATGTTACTCATTACACGCTTTGTAATAATTATACATAAGTATATACTACTTGCCTTCAATTTTCTCAAATAATGAAACATTGTACCGTATTGTGATAACTGTTTGCTAGACATAGAACATCTTGGGATTTAATTTAAGAATTTGGGTATGTACTCTATGAATATATATATATATATATATATATATATATATATATATATACATATGTATGTATGTATGTATGTATGTATGTATGAACATATATATATATATATATATATATATATATATATATTTATATATCTTTATCTATCTCTGCAAATATATCACATATGTATGTATGTATATACTTATATATATATATATATATATGTATGTATGTATATATGTATGTATACATAATATATATAATATGTATGAACAACTTTAATTGTTATAACAATTATGTACATAATTTTTTCCTTGTTGCAAATGCTTTAAATATTTCAACAATGATCTTTAGTTCAAATATATCTGCAAATATATCACATATTTACAAACGTATATATATATATATATATATATATATATATATATATATATATATATATATATATATATATATTTATATATATACAATATATATAATAATATAACATACCATATTAAGTATATAACTTATTCATTAACTTTAAAAGTTTGAAAATACTTCTCTAATTGTTATAACAATTTAAACGATTTAGTAATCATTGTTTCCTTTTTTATTGAAAATCAAATTAAATATAAATATATATATATATACATATATAAATCCCAAATGTCACTGAAGGATAGTAAAATAATAAAACTAAGCAAATAAATGTATCTCCAAACACTTCAGACGCATTTGGGCCACCTATATATATATATATATATATATATATATATATATATATATATATATATATATATATATATATATATATATATGTTACAAAAACAATTTACCATATAAATTACTTATATAAGCTTATCATTATAATGATTATTAGAGTTGATGACATTAATAAATAACTTATTAATTTTTTAATTAAAAAAATACGTTTTTAATTTTTATAATAATTCTAACGAATTATTGAACAATAGCAATTAACTTCTTTTTTACTTTTAATTTACAATTCTATTTAATTCAAGTTTATATATATATATATATATATATATATATATATATAATTTCATTTATATTATTATGATATTAAATTTATTATTTTTTTATATACGAAATTTATCAAATCATATAATAACAGTAATTAAAGAAAATTGTATTAATAAATATACATTAATGTAAATATCTATTTTTTTACATTTGAAAAGAAAAATGTTTGAAATAATTGTAGAAAATTATGTAAATCTATTACTGAATTTTCTAAATCTAATTTAGCTCCTTTGTAAAAAATCTATTACGACTAATTATATGCAAATTCAAATAAATATTCCGAACAATGGATTGAAATATAAATATACTACAAACATGGTTACAAGCATTTTCGTTCGTATTAGATATCAGAATAATTGAAAAAAGAACCGTTACTCTCGCAATTTTTCACTTTTGTGTATTTGTAACATAAACAAAATTATTTTGTATACATCTATATATATATATATATATATATATATATATATATATATATATAAATATATATATATATATATATATATATATATATATATATATATATATATATATATATATATATATATATGGTTTACAAAACATTTTACTTTAGTGATTTTTCAAATTTTATAATTTTTCTTATAGAGACATTCTATCTACTAATAAAACTTGTAAAATTAAATTATAGTATAAGAATTATGTTTCATTTAAATCAATTGAAAAATTTCAGTCAGAGATTATATTTTTGATTACTGCAGTTTACTAATAATGTTACTAAAATTTAAAAAAATGTTCCATTTTTTATCCGATTCATAAATAAATTTCGTTATTTTTTCGATATTAATCAAAAGCATCCATACATAAAATGCAGACGGTCTTATAGTTCACACTTATACAAGATATAATAATAAATTCGAACAATGTTCAATAAAAAGATTGTTTGTATAAATATTAAAACGACTTTTCTTTATTCAATGATCGTAACGCTGAGATCACCTATTGGTACTGTCTGTGCTAAAGTGTCTATTAGAAGGTAATATTTTTGTATCATAAATATCTTAAACATTTCTCCGATCGATAATTGTCGCACAGAAATGCATTAGATTTGTCAGAGTGGAAAATTTTGTGAGAAGCTTTAATACATCAATGGAAATAAAAAAGCTATAATGATAATAATAAAATAATCACTCTTAGTTAATCTGTATATTTTTCTCTAACTAATTTTTTTTTTACTAAATTTAAAATATTTTACATTTGATTTTTCTATCCTGTATTCCTTTTTTTTCTTTTGTGTTGTTAGTACATTTTCTAAAAAAAATATTTGACTAAGTTTTTAAATATAATTTATTATGTTTTATATAATTATAAAATCAATGTATTCTTTCAAAAGAAAAACAGCTCATACCAGTTATTTGAGTTATTCAAATATAATTAAAGTATTTTTCTTCAATATTATATTAGAACATCAAAAGAATATTACATCGTCTGCTGTAAAATTGACACGTGTTTATATTTAAAAAACTCTGCAAAACATTCGTAATTTTATCAACATGATATCAATGTTTTTTCAAAAGAAAGTGGATTATTTGTGACAATACACAAATCTATTTTCAAGGATGTTCTGCTGATTAAATTTTATTATTTGAGAACAATTCTTTATACGTTGACAGCAAACGTTTCAAATATTTTCTTATGACAAGCGATCTACAAAAGTACATATAAACATACGTGTACTTAAATACGCATACATATAAACCCTGTCTAACAACAGGTGGCGTCGCAACGACGAGTTGATGGAGGTATTAAGGGGAGCGAAAATGTCGGTATGGGTAAAGAGAAGCAACCAATCGCATAAAGATAATGATACGTATGCTATTCACGTAGCCTGTAGGATAAGTTAGTTTCGTATCCTTGGCAACAGGGTTATCTAACTTCCCCTAACAGGTTGAAGTACAAATCCAACGTTAAGGATTTTCAAGTCGTTACGGAAGACAGTTAAATGGTCTGTTGGAAATTCGTACGTACGTTTCTTGTACTCCACGCTTACATTGATGCTCTCTCTATGTTGGATTCTGTTGGTGTCTCTATTTGCCTCCCTTATATATATATATATATATATATATATATATATATATATATATCTAAATTATTATACCATTGTTATCATGTCGGTACGTTTTACTAGTGCTTAAGGTAAATTTTATTGTGTTTCAGATTTTAAAATTCTTAACTGGCTCAACGAATTTTTAACACTGTAAATGATGTGAAAAGATAATGCAGACTTAACATTGATAAATATGTATATATATATATATATACCCTATATTAAATATAGTCCTAGTGGCCATTTTTCAAGTTTTTTTTCTGTATAATAACGAATGATTAATTGTGTTACTGCTACTAATGTTATTCTTCGTGCAATCTTTTTTGAAAAAAAAATAAATCAGTTATATCAATACCACTATGTTTGATGGTGCTGTATATGATCATAAAAAAATAATAAGTAAGAGAATCTTCATATATACTGTAAAAATATATATAAATGGGAATTCTCTGCTTTTTTACTGCGAAAGCTCAATTTTTATATAATAATATCTGTGATCCTTAGATCTTACTAAAATAATTTTAAATGGTATTGCTGAAGTATAAAACTATATCTAATATAATATTAATCCAAAAAATTATCATATTTAAATTATTTTGAATACTTCTTCTCATAATTTTGAGATATTTTCTTAATATACGAGGTCATTTGATAAGTATGGTAAATTTATTTATTTTTTAATTTAATTTTTCAATTTAGTTTTTTCTACTTTTTTACCATACTTATCAAATGACCCTCGTATGTATTCCATAACTTTCGTGATTTCTCGTATATTATATATATATATATATATATATATATATACACACATACGTACATTTGGACTTGTGTATATATCAGGTTTTTTGTTTTAATATATTGAAAATTACAAAAACGCAAAAGTTCCAAAACCTTTTTCATAAAATATAGCAAGTACTTTGAACAGAGCAGAAAAAATATATCTTAAAATACTTTAAATTGTCTCGCATTACGGTAAATTTGCTCATTTCTTTCATAGCTCTTACGTTGTCTTATCATTGTTAATGATGCAAGGAATGATTAAGCATTCTCAGAGTACACCTGATTGTGATAACTTAAATCATTTACGTCTTTATTTTATTCAATTCAAAAAAGAAGGAAGTACAATATTGATTTTTTTCTCTTCACGAGTGTTACAATAAAAATTTAATACCTAATAAGGATTTATCCATTAAACATGTTAACTATTTAAGTAAAATGAAAAAATATATATAGTGAAATTATTGAGAAAAAATATATTGCATACTGCAAATTATGATCTTAAATAAAAATTCATACTTTTACTTTTGATTAAATAACTTGTAAAAAACATCTCAATTACTTTATTTTGAAAATAATAAAAATCGATAATATATGCATAATGTAAAATAGATAAATAATTGCATTTAAATACAAATCATTCTATATATAAATATATATAACTTCTCTTCCTTATGTGTTATTTTCTACCTTCTATTAACTAACATTTTATTAATTTTAATATATATTTTTGTTTTTACATATCCCTCATAAGCATTATTATTCTTGTATTTCTAAAACTTCTGTATTGTTTATTTTTGTATTAGTTTGTAACCCAGACGTAATCATCAAGTAAATTTTTATAATATATTTTTAAGTACCGATTGTATATTGTTGAATTATTAATACAATGTCAATTTGTTTAACTGAATATCTACCATCAAAAAAATATATGAGAACAAAACTCATTTAATAATAGCTTTTGAACCGAAATCAATAGTAAAAGATTGTATAAACAATATAAAAATCCAAAGGACAAAGCCAACAAAATCAGTTTTAAGGAGACAAGCAATACCATATTACCAGTTGAAATTCAGTATATATCAAAAGTCAACTTATTTATAACTCAACTTATATATATATATATCTGTCATGAAAAATAGATAGAATGAGTATATTTTTAGCATTTTAATTAAATTTACTACTATATCCACACCTATAATAATCGAGCACTTCTAGTGAAATGTTATAAATAAAATTTGTGAATTTTATTTATTACTTTTATTTACACTCAGATGTTATGTACATACATGTTAGATTTTTTAGTTGATTATACTTATTGAATTTTTCTCATATCTCCACCCCAACCCTTACAAGTAGCTACAAAGGTGATTAATGGTAGCTATTTATCTCTCCAGTCATACTGAATGCCATAGATGTTAGATAACATTTTAATAGAAGTTGGAAAACACTTTTAATCAAATCTATTTTTAATTATTTTCAAATATTTTATCGTGAAATATTATATTTTCAAATATTGTATTTAAATATTATATATATAAAGTTTTAATAATATTTCAATATGTAAATGATCAAACATACCATAATAGAAAATTGATGAAACAATCGTTCATTAGTTTTTCTCCATTTTTATTTTTAATGTTGCAAAATAATGTAAATATATTTAAATTTAAAATTCCTTTTAGATTATATTTTAATTAAATACCAATTGTTATGTTTAAATTTTGTACTTTCTCTTTTGTTAATAATAATAAAAATTAAAACATTTACTTTTTTCTGTGCATTTAAAAATATATTTTAAAACTTAAATTCAGTAGCTCGTAATAAAAATAAACACACTGTTTGATTTAGTACTTCAAACATTGTTTTAAATTGTTCAACTATATCTTACAAAGAGTATATTTTCATATCATAAATATTTAAAATATATTTTGCATAAATAAAACTTACTTCGGATAGATATCTTATTACATAATTTAGCTGTAAAACGTATACACTATAAAATTTAGGTATAAAACTGTAAGCTGTAAATTTTTTAGTAAGTTATTTAAAGAAAAATGATTCCTGAATGTGAATAGAAATTTATCCAAGTCGAAATATAAAATATGAGCTTACATACGCACGTGGCCGCCAACGTTCTATTGGAAAACGTCTATTTATATATGGTACATACATACAGCTATATATGTATGTATGTACATATGTGTGTACGTATGCGAAATAAGGAAAACCCGTTTTTCTTAAATTGTACCGCCTCGTATATATGAATAAAAATACAATTTCCCTCTAACTTGTGGAGACGTGGAAAAAAACGATTGTTGATTTTTCAATACGCCAACTGTTGTTAAGGGTCATTTGTACCTATTCCGTACGTACGAATCGATATTTTGCATCTATATTGGACTTACAATTTGACGTGGGTCTCGTGCCGAAGCTTTTGCAAAATTGTGAATTCCACACGCGCCACTGCCCGGGATTGAACCAGTAGATGTAAAGGTGAAGCCGATATCCACTACCAACCGACGATGTCGCAAGCATGCCATCGTGAACTAGGCTTGTCTTGACAGTAGAGAGACTATGTAGATTATAGATCATTGGTAAGCAACCAACCAATCTTCAGTGTACAAGATTGAACAAATTCATCTGTTATCACGTCATGAGTTTATTTAGTGTGTTATGAAATATTTAATCAAATATTTTTTCTAATTATAATGTTGTACTTTTCAATTATAAACAATATTATTCTAATTTAAATATTGATATTTCGTACAAACAAATCTATTTCATTATCGATAATTATAAAAAAAATTAGGTGAAAATGAATATAATTTATTCCATAAAGTCGAATGTTTATTAAATAATTATTATCAATTAGAGTGGACAACATTTCAAACATTATTATTTATCTTTGTAACTTTTAATATCATTAATTTATTTCATGCTTGTACGAATATTTCACAAAATTCAAAAAAATATTTTCAAATATTTTTTTAATCAAATTATTAATGTTATAATATTTTAAAAATATTTATATTAGTTGAGCTATAATATTTTTCACGATTATTTTTTAAGTATATAAAAATAATTATTTTACTTGCATATTGATAAAAAGGGAACAAATATTTAAAAAAAATTTCACTATTAAAATGATTAAAAATATATATTTAACTTAAAACAATATTCATTTATATAATTATTACTTTTAACCATACTAACTAAGTTAGAAAAAAGCGATATTTTTTATTTAAAAAAATTCATGACATATCATTAGCATTGGATTGTTAGAAATTTTATTTTATCAAATGTATTTAGATTTATTACAGTGTTTATTTACACAGTTTGTTTCAAAAGTATCTAAACTTTAAACTTTTTTTTAATTTATATGTATAATTTTATTATTGATTATTAAAAATACAGTCCTTTTGAAGAAATGCACTTTTCGTAACAACTAATTAGTACTTTTATTTCAAAGTGGATATAATGGTATCAAAATATTGTATTTTTGTTATTTGATAAAACTAAATATTTTATCTACAGATAAAAACGAAGAAACTCAACATAATAGTGACCATTGATCGTATTTTCAAATGGTTTTAGTTCGTAATACAATTATTATTTACGACCAAATGTATTTTTTTAATAAACACAATTTTTTCTTAAAGAAAATTGTTTTCAAATAATAAATATTTTTTCTCGCCAAATTCATATCAACTAAACAGTTTTATATATTATTATTCAACAATTTAGATATGAATCCTTGTTTTACCAAATAAAATTCGGAAACATAATAATGTGATTAATAAATATTGTACACTCACTTCATGTGATAATAACAAACTATATTTTGACATCAAATTATGTTAAATTTAGTCTAATTAACTTTTTTAATATTTTTTTTAAAATTTAACACCTGAATTTATAAATAACTTGATTTTATTGTATATATAATAGTTACTATTTCAAAATTCCTCAATCTCAACTATTTCTTTAAACAAATGTTAACAATACAACCTTTTTCGTTTCTCTCTGTAATCTTCAATTATCACAAAGGTTTTATCAAACACTAGTCGTATTTTTTTCTACTTTTGTCTCAGTTTTTTTAAATGGTAAAATATACAATGTTTATTGTACATTTTCATTCACAATGAGTATTGTTTATACTTCTACCAAGGTATTGTTTTGCAGAGTGTTAAAAATTAAATTGAAATGGATAAGGTTTTGTTTTTGCATAATTTCCATGCATTCTATTATCTAAGCTACTTAATTTTGATAATATAATTTTAATTACTCGTTATCTAAATTATATTAAATATGACTTAACAAAAATATTAAAACTTTCACATCTTATACAAACAGTATAAAAACAATTACTTTTCTTTTATTAAAAAAATACTCTTACAATTATTTAAAATATTATGTACTACTATTTATAAAGTAATCATTGCATTTGATCAAATATAATTTTTGAAATAAATGTTTTGTTTGGAATTAACAAATCTTTCATTAAAAATAAATTAATTTCAGTTAAAAACTATATTATAATATTCATATTTTTTTAAAAAAATAGTTTTAGTGGAAAATAAGGTACGTTATTAAATAAAATGAATTATTTAAGAAATTTACATAAAAAAATCTAATTTTCTTTATAACTAAATATTTTCGATTTTACGTAGGCAGTCTTATTGATAGCTTAATACAGAAATGACCATGAAAGTTATTTAAATTTATTTTCAAGAAACTAATTGTAAATTTTAAATTAAGTTTTTATTTCGTAAGTTAAAATTTAGTCATTAAATTTTTCATTATAAATATTATTTTTTTACACTCTGTATAAAAATATCCATTATTATGATAAATGTGTAAGTGGAAGAATCTTATTATTATTTTATTAATACGATTCTAACAAGTTATTTTGTTATTCTTGTATATAAAAGCAGTTTATTCCATAAATTTATAGTAACAATGACGGAAATAATAAACGAATAAAATAATTTTAATCAAATTGATATGTATTTATATATATATATATATATATATATATGAAATAATATTCTGTTGAAATATTATTAGAATTTCAATTACAATGAAATTTAATATTGAAATATATTTCCGCTGACAATCACTTCATTTCAACAACGAATTTTTGTCTCTTTCTTTAAATATTCTATCTCGCTCTTTTAAAATCACAGACGAACACTCATCCCTGATGATGGTATCAAACACACGTTATTGAACTCCATGCTTGCATTGAACCGTTCAGTATTTCATAGCATCAATCAACATGACTAACTTTTTGGTCTTCATTCGATAATGTTAATCAAATCGTTTCCCCACATCTCAAAACCCGAATGCAATTCGTGAGTGTTTATTTAGAGAAATGTCTTTGTAACTCCCTTTTGTATTTTTACAATTTATATATATATATATATATATATATATATATATATATATATATATATATATATATATATATGTTTCAAACGACATTTCATTTATTTAATACAGAATTACAAGATTTATCTTACAATGATGTAACTCGAATTTATATGACCGTTACTGTAAAGTGTGCTCCAACTTTGTATTCTGTACAACGTTATGCAAACTAATTTACGCAACTTACTTCCACGCCATTTATTAATCTAATCGGTTGTCGTATCAGTGTACGCCACTGCACTGAGGTGTACATGTGTGCACGTGTAAAATGTATTTCTACTTGTACACGCGACAATGTTATTTAATACAAATGTACAGATTTGTCGCAGGTTCAAATCCCATTTACAGGACTAAAAAAAATATATACATGATAGTTTCGAAGTAGTTTATCATTGTCGTTAATGCGGTTTTTGGTACGCACCAACTCGTTGAACAACGTTTGGTGGATTAAAATTAATTAAATCGTTTAGAAACGAGATATTTGTTTGCAATGTCTCTATTAATACAATTAGATTTAAATGTAATAGGAAACCGAGTCAATGATATACTATTAAAGTATATTATAATGTAACAAGCTGTATATACGTGTTTCGACTTTCTTGGATACGAATTTTCCAGACTATATATATCTGAACAAGTTTTGAAATATTATGAAGATTTTTTTTCTTCATTTAAAAATTCTTAAGATTTAAATTTCATGATGTGTAATTCGTAATAAAGTATACAATTTTATATACGTGTTTTTAAACATATATTCAGAAAATATTACCAATTAAGAAAAAATATATAACCCCTTTTACACTCTCTTACTAAATTATTATATATATATATATATATATATATATATATAACTTGAATATTAAATTAAAAATACTCGATTACCGTAATCGCTTGATATACGCCAAAAAATAATGACACAAAATGAAAAAACTTAAAACTAAGTTCACAAAGATAAAAGCTATAAAATCGAAATAATTAAGAAAAATAATTTAAAAAAAATCACAATTAGTTAAGATTTTTTTACATTTGTTTTAAGTATTTAAATTATTTTATAAATACATATATATATGCACTTCAGAAAAAATTAATAAATACATAATGCTTTCAAATTTATAGAAAAATAATTTTGTGTTATGATATGTTATTAATTTATCTTAATATCTATGATTATCCGATTAAATATTTTCCAATCCATACCATATAATTTGAAATAGTTCAAATTCCTGACCAATGATGATTTGGTCTCGATTTGTATAGAACCCTACAGATTCCTTTTCGGAAATTGATTTTTTACAAAAATTATCTGTTTCTGACTTAAGTTCATTTTTTTCTTTACATAAAAATCTTTATAATATCCCAGATTACTAGTGATTACGTCCCTTAATAACTCGAATCTTTGTGTGTCATTATCATATTTTTTTAAAAAATATCAATAGCCTGATCTATATAATTAAGTGTCTCAAATAAATTTTTCGAATTCGAGGAATATGAGAAACAAAAAAAATTCTGAGAAGTAAATCAAAAGAATCATAATGTAAATCGGTTTACTGTTTTAAATTTTTCTACGATGTAAATCGAAAAGACATTAATTAGGAGAATATATATTGATGAATTACTGTAATTTATAAACTTATTTCTTAAGCAATTGCAGACACTTTTTAAGAAATTCTATCTTTAAAGTCAAAAACTTAGAATAACTTAAAAAAGTAATTAAATGTTTTGCATTACTCAAAAAAAGAATTTGCTTACAGAGTTAAAACGAAAATTCGTTATATTTTTCGTAAAATAAATTTATTCCTGATATTCACTTATTCTAAACTAACTAATGATAAAATTAATAGTAATTCTATTATTTTATTTATAACAATTATAATATTTATACATAAAATTTCAGTTGAACAATAAAAAAACTAACTTTTATTTGTAATAAACCTGAAATCTAACTTATAATATTTTTTTGATATTACTAATTTTATAAAATACTAATTTTGTAATAAATTATAATAGTTATAAATTATTTATGAAATAAAATTATGTCTTACAATTAAGTCACTATACATTTTGTCCAAATAAATATTTTATTTTGATAGCAATAATTGTTTATTTTTATTTTACCTTAAAGTTTTAAAAAGGCATTTAGAACCCATTAAAATATTTAAAAAGTTTCAATTTTAGAAATTATTTTCTGTTCCTTAAATAAAGATATTTATTCCAAATTTTATTAAATTTTCATTTAATTATCATCCTTTTTATGCACGTCATTTTTTTTAATCTTAATAAAATTTTCCTTGTTACTTTAAATAATTATTTCAATAAAGTTTTGTACACATATTTTTATTATAATTACTTATTTCGAAAGACGAAAATAAAAAAATATAACTTAGATTATGAAAATATCTACCACTGTATTAATTTTAATACTTAAGTTTTAAAATACAATTAATGAAGGAATAAAATTGATATTTTAATTTATTTCTTTATCGATTCAAACTAATAATTCAACAAACCTAATTGAAAATTATTTACAATAGATTATAAAATAAATTTCATTTTAAAAACTATACTCTGCGATTATTTTTAAAAGTAATAACACAAATTTTCTATACATCGTTTATAGAAAACTTTTAACTTTTAATGCATTATTGTATAGATATCAATTCATTTACGTCAAACCAACACACAACTTCACAAATATTTGATCAACTCCAAACCTTATCTTACCTATGACACTGATTACGTGTCATAGAAAATGAGAAATTTTCACTCGTTTCCGGAAATTTATACCGAAACTCCTAAAATAGCTATTACGTAGACAACAGTGGTACAATGTTTACATTTTCATTGACTTCGTTTTATAAATTAAACAACGTATTATTTACCACGCACTGGTAAAACTGATAAGCTAATATATTTATAATTTGTTTTCATTAGGACACAAAACTGTATATTTTATTATACTTTAACTAAAATTATATATAAAAAATATATAAAATACAGGTATATATCCATGCAAAAATTAGTGCCTATATAAACACAATTAATGTGGTCTTTACTTGGCTCTTAGTCACCACTTCATGATAATTTTTATCAATCTATTGAATTGTTTTTTTTACACTCTGTTATACCCATATAGATTTCATGGATTTTACTTGTTCTATTATATTAATTACCCTTGTCTATTCTTTTATCTATTGGAAGAATTTCTATCGCGTTTAGAAATTCCAAACATTATCCATTCAATGCTTCGCTGGGTTGTTAAAAGTTTTTACTTCATTTTTACTTTTAATCTTTTATATATATATATATATATATATATATATATATATATATATTTGTGTGTATATATTTGTGTGTATATGTAATAATAAGAAATAAATATTTTAAAAATATATTAATCTATCTGTTATAAAAGTTTAGTTAAATTAATATTTGAAAATTAAACAGCTAATCGACATTTTTAAACGGATATTTTCATTAAAACTGAGTGAACATATGCTGAAAAAATAACTATGGTTATAGTTAAATGATTCTGAATTTGCATCAATTAATGTACTCAAAATCCCATTAGTCAGCAAATAAATGACAAAGTTTGAATAATCAATTTCATTTACATAACATATCATTTACTCCTAGGGTAAAAATGAAACTATTTTAAAAAATCGTTAAACATTTTTTTTCAAAGTACTTTTAATTATAATAATGCCTTATGAATTATTAAATAAAAATAAAAAAAATAGATTGAACAAATTAAAAAATAACTTGTTTCTTTATAATAATATTTTATAGTAATTACTGTTTTAACAAATCTACTTTTGAATTTCGCAGCTAACAAATATATATATATATATATATATATATATATATATATATATATATATATATATACACTCCTCAACTCGGCTAGTCAACGGTGGGAGAGGCATTTGGAGAAGATTTATCAGGGTTGAATTTTTTTTGAGACGAATGAACCATGAATTAAAACAATCCAGCAAAAAATAAAAAAAATACGAAAACAAAATTATCCGACTGAAGGGATCATAGTTCCATGTACTATTAAAAACTATAAGACACAAGACATATCAAAGATAAACTTAATTACTTAAAACTTGTTTAAAAAAAATACTGGTCAGTATGGTGAGTGTGTAACTACTAAGTACTACTGAATAAATATTCAATGAATGAATAAATATTTAATAATATTCAATGAAACATTCACCCAACGTATTTGTTTAACGTATAAAGTACTTTTTCCTTTTTGAATTTCATTGAAAAATCGAATCGATTTGCATATTATAAAAAAATATCAGTATTCATTAAATAGTTGGAATAAACTTCAGTATGATATTGATTTTGTTTGAATAAATATTTTTATTGAAAAACACATTTTCTACATGTTTTTATTTTCCTCAATATTTAGAATTTATTTTATAGTAATATCATTTATACCAATAATTATTTTGATATTTGATTTCTACCTTTTTGAATAATTATATTCACTTTAAATCAATTTTATACATTCATAAATATATATGTGCATATGTATATTATTTATACTAATAATTATTTTGATATTTAATTTTTACCATTTTGAATAGTTATATTCACTTTAAATCAATTATATACATACATAAATATATATGTGCATATGTATATATATATATATATACCATTTTGAATAGTTATATATATATATATATATATATATATATATATATATGAATATTAAACTCCAAAAAAATTCATAATCGAAAAATTTATAAATGTGAATTCGTTATACAGTTGTCATTATTTATTAGGAAATCAATTATTTTAACCACTTAATCAGTTTCAATCTTAGCAACTATTTAAAATAACGAATTATATTTGAATTAAAAAAATATTTAATAATCTATACAAAAACTAATTTTTAAATATCAATTTTGATAAATGTGTGTAGATAGGAAAACTAAAATATTCATAGTATTTTTAACACGAATCTACATTTTTTTTTGTTTCCTGTAGTTCATAATTAAGTCAAACAAATTTTAGTTTCTACATTATTTTTTAGACAATATAGAGTTTTTTATTTGATTTTGTAATAGTTTTTTTAATCAATTTGATATATTTGATAACATTTCACTCTATTATATTTATTCTTTAATATAAATAAATATTAATTTCTATTTAATTGAAATTAAAGTAAATTAATTGCAATTTAATCACATATTAGATAGAAAAAATCATACTTGATTTTTTAAAAAAATTATTTAAAATTTTCTATATCACTAATTATTTTCTATTGATAAAAATATTACTTTTACCGATACCATTTGTGAAAATAACTTCATAATTAAAAAAATAATTGTAAAAACATTTCCTTTTTTTTCAATACTATAATTCCAAATAATTATTTTTATACTTGATACACGATTGACTTTTTGATGATTTTCCACTAACAACGCAGGATTATCATACCAACAACATTTTGGTATTTTATAATTTTAATTTTAAAAAAAGCATACCACACAAAACAACAAAGAACCATGATATAATAACTACCCTATAACGATATTTAGGTATCAGTTTTAATAATATTACCATATCATTAACTGATAATAACGAAAATATCGAAAAACTCGAATAGAAAGTGCAGCATGGAACGCATGTGACCAATGAAGTATATAAAAAGCACCTGTTACATGTAAGAATTGGCCTTAGTTATTTAAAATTAAGTATTATGTTTTATTAACAATACAATATTTTAAAAATATTTCTTTCAGTTGATTCAGTTAACAAGTTATTAATAATTATCAAATATTTATACAATGTAAAGAGTATTATATATATATATATATATATATATATATATATATATATATATATATTCATATACATTCCCATTTATACACAATCGTACAATCCACATTTCTAGTCTAAATATTCTGAAAAGTCCACACAAGTCGCTTACTAACACAGCACACACGTAAAAAAATATCGTGGTAAGTTCAAACAATAAAATCATCCTCGCATCAAGAATACAAAAAACGTAAATAGGCATATATATATATATATATATATATATATATATATATATATATATATATGTCGAACATTCATTGGTATATTCAAAATGCCTATATATTTACATTTGTGAACTTTTCTTTAGGTTCAAAGCTTTTGCATCATCGTGCATCGTTTCGTTAACCAACTCTTTCAAGTTTTTCTTTTTCTAGTTCACGAATAAATTTTGATCTCGCCGAACGATAGTTCACATTTAAATTTACATATCATTAAATTCTTCCAAAGGTGCGCTTTGCCTGCCCATGTACTGTCAATCAAGTACAGTGGCGGTCCAATTGGGAATTCTGTTCTATTGCTACTTTGACAGCTACGTCTTCCTTTACATTACAAATTTAGCAATCATTTTCATATTTTTATATTCTATTTTTATTTTTTATTCACTTCTCCTGAATGTATTTCTTACAAGAAGCAATGTTCTTGTCTCTATATTATGAATAATTTTATATTTTAAAAAAAATGTACACCTTGAAATAACAAACATTGTTGACAAGGTTGTTCTATCAAAATGTATATTATTAAAATTTTATTAATTTTATTTCTATATTTTATTGCTTTAACTATAAATAAGTACATGTTTGTTGCATTAAATTTGCATACTTAAATCATAAATCATTGCTGAAAAATGACTACAGTACTCTGATTTGTTTTATAAAAAAATCAACAAAATATACACTAGCATTTTTATCAGAGTATTAATAACTGTTACATATATATATATATATATATATATATATATATATAGAGAGAGAGAGAGAGAGAGAGAGAGAGAGAGATGTGTGTGTACTAAACATAAAAAAAATCGTTGTAAGTTCAAACAGTATCATTCTCGCATTCTAAGTCAAAAAAATAAAAATAGGTACATATATTTATCAATATATATATTATATATATATATATATATATATATATATATATATATATATATATTTATATATATATATATATATATAAATTATTTATTAATCACCAGTTATTATTTTATCACCACCATTAGCTTATTTTTATACATTGTTGGATGAAGACGTTTTAAAAAATTTCCCACTTCAACCAATACAATTTTTTTTTCTCTTCCAATCTATTATGAACAATTTCCTTATATCTATGTAAAAGGTTTAAATATACATGTATTTGCTCACTCTCATTTACTATTCTTTATTATCCTTTAGTCTCATTTGAGCTATTCTGTACACACACACACATATATATATATATATATATATATAAATATATATATATACATATATATATACACGAAGGTCGTTCAATAAGTATAGTAAATTTATTTATCGTTTAATTTATTTAATTAAATAATGTAATTAAATATTTCAATTTAGTTTTTCTTACTTTTTTACCATCCTTATCAAACGACCCTCGTATATTTATCATTTAATTAATATTACCTTAGAGTCTCTTTTGGAATTTTAACAATGTGTTATCTTCAAATAGATAATACAAATTTTTTATTGTTATAAAATAACATATAATATAACAAACAATAATAACTTAAAATTCAGTATACCTCAGTTACCTTAAAAATGAAACACATTGTTAAAATAATGATATAAAATATTCATAATATACAGGTTATAATAATATACTAATGATAAATAATAATCCTGAGGTCTTAACAAAAAAATCATTACGACAAACTAATATTAAAATTATTTAACATTTTCAATTTACTGAAATCATCAGTAATAATACATAGTCATCCAAATTTGGTGTTTAGATTTGTTTGTTTTATTAAAAAGCAACATGTGTATAGAGTGGTGTATAGGGAAACATGTGTATAGTTTCTGTTATTTATTTTTAATAAAACACAAATCTAGGTGTCACATTTGGATGACCCTATACAAATTTATATCGAAATATATGTTGTTTTCTCTATATCAGTATTAACAGCAATCAACTCAACTTCAGTATTTTTTTTAACATATTCGTAAAAATATTAGATGACAATTCTATAATTATTATATTTTTCAAATAGTGCCTGCGTTTTAAATGTAATATTAATCTCATTTATAATAAAATTCAATTAACTGTTTTTCAAGTCAATATTTAATTAATATGAACTTAATTTTATAAACGAAAAAAATATAATCTATTTTTTATTTTTTCGTTAAATGTTCAGTTCTTTATTATTTACAGCATAAAAAAACTCGATAAAGCCTTAAATAACCATTCTAATTAAACTTATATATTGTAATATAATATGTTTTTAAAATTTTCCAAATTTGTATTAAATGAAAAAAATATTTTGTCAGGTTTTATTTTTAATATTGCATGTGGTGTTTTACATTTTTTAATAAACCACCTTGTTTATTAATAAAATATGTAACATTACAAAAGCATTTTTTGATTTAACATATATAATTGTTAACAATATTAATTATTTTTACTTTTTAAAATGTGAATAAAGTAATCAGTTTAATTTTTTGAAGAGTATTTATATATCAGTACTGCATATTTCAAACTCTATATAGTATATTCTGAGTAATTTTATATTTTCTTATCAACACAAATCATTTGTGTATATATTTCTCTAATATTACAGCAATACAGTATAATACTATAATTCAAGGTGTATTTATAAAATGAAAAATATATAGCATGTACACACACATACATACATATATATATATATATATATATATATATATATATATATATATATGTATGTATGTATGTATGTATGTATGTATGTATGTATGTATGTATGTTTATTTTCATATATAATAATTCTGTTTAAAACTTAATACATAATCGTTTTTATGTTTGCACGGAATGAACTCGTATGAAATCATATAATAAATGACTTCATTGATGTGTGCGGTAGAATTTTATTGCGATTTTATTTACTAAATATTATTTTTATTTACCATTTCACTTGTAGAACAATTTATTTACATACAACAAATTGAACGTAACATTTTTCTGGTTGTTCGCGTTAAACTTTTACAATGATTGCAATATAAACGGAGCGATGCCATTAAAATGTAACAAAAGGTAGGGAATGAAAACAGAACGTTTTTGATTATCGCAAGAACATTTTAAAACTAATGGATATCCGCTACGTTTGAGTATTGAACACGACCAGAGAGAGCAACTGCTATCATTTTAAAAACTGCTGCGCTCGACCTAATACGTATCCAATCAACTAAAATCCCCCGTTGATACAAATGGTAAACGGTTTGGGGGTAACCGGCAGTTATATTTCGCGTTTGGGTTAAGTCCACTATAGCACACGCGTCTCACTGACATAGTCTGGTGCGATGCTAGCCGTCATGCGTTTCATTTGTCATCCAAACGGCTCCATCTATTTCCATTTTCTCATACCCTTCGGAAATTTGTTTCTGCGGCCTATGAACTACTGCTGGTAGTTGCTATCTACCGCTTACGTCTCTTATGCCACCGTTTTATCTCCACACAAACAAACTCACTCACACACACACATACACATGTATATACATACATTCACACAAACTTACATACATCCATACATACAGGTATGTATATTTCGTCTGTATACAGTTGCAAATCCGCGATCTCTCTACACCATACTATTTTCATACCATATATTACAGAAAGTTCTGAACTGCAACATTGTGTAGGATTTCACATGTTTACGTTTACGCTTCATTTGACAAATATTGCATATTTTATTTTCAGCAAAAAGTTTCAAACGAAATGAAAACACGTATTTTTCCGAGTTTGTATTAAAAATTTAACACATTATGTACAAATTATCCATTTATTCTCATTTTTTTATAAAATATCAATAGATAAATTCTCTATATTACTTAACATGCATCTTTTATTTAAATCTTCTTCATGACTTTTTAATGGATAAATATTTCAATTATGTTTAACATAAATAAGGTATATTTATTGGAAAATATTTATATTTAGTGTTGTTTTTCACTCGTAAAATATTTTTGAATAAAAAAATATTTGTAAATACAACAAAGAGTGAATAACTTTATTTTTTTCATTATAAAAAATCAGCTTAATTGTTTTTTATAATGCAATTTTTAATTAAGTCAAGAATCAAACATAAAACCTTCCTTGCAGAATACTGAATTAAAAGTAAACACTGAGACCAATTCACGGCATAAAATAAATTTAAATGTCATAAAGATTTTTGTTCCATTAATTAAAAATAAAATATTCGAAATTAATTTTTTATGTCATGAAAATAAATTAAATTATTTTTCACTAAAATATTATAAAACTAAAAGATTAATTTACCACTTTTTTTAATTTATTTTTATAATAAATTCAATAATTTTTGTCTAAAATATATTTTAAATACAATATAGAATATCTTTTTTCAGTTTATGAAGGGAAAATAGTTAAACAACTACTATTAACACATTTTTTATCTAATCGAGTAATGTTAATTGTTTTCATTTTATTTAAGTTTAATAATTTTTATATTCTGTATTTAAAACAAATTACTGAATATTGTATATTTAACTTTAAATTTTTTTGTGAAATTTGTATTTTCAAAAAGAGATATGACGTCTGTACTAAAATATTTTTTTAAAATATCTAATTGGTATTTATATAAAATTATATTCTATTTATACATGTAAAATTAGAAATAAAATTTATTCTTTATAATAAACTTCATTTTAATGATATTCATGTTTTTGAATATACTTATTCTAGTGAATGATTTTTTTTTTTTGAAACATAAAAAATTAAATCTTCATTAAACATCGTCAAAAATGTTATTTTTGATTTTTTAAAATTTAACTCCTGCTTTAAACAATAGACTTTTCCTCAAATAATATCAAAGTTGTTATAATGTAACATTATAAATTGAATATTTATTATAAAATGCAAACTATTGATAACCTATTGTTATCTTTTATCAATAATCATAAATGTTATAAATTTTATCATAAATTAATAAATAAAAATATTCATCAATAATAAAAATCATCAATATAAATAAATTTTATCATAAATCTTTTAACAATAGATTGAAATGATAAACTATTGTTATCTTTTATCATCGTCCACTATTTTTATATTATTGTTATGAAGACAAATTAGGACAATAATAATTGTCTTGTCTAAAGTATTAAAGTATTCAAAAAGAAGTAATTATTGAATACATAAAATTATAATTCATTTACATTAAAATAAATTTTCCACAATATCTAACCAAACATAAAAAAAATAGTATCACATATTAAAAATTAGTAAAAATCCGGAATTATATAATTTCTTTTTTTTTTAAAAAAAAACAGTAAAAAATTAATTAAGTGCAACTCTGACCGAAACGAAAATATTTTTATTCAAATAATTAATAATTTTCCATTGAATTATACGACAAACAACTTTTTGTAATTTTATAAAACCCAATATTCATAAAATAAAAATAAACAAAAATTATCTTAATAAAATGAAATGATTCTTATAATAATATATATTTACTCAACCAGAGCAAACTTCTTAATCTAATTTTCTATTTTATATACGGTAATATTATATTTTTAACGCGAATTATAACTCCAGTTTTCGTCCAGAGTATTATTAACATTTTAGTTCTAATTATTGATTATATGGTGTTGATCTTTCGAATTGATACACTGAGAACTTTACTAAAAATTATATTATATAATGCTATACTTTAATACAAAAGATGTTAAAAAAAGATAAAAATTACAATTTGTAATAAAAGCACTTGTTGGATTAACGTTCTGATATTTAATACAATTTTATTTTATGAGCATATAAAAAATTATAAGAAAATTTGTTTTGTGTTATAATTTTATGTAAAGTTATCAGATTATATATATATATATATATATATTCGTAATCTGTTATAATTTTTTTTAAACTTAACCTTAGAATTAATTATATATCGTCATCTATTACAAAAAGTTTTTAAACAATCAAATAAATAGCATTTCTAAACATGTACTATTACTAATACCAAACATTTCATATCATGTAACATTTATTTACAAAAATTATTCTTAAAAAACTTTTTATCAAACTAGACTATACGTTCATATGTGAAAAATGAATATAAAATTTAATTAGAATAAAAAATAATTTCTATTGTATGATGAGGGGAGGGGTAAATCTGAAGGATAGTAAAGAACAGCAACAAATGATAGTAAGCAAATAAATGTATGTCTGAACTCTTCAATCTCATTTGAATCATCCTATAGAATAATAACACTCAATGCAAAATGTCGAAAAATTTTATTACTTTTTTAATTTTCATGCTATTAAAACTTCTACTCACTATTAGAATGTCTATTAAAAATATCAGTAACATTTATAATTATATTATTATTAAATAACCAGCTGTTCTTATCTGATTTTAATAATAATAAATTTTTTGATGGAAAGAATTGAACAAATATTTTTTTATTTTATCCATTATATAATTTCTATTATTTCTTATTATAGTATTGTATCCTTTAGGAACTTTATTTTATTTCATTCATATAAAGAAATATTAATTTCGATGCAAAAATTTATTTACACATAATTTAATTTCTTCATATGAATTTAATTTTTTGTAAACCAAGTACCACATAACAACTTTAAGGAGATATTCTAGTCTAGACGCACGAATTTTAGGTGTTTTTTCGGGCGCTATAAAAAAAACAACAAATATTTTTACTATCTATTTTTTATCAGTTATTTATTGACATTTTAAGAGTATAAAAAAGCATTATTAAAAACAAAAAAATCAAAATTGAAAAAGGTACAGGCTGGCAAAGTGGGGGCTCGAAAAAAAAAGGTGTCTCCTGGTTGACGTGATTTCAACCCTTCCGGTCATTTGAAACAAATTTTTTTTTGAAATTATTGAAAAAGAAGGTTGTAGTAGTATCCCTGTCTAGGAAAATTTAAAAATTTTTTTTTTTGCAAAATGGCGGTAGTGTGAAAAAAACAGTCATTTTTTGCCCTATTTTTTTCAACTTTCTGAATTTTTTAAAAATTGTAAAAAATAAAATTTTCAAAAAATCCTAGACGAGGAAAATCACTGTTATATTGAGAAGCTCTGTACCAAATTTCAAGTAAATCAGTCCATTAGAACTTGAGATATCACGTCAACCGTGTCGAAAAAAGTAGTTTCGAGAAAAACGTGTTTAAAGTTGATTCGTTCCTGCCAGACCGGATTGGTTGGCGCGTCACAAAAATAGCTATAACTCCGAAAATAATTCGAATTTCGAAAAATCCTCTTAAGGACATATTCTTAAAGGTCTAAACTTTGAAAATATCCAAATAAAAACAATAGATTTTTCGAAATTCTAGACTAGAATACACCCCCTTAAATAAACAAACTGAAATTACAATTCTCCATTTACTTTCCAAACTCTTTTACGAGCTGCTTAATCATTTCACTAGGAATATTCATCCTGAAATGTCTATTTAACCTGAAACGAGCAACCTATCTTTCAATTCTTTCTGTTTCACATTTTCATTATTGAATATTGATCTCCAGTATCCAAACAAAGATCTCACCAAAAACAAATGAACGTTGTTCTTTAACAACTATATTTTAATAATAAATTTTTCTTTTTACAAAATGATTATTTTATAAGTTTTACTTGCATTATTTAAAATATATCTACCCCCAATGAAGAATTATGTTACCAGAATATAATTAGATAAATCAGATTTCTAAAATAATAAATAAATAAATATTTGATAGAATATTTATCATAGAAATAATAAATATTCGAATTAAAATTACATGGAATTGGAAAGATTAATATTTTTTTAATTATAATAATTCTATTATAAAAAAACACAAATTGAACAAATAATCTTTTGAAATAATATTTATTTTATTCAATTTCGATATACACATTTTCGTTTCACTCTTCGATTCTATTAAATTTGAATAACTCGATAATTTTCTCTGTACTTTTATTTTTGTATCAAAAAAATACATTGAATTATTTTATAACGTAAAAAATATGTATTCAAAATTTTACGAGTGCTACAAAAAAATAGAAAAATAATTTTAAGGAATCATATAACTACGATTATAAAAACTTACTCGAACAACTTCATCAATTTTATATGAATTTCTATTGAAATTTCAAATTTATATAAATTTCTCTTGAGATTTTAATGCTTTTCCAACAATAAATTATGTACAAAAAACTATATCTAAGCGCGTACTGTATGTTTTGCATAAAGAAAAAAGTGTAAAATTCAATTAAATCCATTTCATACTACTACTTACTCGATATTTCTCTAGAACCACGACATAAAACTGCATTAAAAAGATTTATAACAAGAATTTAGCATGCAAAATAATCATTTAGATAGGGAATTTAACACCTGAGATTTTTCGCTTACATCTCAAATTTATTATTCACTATATAAAAGCTTAATGAATATTCGATATATTGAATATTTGCATGTACTTACGTTCATGATTATATGAACTAAAACGTCATAATAATTTAAACATAGATTAAATGAAGCAGTTTATCAAACCCAGACGTTGATGTACAACGAAATATTATTTTCTGTATTGTTCGTATTATATTATAAATTATATTTTGAATTGAACGTGTCGGGATATTAATATGATTTCATGTCAAGTTATTTATTTTGCAATATAAATTATGTACGGTATTTATTTTCGTTAATAAGTTTCGTTTCAATTATTAAATATTATTTTATCATTAACAGCCTTTTTCTGTCTAAAGCTAGATAAAGGATTTTTGAAAACTTTTCACTTGTTACATATATATATATATATATATATATATATATATATATATATATATATATATATATGAGAAAAGAAAGCTACTTTAAAGTATTAAAAATTAAAAAAACAGTTTTACCATGGCATTTTTTAATTATTTACGGTTACTAAAATTAATTACAAATATTATTAAATAGATATTTAGATAGACAATTGTAAAAATATGATATATTTAAGCTATTAAAGATCATTTACATTTGATTAAACATAATCAAAATTTATTTTCATTCTTCATTTAAAATTTACATAATTTTTTAATTTTATCAAACTTTTTTTCAGGCAAGTAGTCATATATACTTCAATTTTTTTTTATGTAACTGAAAACCTTTACAACACATATCTTTTTTATTAGTTATATTTTCTTGAATAAAGTTTATCAATATTATATCATTTCTTTATTAAAATATAATACTAAATATATTGTATCATTTTAAAATATCAATCAATTGTATTATTTTTATCAATCTGTTATAATCTAAGTAAATAAATTAAAATTTATTTGTATTTATTCATCAAATATTTTTAAAATAATTGTAATATTACGAGCATTACTAATTATTTTATAAAATTTATTATACTTAATTTAATCCATTTTTAATAAGTAGAATTTTTTTATACTTAAATGTAATTTTTTTATTTTATTTTATGTCAGATTCTCTAGAAATAGAATAACTTTGTTAATAAAATTTTCTTTTTTCTCTAAATTTTGAAATATAATTATTTATGTTTATTTGTTCTCTTAAAAATATTTTATTATTATATACATATATTTTACACATTAATAACATATATGCAGATAATTTTAACACAATTAATTATCATCCCAACATCATAAATTTCCAACAATTTATTCTTCACTTCATTTTCAATCCAATACACATTTTAATAGTCATGTTATCATCATTAAACTGATATGTTATAAAATCTTAAAATTTCTTTTAAAATTTTTAAAATACATCTCTGTAACTATAATGACTGTGACCATGATATAGCTCTCAAAATTTGCAACAGCTTTTATTTAAATAAAATATACAATAAATATTCAGATACTTTTATATCTTGTGGTTTTGAAATGAAAATTCACTTATGATAAAGTGAATTTGCACGATAATGTTTACATTTTTCATTTTTAAAAATTAAACACTGTTTTTAGTAATATGTATCTTAATTTTACTTGAATTTCCTTCTCTAAAACAATTATTGAGGTTAATAATTTTACTAAACACAATATACAAAAAATGTATCATATCTTTTAGTTAAATCTAGTATATTGGTAATATATTTTTGATTTACGAAACTCGAATATCAAAGATAGATGTTTTTCTGACAATTAATATATAAATATATATTTTACACACATACACACACACATATATATATATGTATATATATATATATATATATATATATATAATGTAAATGAAAAAAAGAAATAATATATAATTGATATCAAAAATCATTAACAAAAATACATTTATTCATTATTAACGATATTATTTTGTTGTACAAACGAACCCACACAACGTTCCCAGATATCTCGTACATCAATAATTACAATCTTCCAATCAATCATTACATTTACGTACGCACATTATTTCACACATAACGCGTCTATCGAACACAACAAATAATTGTTATATTTGCGTCGTCAACTTGGCAATACGTGACTTCAGCTTTATGAGATTTTCGCGTGCCGTCATTCGACGAGCCACATCCGCCCATGTTGGCCTTCTAATATACATACAAGCTACCTGCTGTATTAGATATTATTAAAGGGCATTAGACGACCAAAAGTAATATGTTATTCAGACTAAAGCGACGTTTTAACTATCAATCATGCTTCACATGCGACCGCCTACAAGCCGCATGCCCGCAACCCAGAGCAAGAAAACCAACTCGACCATACACTAACAGTCTCAACCAGCCACTTACAAGAACTACCTTCTACACCTCTGTATATCTAGAGTTCATAATGTATAATTGCATGTGTACAAGGGTGTTTTCGAATCGACCGACTTGTAGATCTATATTATAATTAGTATAGATGTGTTACTATAGTTTAACTCGAAACTTTTCTATTGTGAAAGAAAATTACTCATTCCACCATTTTTTTTAAAAAAAACTTACAACATAAATACATTAACATAATTAGATATATCGTATAAACTTAAGGGTAAAATAAGAAACAATGTACAACTACACCCCTAATTAACGTATATATATATATATATATATATATATATATATATATATATATATATATATATATATATATATATATAAATAATCCAAATAAATGTAAAAACTTGACATAGTAGAGAAAAACACATACATACATGTATATATGAATGACCCTATACATACATCTATACTTTAGAGAAAATTCAATCAAAACTTTCACTCAATAAATTTATTCCACGATTAATTTTTATGAAATTCATACACACACTTAAAATTTTTATAAATGATATATATATATATATATATATATATATATATATATATATATATATATATACACGTACATACATACGAGAGTCGTTTGATAAGTATGGTAAAAAAGTAAAAAAAACTAAATTGAAAAAATTAATTAAATTAAACAATAAATAAATTTACCAATCCTATCAAACGACCCAAGAATATAGTTTTATGGTGGTATTTGTATACAGTTGTTCAAAATTAAAAATTAATAATAATCAAAGGCTTAACTTTAATAAAAGGAAAAATACAACAATTGTTGTGAAAAACATGTGAAATATCTAATGGAGGTTCTATGGTTAAAATAATCTATAGAAAGTAGTTGGTTAGATTTTGTGTCAGAAATTTCAACCTCGAAGATGACTCACACTCTGGAGAACCATTTGATATTAATGAGGATATAGTTCGAATGAAAATAAGAAAAACCCACAGTAACAGATATTGAACATGCATGTGTATTGGGGATACCAAAATCAATAGTACATATCTACGTACTTGCAGAAGGTGAATATGGTAAGCAGGTAAAATGTATGGGTTCTTCGTCTTTTTTCTAAAAAAAAATTTCTGGAAAGTGTCAGGATATATATCGTTACTCGGTCTGTAAAAATAACTTTTTTCTGCGTTATTTAATTACTGCCGGTGATAAATGAAGACTTTATAATAATGTTTAAAGAAAAAGAAATTCATCTAAATTTGATTTGTAATCTGTGTGCTATCTTAAAAACTAAATTACACCTAAAAAATCAATGCTTTGCATTTAATTACGAAGATTTTTTTTATAAAATGATGTTTTTATGAAACCCTTATGCTGCACAAACTGCAACCAAAAAAAAGCAGTAATTTATAAAAAAAAGCCACTCCCACATCAACATCCGTAGAGTTGTGTTTCATCAAGATAATACGAGACACATATTACAATTAACACGCAGAGGAAGTTAAGGAACTTCTATAGGGATATTATAAATCATCAATCTTCTTTACCTTATATTATGCCATCAAACTATTAGCTATTCTCTTCCCTTCAATAATTTTTTAAGAGAAAAAAAATGTATAAATGATAACAAAGAGTATCTGGACCATGTTTTAAAATTGAAATTTGAGAAAATCTTCAGAGATTACGTTAACAATTTGTCAAAATGATGAGAAGATAGAATTAAAAATAATTCAAATTCTATATTTGATTAAAAATCAAAATAACTGTATACATATATATATATATATATATATATATATATATATATATATATATATATATAATCATATCAGCTCAATGCTGGACTGAACCCTTATTAAATATTATCATTCATTAATAATCATTCATTAAATATTATCATAATTAATACTTGGTTCAACTCATAGAGTTGACCAGACAAATTAGTGATATGTGTATATATATATATATATATATATATATATATATATATATATATATATATATATATGTACATAGTTTTTCAAAAATAATTTGAAGTTTAAGCCCTCATATATTTGTATTTCTTAATAAAAAAAAAGTTAATTAAGTTATATTTATAACAAATGTATACAATACAAAAAGTATTGCATTTATGTATTCTATGTATTCTTTATTAAACAATACATTTTTTCAAAAAAGTAATCTATTTCAAAATAATGCAATCTTTTAATAATATAATATTTATCATTAATCACAATTACTTTTCATATCTCTAACAAATTTCATTAATTTATTATCTTCAACAAATTTCAAAGCTCTATGCACAATCTTTAACAACTTTAAAAATTATAACTAAAATTACTATCTTAATAAAAAATGACATGTCTTAAACTAATTTAAATTACTTATTTATTTTGTTAATAATTTATATATTATTGTTATGTATAAAATATTTCACATCCAGTTTGCATTTTATTCTCGTATCAAAATTAAAAATAATAATTTAAAAACTTTTTATAGTTCTTAAAATTATAACAAATACATAAGAGAAGAAAATGTTGATATACGAAAATGAATAATAGGTATTTAATATTTAATCAAACGGAAATAAACTATTAAAAAAGTGAAATTTAAATAACCTATAGAACTTCTTCTTAGACAGATTAATTTATTTGCATACTTAATTTTCATATTAATCTAGACGTATACGTTAATTTTATACTTAATAACTTTGAAAACTACTTTTACAAAAACCTATAATATATATATATATATATATATATATATATATATATATATATATTATATATATATATATATTTATATATATATATGTTATAAATATAAACTGAATTCAATTATTATTTCAAATTTGAAACTTTCAAATAATACTAAAAATTAAAAAGTAATTTTTAACTGATATACAATATTTTTTGTTAGTTTTAAATGAATAAAAAATATGATTAAATAAAATACTTTCATACAAATGAACTATTATTTCAACACCGCAAGATATTGAAAAATATTCAATAATTATTTATTATTCATTTTTTAATTTAGACTTTTCTGATGTATATAGAATTTCCATCGAATTACACATCAGTTTGTCAACAAAGTGAACAATAAATAACTGCTGAACATTATTTAATATCTTGTGATGTTGGAATAATAATTCATTTGTATGAAAGTGAATTCGCCAATGACAATACAAATATTGACAAATATCTTTTTTAAAATACAATATATTATTATTCTACCGTAAAAATATGTTCAATAAGAAATATTATATAATTATTTTAATACTTTCACTAGACATTATTTTATAAGCATACAAATATTTTTACAAAAACACAAAATTGCGGTTGGTAAAAAAATTTGAAAAGCGTAACAGTATAACAAACAGATCAAAGCTTGGTCATAATAGCATAGCACATTCGATAGAAAGTATCGAATTCGTACGTAAGTGTCTAGTAGAAGACCCAAACACCGCAAAAAGACATGGTGCGCAGGAATTGAGACTTTCTCGGTATGTTGTGTGAAACTTAAGGAAGAGAGATTTATTTTTATTCTCGTATAAAATTCAATTGACGAAGAAACTTTAACCCCATAGACCATTTGCTATTATCTACGTACAGCAAAAGTATGTTACAATTGATCGTGAAATTTAACTAAAAGCATCATAAATAATTTGACATTTCGACTTCAGTAGCTATGTAAATAACCAGGATAACAGATTATAAGCTACTGAGAATCCAATTGATACTATCAACTTTTTTATCTATATAGAATGACTATTTGATAAGATATATAGGCTGAAAATGTCATCAACCAATTTTTTTTTTCGAAAACTGCGAGATATGCTGTTAATTTGATGGTAGTGCTACTATAGCATGATTTACCACTTTTTGTAAACATAAATTGAATAGTTAAATCTTATTGATGAATAATTCTAAGACAACAATATTGCAGTGTTACTATAGATTTTCTTTGATAAATAATCTCTATATCCAACAATTGTGATTGATCGCCAAGATCACCGAATTTAACCACACCATATTTCTTTTCATATAACTACAAAAAAATATCTACTCCAACAAATCATAAGCAATTAAACAGTTAAAGAAAATTATTCAGGGTATAAGTATTGAAATGTGGAAAAAGAAATATGACTAAAAGAACACGAAATTATGTTGTAATTAGAGGAGGTCATTTGGTCAATATTATATTCTATACATAATTTTCACATGACTTAATAAACAATATATATTAAGAAAATTACCGTAATTTACTTTATTTAGATTTTATTTAAAATAAAGTTCAGTTTTTACCTACTCAACCTTTATATATATATATATATATATATATATATATGCAGAACAAAACATGCAACTAGTATAAAAAGTAATATGCATGTTGTTATCAAACACGAATTTTTAATTTTTGATATGAGTTTTAATAATATTTGCAACAAATAATTTAAATAAAATGTTTATACTTTAAATTTATAAAAAAATATTTTCACTCAATCATTTACATTTCATAATATTCATTAATTTAATGTAACTTTTTTGAATAAAACAACATTATCTGATACATTTCGTTCCATTTTTTGATAATAATTATATTAAGTGTTTTTAATTTAACTTATTAGATTAAAAAATAATTAAAAATTGCGTACAGTACTCACCAACACATTTTATACTGAAAATGAACAAGAATAAATTGCTTATATATTTCGTTTCATACTGTGTGCTTTGCATACTATGCAACATCCCTTTGTATATTTCTTTTTACATCCCGAACTAATAATTTTACCATGTTCAATGAAAGTCTTCCCCGTACAGTCGTTCCGTACGCATTCGGATACTTAGAGACCCTTTGTTTATATTATTGGTAGCGTTATTACTGAACATTCTTTCTATTTATTTATAGTCTGTAAACAATTCTAACCTATTTTATTCAGTTCTACAAAAATACAAACCTAACATAGTTTACTGAATTTAGGTTTATGCATATGTAGTAATATTTGTATTGCTATATCAGTTCGTAATATATTTTTATTTAAATTTCAAATTCATAATTTGTATCTAAAAATAATACTCATTTATAATTTATACTAATCTATGTTGAATTGCAAAAAATATTTTTGTGCAAATATTTTTCTATTTT
>CP092089.1:5475125-5500125 GCA_029203775.1 Neoneuromus ignobilis | reverse complement strand
TTTGAAATAAATCATTGCAATCGTATTCGAGATATTTTAATCACCGGTTTTGAAAATACGATTTTCAGAAAAAATGGGTCCAATTTCAAAACTGCAATAGTTTTCACAGTAAACCTACTCCAAATATTCGAGCAGAGTGTATAATTTAATTGCTTATATTTCCATCAATTTTAGTCAGATTAATTTGAAACTTTTAAAAAATATTCTCCAGATGTTATACTTATACAAAACCCAAAAATCGAATTTTTCTCTTTTCTGACTGAGCATGACAATATTTTTTTTAAAAAAAGATTTCATATTTTTTTAAAAATATATCACTACTCCAAACAAGATGATTATAGTAATATGTTCGATAATAAATTATTGTTTACTTTTATTTAGCTTACATCTATTTTAATAAAGTTATTATTATCTTCAAAACACAAACATATTTAGATATTATTTCTATCAAAATACATAAATGCCTAAAAACTTAAAATAAATAATTGTTTAATATTAGGTTGGCAAATATCTCCCTTCCGCCTTCTGGTCTTTTGAATTTCGCAGCTATGTACAAAAAAAAAAAAAAAGCGGAAGGGAGATACTTGCCAACCTAATATTAATTAAAAAAATTGACGTCATTAATACATAGATTTATTTTTACAAAAGTAAATTTAATTATAGAAAAAAATGTCATTTATATTTTTATTATAAGGTGTATTTTCCGAACAATTAAATTGAATTATTATTTTTTTAAAAAGCACAAATAATGAATTTTCTTGGAATTTTTTTTATAAAATTTATTTACACCTAATAGATAAAATTTACCAAATCCATTATAATAAATCTTGTTTTACAACTAATTTTAATTAATGATTTCTAACATAAAGTGTACTTGAATTTAATAAAACATATTGAAGTGAAGTAGTCAATATTAAAATGTCTTAAAAAATAATTCTTATTTAAATATTAAAATATTCATTTTTATATACATAATATATATATATATATATATATATATATATATATGTATTCGTATATATTTATATGCATTAATATATAAGTGTACCAGTAAAATGGGTATTTTTCCAATTTCATCTTTTTATAATACATTTAATTAAAATGTCTGTTTCATCAGCATTCCCATTATTTCTTTGTGCATTAAAGTCATTATTAAATATATCATCTACAATATACCATTCATCAATATTACTTTTTAATTATTTTATTTTTCAATTTCTTTAAATAATAATATTGTTTATCTTTATTTTAACAAAACATCATTGAGGTTTTTATTTAATTTCACTTTAGAAATGTGCATGTAACTATGTGTATATACAATATATATATGTTTGTGTTTGTATGTGTATACTTTATATATATATATATATAAAGTATACACATACATATATATTTGTGTTCACAAAATTGCGTGGCGTGATTAATTCGAAGTTATCAAAGAATCCATCATGTAGGCTTGAGCATGTTTTGAGGAAACAAGCACAGTAAGCTTTTGCAAACAGATAGACTGCAGGACATGTTGCGTGCAATTAAATGAGATTTTTTCCTTCTAAGAGCGGCATATTACCGAACACAGGAAAACAATTTAATTAAGGTCCTTACAAAAATATTGATTTCATACACTTGGTGTTATATTATTTCGTTATATTTAGATTTCCCAAATGAATTTTTCTTTAACATTTCGTCGTGTAACGTAACACATCGTTATATAAACTCTTTTTAATTAATATTACACAAATTTAATTACGTTTTTCAACATAAAATTAATAACCTTATTTATAAAAGTGATTTGAATTAGTTAATTTACAATTTGACATAAAACACAAGATGTCTTGCTATACTCTTTATTTATAAAAGAATATCATATTATTTTAATAAGTAAATTAAACTCTATAACACAATTTGAATACATTTTTTCAAGAATATTTTAACTACGTATTCTTTTAAAAAATCAATGTTACTTTCCTATAATCATTTAACATTCACTACGTGTATTTTAATTGTGAATAATTCACTTTCAACAAACGAACTCTCATCTCAATATCATAAGATGTTAAGAGTGCTCAATATTTATTGTATTCACAAGTACTGTTCACTTTTTCAATGATGATGCAATAATTACTAGTGCTTTATTATAATTTATAATACATGTATTTATATACAATGGTTATAACACATATGTGCATCAGCTTATGAATAAAAAAAGTAAACAATAAATAATTATTCAACACTTTTTCAATATTCTTATGGGGTTGAAATGATAGTTCATTTATGTGAAACAGTTATCCATTTTGAAAATATATTTTTACAAATAAAATTACATGCAACATGTATATATATATATATATATATGAGTGTGTATATATATATATATATATAATATATATATATATATATATATATATATATATATATATATATATATATTAGGTTGGCAAGTATCTCCCTTCCGCTTTTTTTTTTTTTTTTTTTGTACATAGCTGCGAAATTCAAAAGACCAGAAGGCGGAAGGGAGATATTTGCCAACCTAATATATATATATATGTATGTGTTTTAACAAGCAACTTATTATAAAATCGAATTTTATAAACTTTTTTAATGTATTTATATTATTTAATTTCGTAATTGTAAAATATTTAGATTTAAATTAGTAAAATATAAAAATAGATATTTTTTATAAATTTTTAATAAAAATATATTAATATTACACTATAATATTTTTTTTATTTTTTCAAACATAATATTTTACTAAATTTTCCCATGATATTTTCTAATAATTAATACAATTATATTTTTTCATAATTATACAGTAAGATTACGAGAATTATCAAAAAAAAAACTAGTTATTCAAAAAAATCTCTATTGTGTAGCTACAATAGTTTTCAAAAATTAATCGTTCTTTCAAAAACATAAATAACAGCAGAAATTTTATTTGAGTGAAATGAAAATATTCATAAAAAGGTATTCTCTTTCTTTATACATGTGTAATATATATATATATATATATATATATATATATATATATATATATATATATATATATATATATATATATATAATTGAGAAAAATTTTATCACTTGGAGTAACAAATTTTTAAAACATCCTCAACCACAGATAGATTAAAGCTACTATTGATTACATATCATCATCATCAGCTTCTTTCTATCTATTGCTTTGTTAATCTTCCTCCACCCCTTGAAAAATTTATATCTACTTCGACCGATCTAATACTTCTCTTTTAATTCATTTCGATTAATTTTTTTACATCTCTTTCTCATCTATGAATTTTTTTCCAGGTCCTTATATATCTATGGTCTCAATGAATAGCTTTCATTATATATCAGTAATCCTGTCTTCTTGATATATAATCAGCCCATTTTTATTTTAGAATTTTTACTTTTACTACACACATCCATTACTTTCATTTTTATTCTAATCTATTCAGTTCTCTTTCCACAAGAAAAATAATTATACCGATTATTTTTCCGAAAATAAGGATAAAATCAAAAAGACGTTTCACCAACCTCCCTCTCTCTTTCTCTTTATATATATATATATATATTATATGTATATGCATGTATGTAAATTTCAAAAAATAAAACAAAAAAATAATAGGACATTAGTATCTTATAGATATTTATAGTAAATAACCAATAAAATATTATTTTTATAATATGAAATCAAATAACAATTTAACACAAAACTATTAAATTTCTTAATTATTTCATTTATATAAAATAAAATTAATCAAATATGTAACGAGAACAAACCGAATTAAAATATTATATTATTTAATATTCTGCTCACAAAATTTTAAAAAAATATACGTCATCATGTTATAAAATGTAAATGAATAGTTTTTATCTAGCTTTTAAAATAAAGATATCTAACAAAACTACAATAATATACTATATACAATGTTAATTTTTTTTATATGTGTACTTTAGTTTTATTTTTACAGTCGCTATCCTTTCTATTATAAAATGTTAAACGCATGAAAATATTCACTGCACTTTTCGAAATTAAATTTTTAGAGGGAAAAAACACAATACCAGGTGCAAAATAATTTTTACTGCACGTGTCATTTTTAATTAACTTGTACGAATCATATTTTATTTACTAATATCATGTTCTTTGTTTATTTATATACATTTATACAAATGTGCATGCTCTTTTTCTCTCTTACATACTAAATTTCATAAATACAATTACACAAATTCACATATATATAGAATCATTCAAATGTGAAACCCAGATTTGTGTTTTATTAAAAAGAAACATGTGTATAGGGAAATATATGTAGTTTCTTTTTAATAAAACAAAACACAAATCACATTTGGATGATCACATTTGGATGATATATATATATATATATATATATATATATATATATATATATATATATATATATATATATATATATATATATATATATATATATATATATATATATGTATATACCAGTATATAATCATTATCAATCTATTTCTATCCACTACTGGATAAATACCTCCCCCTAAACTTTTTACTTCGACCAACCTATTGCTTTTTTGTTCCATTCCAACGAATTTTTTATGCCTCTTTCCCATTTATCATGGGCATTGTTAAATATCTCAATTCCTAATTAATAATATTTCTTATCTATCATATAATAGTCTTACTCTATGATCGGCCAATTTTTATTGAACTTCTCACTTTGCTATAACATCTGTAACTTTTGTTTTCTCTCTGATCCATTCAATTTTCTCTTTCTCTTTTCTTATATATATATATATATATATATATATATATATATATATATATATATATGGACCGTTTATTTTGAAAGTGGTGTAAGTCTATTTTTTAAAAAATAAGATATCACGTAATTTATGCTTAATTTAGTGTAAACTTTTTATTTATAACTAGTTAGTATTTAATTTCTTAAAAAATGCCAATGCTTTGTTGAATTTAAAATTGGCCGATAAAAGAAATTGCGTAGCCATTGATTATGAATGTGGTGTAAATCCAAATTCCATAGAAATCCCAATAAATACTTTGCCTGTTCTTTTGATTTAAAAAAAGCCTTACTCTATTCAAAATTATCTGTTTCAATCGCATATTATAAGCGAAATATGTATGTTTTAGACGAGGGTTTTCACAATTTCCACAACAATAAAGTTAATATGTATGTATAAGACGAAACTACTGCTTCCAGGGGATCGCAAGAAATAGCTTCTTGCTGTTTGAGACATTTACAAAATGTAACGACTCAAAGTCATGTTATTGCATATAATGATATGTGTACTGGACACAATCGAAATTTATAAATGGCATTGGTGTAGTTGAGGGTTGTCCAGTCTTTGGAAAATAACATTGAAGTAATTGATCATAAATTTTTACTCTCCGGGCATTCGTATGTTCCAAACGATGCAGATTTTGATATCATAGAAATGTAATTACGAAAAAAGAATTTTCTGTACACACCACAGGATTATTATGATGTTATAAAACAATGTAGACAACATAATAAATTTATTTTACACGAAATGAAACGAGAGAATTTCGTTTCAACAAAAAATCTACAAAACGCAATTAAAAAACAGATAAGAAGAAACACTAATGGAGAAAAGGTAAATTGGTTGGAAATATGTTGGATGAGGTTTTGCAAAAGTGCACCGTATACTATTTTATATAAAACATCAATGGAGGACACAGAATTTAAGACTTTAGATTTATCACCTACATGTCAGGGAAGACCGCCAAAATTTGAAGAAATCGCCCTGGCACCTTTGTATCACGATGCCAGGCCTATTACATACGAAAAATATAAGGATATGGAGCAGTTATTACCTTATATACCTCCTGTGTATCATGAATATTTCAAAACACTGCCACGTGAAGAGCATAAATAAATAATACCAATATCTTACGTTAAGTTTAACAATATATAAATATAATCAACGTTCAAAATAAAAAATACTACTCCTATTTTATTTCTTATTATTATTTATAAACAAAATTGGATTAATACGAAATATATTTTAAGTGATATTTAATTTTTCAAAATCGAAATTAAATGATTTTTGCAATTGACTAATTATGAAAGTGGTGTAAGTGCATTTCTAGCGCGTAAATATACATTATTTTAGTTAAATTCGCCTAAAAGAAATTTATATAATCAAATTATATATTGATAAATTAGTAGAAACATTTCCAGACTCGACATAATTAACCTATATTTTGAAATTGACAAATATGCTAACCTTTAATTTTCTTGAAACAACAGAAAATGGACTTGCACCACTTTCTAAATAAAAGGTCCATATATATATATATATATATATATATATATATATATATATATATATATATATATATATATATATAATAGTTATTTTAAATAAAAAAAATATTAATCACTATTTTTCTTATTACCTTACACATTTTAGTTGTAATTTATTTTGTCATGTAGTATTCTTTAAATTTGTACTTTCCACACTTCTAATTCTCTAATGAAGTTGATTGATAAAAGATATGTTTTATTATAAATAAATCTATTTTTATTTTATATTATTAATTTCAAATTCCTTTTTCTCTTAATGTATTATATAAAATTGCATTTTATGCATCGTTAAGTTTGAAGCAAATCATGTACATATTTCAATATTTAATTTTACAAAAATTCAAAATAAAATATCAATTTAATTTTTAAAAAAATTCAAATTATAAAATAAAATAAAGAACGTATGTTGATTATTTTTTTTAAAAAAAATTACAATAATCTAATAAACTTATCTAATTTCTAAATTTGAATTTTTAAGACCAATATATTCAAATTATGTAAAATATTAGGTTGGCAAGTATCTCCCTTCCGCTTTTTTTTTTGTACAAAGCTGCGAAATTCAAAAGACTAGAAGGCGGAAGGGAGATATTTGCCAACCTAATATTACATAAAACAAATTGAACTCTATCAAAATATAGGTAAATAAGTTTGGTGTTAACATTTTTCTACCTTTTTATATAATTTTAGTATTAAAGAGTTTCTTTATTTTTTATAATTATCAAAATATTTTTTGTATACATGAACGAATAGTGTTTGTAATAGGAAATTTTGTTTATATGTTTATATATATATATATACGTGTATAGGTTTGTATATTTGTGTATTAACGAATGAAAATAATAGGTACTTTTCTGTTTATAATAATTACAAATTATTTCTAAATAAAGAATGAAAAAACACAACAACAAAGTGTGTTATTTGACTAACGTATGTATCTTACGTTCGTTAATGGGATATAATATTAAAGTTACACAAAGTAGTTTATTATCGAATCCATTGTCATTTCACATCAAAAAGAGGTAACCTTTTTAAGAAGATACTGAACTGGTAAATACGACACCTTATAAATATCTTAACAAAAAGAACACCTGCGTTCTTTCATTATAGACCCTTTTCAAATCCAAAATGAAAAAGGAGCTTTTAAACTTGTTCATATATCAAAAAATGGCCTTGATTTCGAGCCGTGTCTTGCGTAGAAAATCGATGGTTGAGCGTTATCGCAAAAATCATGCGAAATTCTCATTACTGCAACAACAATTTTTCATTGCGAAAATAATACCATATATTTGTGTTAAGGACACTATCATATTTTACATTTTGTCAAAACGGTGCTTCGTTTTCAAGTCTTATAATAGATGTTCACACATTTTATACAAAATATAAATATATATATATATATATATATATATATATATATATATATATATATATATATTATATGTGCATGAATATGTATTTTATGTGTATGTATATGTATTTATAAATTATATACATACAAATGTACTTAAATTATGTTTAACACATGAAATAAAAACAGTATACATTATAACAATGTGATATATATATATATATATATATATATATATATATATATATATATATTTGTCGTGCATTTTAATATATTATTTATGACAATAACAAAAACTAAATGGACCTTAATTCATTAAACCATTATCCGAATTTAATGTAATTTATTTTTTCCTAAAAATGTCCGTGCTTTTAACAGTATATCTTTGATTATCAAAGAAAATATTATCTGAATTATGTTTCATATTTTTTTAAAAAATAAATGTAGATAAATGTTATTTACTTTATCTATTTTCTTACTTATAAGCACAAAAATAAGCTATATTGATATTTTGTTTAAATACATAAATCAAGACGATTTTAAATTCAGTAATATGAATATAACATAATAGCAATTATTACAATGAAAAAATAATAAGTAATACAAGTTAATAAAAATATTTTTTTAACCAAATTCAGTAAATTAATTGCTAAGTTCGTTTTCTCTTATTCCATCTTATATATATATTTTTTCGAGAACAGGTGTTCTTGAACCGAAATCTAACTTCTCTGATATTTCTAGTCTGAGTCTACGGTTGTTTTGTTTCTTTCGGTTGGCTAAACTCAGAAAAAGTTTCAAAAAACCTGAGTGAATTTTTCCAAGTATTATATAAAAAGAAAAAAACTCTCCCCTTCTCTCAAAAGAAAACTCTTTTAATATAAGAAGATATTTAAATAATTTTAAATATTGACGTTTTGTGTTTATAATATAACAATATATTTTATAAGCTCATCTGTAATCATTTCTTAACCAAAATAGTTGAAAATTACTATATATTACGAAAGAAAATTTTAATCATTGAAACGTTCATATTTTATAAACAAATATTTTTATTGTAAACAATAAACCTTTTTACTTCTTATTTCCATTGTAATTTAATAATATAATTAAACATTTTATGTTTACTTTTATTTTATTAACAAACAGTATTTAAAATACCTCTATTAGAAAATATTTCATTAATAATTCCTATACTTAATACAAATTAAAATTCAAATAGTTTTCATAAGTAATTATAAAATTCTATTAATTTCTTATAATTTCTACAATAACTAATTGAACTGAATTTTAATTCTACTTCACAATTCAATTCTAAAATAACTTATGTTAATAATAGTTAATTCATTTAACCGTGTTAACATTTAAAATGAAAATAATATTAAATAGTAATTCTAAAATAAATCTGTGTAATAAATCACTTAATATATTTTTAATTTAACATTCAACAGAATATTTTTTTAAAGAGCTTTTTAAAATTAATACTCAATTTTTTTTAAAAAAGAAATTAAATATCATTTAATACACATTTACTGTATACAAAAAACAAATATTATAAAGTAATTAAAAATTTCAAAATAAACTTTGTATAAAATAATTTAATCGATATTTTAAAGGTTATAAACGTCGAAGAAACTCACTGCTTAAACAAAAAAGAAACCTTTTTCTCCCAATGACGTTTATATAAACTTGGCCGGTTTCAACTTACAAGCAATCGCTCAATGTAAATCTACGCGTTGTTTCAAAATGACTCAATTGAGAGCCTTAACAGTGAAAAGTTTCAACAAACTTCGTTACTAAATCGAAACGGTAGATTAAATTGTTTTCAAAGATGATATCGACTAATTTTCTTCAAGTATCTAACATTGAATCGATAGCTACTTTATCTAATATCAATACTAGTCAATACAAGTGTACTTTCAGCTTTCACTAAACTTTTGTTACATTTCATTTCAACTACCTAATTCGTGTTTCTTACGATACTAGTAGTACTTAGTTCTGTTTGAAATCGAATCTGTTTCATTTATTTTTATGATATGATGTATTCGTTTATATTTAGATTCTCAAAAAAGAATTTCTAAATGACGATTTAACTTAAAATATTGGTTATGTTTTTATTTTAATAATTTTTTCACATTCTATTTCCATGAAATATTCCTAACATATAAAACAAAATGCCTTACACAAATTCTTAGTTAAATCATTATACAATACTTGAATTGAAACATTGTTGTTTTTATGGAATAATTTATAATAATACTCGTAGTTTAGTTACTATTACTTATAATTTAATTTGAAATTTACTCGGTTAATATTTCCATATGAAAATCATGTTAAAATAATATTTAATGTTTGTATAAAACAAATATTTTCTTTTATTATTTCTAGTAAAAACGTACTTTTTTCTTATGTATATTGTATATGATTTAATTTATAAATTATTAATTTGAAACATTATTTAATACTTTTTCTATTAAACAATCAATAAACATACAATATTCACTTGAAATATACCAGTCATAAAATCAAAATTTGTACATTTATATACATACAAAGTGAAAAAGGTAAACGCACTTAATATTTTATATATTATTGTAGATATAAAAAATGTATTTACAAATCAATTGGTCATTAGTTGTGAAAATAATATTAAAAAGTAATGTGTTTACTCATAGCAAATGGATTTATGTTGTTTATTAATCAATGTTTTTCCCATATATCGGTTGTGTAAAAATTTACCCTATTTTATAAACATAAATTATATATAATTTATCAATTTAAAAAACGTCATTTTTCATAAACAATCTTACAAAAAATTATTCTACGATCAAGATTTCATTTAATTTATATTCAACGACTTATCTTTCCTTATTGATTTTTTCAAGTGTGAAAATTTATCTGAATAAACATAAAAAGTTTAACAATAACGCATTTATCTTGTTATACAATTTCGAGTTCCAAAAGGTTGACAGACACTTGTATTCGCCAATAAAGAAGCTTTTCATGGTCAGAACGGTGTGTGTTCTACACATAAATCTAACCACATCTTTTGTGCGGGTCTGACTACATCCGGTTATGCGTTGTACATGTAAACAACATATGCAAGTATTGTCTTCCGCCGGCGTGTTGAACGTAGTTACACGAAATTAACTTAATGCGTTAAAACAAGACTTTGTTGTAACCAACGACTTATGAATATGAATAACACATACGAGACTTAAATAATAGCACAATTTATGTGTGTGTATACAAAGTTAGTTCAGTTCAAGTGACACGTTTTGAAAATGTATGATGTTTTTGTGTGTAATAAAGATAAATCAGTAATTTATCGATTTTCGACACGGATTTTAATGTAGACAGCTCATTAATAATTCACACTGCTTGTAATTGAAATGATTTGATAAGCTTGTTGCTAAGTTAATCATACGTAAATTATAAATTATATGTAATTATATACGTGCATGAATAAATGAACGAATTCTAGAATTTCGTCATTGGAAACACGGGTACTTTCTGAATTATGTTACTTGACATGAAAATAGTTAATTCGGTATTGTTATCTGCACGAAAATTGAAAATATTAAACCAAAAATTAAATGAATATATTTATATTTGATTAATTAACTTATTTAAATGACTATTTATGACTGTAAACTGTTAAAAATTAATTAATATAAAAATAAGTTTTTTTTATAATGTAGAGTGATCCAAATGAGACTGAATGATAAGTAAATAAGTAAATGTATATCTAAACCATTTAGTTCTATTTATACCACTCTATATATATATAATATTAGTTGAATATTTACAACTTTTTACTTAAAAAAATAAGGCATTGGATAACTCAAATTAAAACGTTTTACGAAAAATCTTCATCCAATTATAATAGACTAATAATGATAATGAAAACTTTAATAAATACAATATTAATTTAACGAATACATAATTCATGCATAGTATTTAGTAAAATATGCTTTCGATTCACAAAGTTGATACGAATTTAAAAAAGGTACCAGAGCAATAAATTGTTAAAAAAATATTTGCAATATGTTTGAAAATGAGTTCTGAACGTACATGTAAAGTTTGGTTTCGAAAATTCCGTTCTAGTAACCTTTATTTAGATTATAGACTTCGTTCTAGAAAATATTTAGCCATTGGGTAACATTTGGAAACAGATGTTAGCCAAAAATCCATCATATATTTCATAAGAATTTACAGATAGACGTAAATTCGAATTCATCATATAACAATTCTGAATTATTTAAAAAACTTAACAATTTTCATTTCTTGTTTAGTAAATTAATTATTTTTAAAACAGATTATAACAGAAAATTAACATCCATTTTTTATTATTGATCAACAAAAAGTGAAATTTCATTGGAAAATACAATAATCAACGTATACTGAAATAAAATGGATCTTTACCATTGATTAAAATGCAAGGGCATAATGTATTTGAAATTTTTAAAACTTGATTAAAGTTTTAATTCAGATTACTAATACCAACAATTAACTTAACTAAAAGAGTACTGCATTGGAAAAGAAAAAAAATTGATAAACACTGAATTAATTTAAGACTATATTTGGCTATTTGCATCCTAAAAAAGTAAAGAATTTTGATCGGTAAACCCTTACACATTTTCCATTTTGGCCCGATCTGGTATCTTGTAATTGCTATATGTTCTAATTTTCACAAAATTACTTTAATATAAAAAAATTAAATATATTTTATATATAAATAACAATAAATTGATGACTATATCAAAACCAATATCCTTTTATGAAGATAAAAAAAAATAATCTTCCTAAAAGATTAAACACAGTAATAATAAATAATTAGAATTATCTAATCGATTAAATAAAAAATAATTCTATTTCATATATTAAATCCCAAAAGACTGCCACCAACTCGTATTAAATATTTTGATATTTTAACTCTACGCTAATTCACAATAAAAAATTAATTATTTAAATACTGATTAAATTATTATATACGTACGACATTAAATGTATTTACATCGTTATTCACTTTAGTCACTTCAATAAATCTATAGCATATTCGTTAAATAAAATTTATTGTACATTAAAAATGTAATATTTTCGAAAAAAGTCAAGTAGAATATGTATTCATGGATATAATGGTTCTTTTATAACATATACACTTTTGTAAGAACTTAATTTACATATTCTCAATGAGAAATCGTAAGCATATCCTTTCATCTTTTATTTTGGACAAAAACAACTTGAATATATTTTAGAATATAAACATAGAACAGACACACACACACACACTATATATATATATATATATATATATATATATATATATATATATAATTCTGTATTTTACATAAATTTCCTTTATTTATATTCTATTTATATTAAAATTCGTTTCTTTAATTTTTATTGAAATTGATATAAATTCAATTTTAAACAGCAGACACGCAAATTTTCTACAAATGGGTTTTCTTAAAATAATTCATTATAATTAATAATGATTTCTATTAAAATTACATATTATAAACTCCTTATAAATAATATTTTTATCAATAAATATATATATATATATATATATATATATATGATAAATTAATTATATTTATTCATTTCATTAAAAAATATAAGCATATTTCCACATTTATAGGTTCTTTATTCTGTATTTAAATGAACATTCCCCTTACTGTAACTATTAAATCAACCCGATATCAAAATGCAAACATGAGTAATGAAGGAAACATTTAGCTCGTGACGAAATTCAACTAAAAATTGCCAATTAATTAATCGTTCTCAATTACGTAATTATACCTAACCCTATATATTACATACTCAACATTACCTTTAACTTCATTACATTTAGGTCCAAAGCATTTCTCTTATATTCTATAGACCATTAATCCAAATAAAGTTATTTCACAAATTATGATTGCCAACGACATTGGTAGCAAATAGTAATTTTCGGGTGGTGACATTAGGCTAGAGTGGACAGCTTAATTGGGCTTTCAATTATGAATAAGTTAAAGTGGTGACGGGGATACACGAAGTTATCGTCGACGAATATCGTGTCAACTCCAACTGACGTTATTGACTATAGCAGTGGAAATTGCGATAGAGGAGCAAGAAAATTTTGTACGTCGATGAATAAGATATAAGTATTTCACTCTGCTTTCAATCATTCAAACGATTTATTTGTATTTGCATTCTAGTTTTTTTAATATTAAAAGTTTCTGTAAATTTCTTCTACTGCAAAAACTATTACATAAAGTAACAAGTAGTAATTGAAATTTTTAAAAAATAAAAGAATAGAAAACTATACGAACTTCATATTCATAAATCATTAAGATAATTTGAATCAATCATTTCATTTATATTTCTTCTTTATAATTAGTATTATTAGTAATATAGATAATTGAATAGCCTATTAAGTTATCTTTCAGGCGTTAATTAAAATTCTATAATTGGCTCTCAACATAGCTAATTAGAAAAACTAATAAACCAAATATCTACAAATCAAACATAACTTTAACTATAAAAACATTTTTCATTTATATTCGATACTACATGTAAATCTGAAAATAAAATTAATAATAATATACTGAATAATTTCTGTACATATATATATATATATATATATATATATGTGTGTGTGTGTATGTGTGTGTGTGTGTTTTTATAAATATATTTAACATTACAATGTTTTTATAGATATATTAATACATTATTTAACATTTTAATAATCATCAAAAACATTAAATAATTTATATAAAATTATATTATTAAAGGAATATTTTTCACCAAAATAAATAGAGAAAATATTTAATATAAGAATATATTTTATGATATATATATATATATATATATATATATATATATATATATATATATATATGTCAAAGAATATTTGTTGAAAGTATGCAATTTATTTTTCTTTATTTAAAAATGAATGCTGTAATAAGTGTATGAAAAGATACTCGTGGAAGAAATAAAAAACTCTTTAAATATTTGTAAATATTTTTCTGAAAGATGACAACGTAACTGTCACAAACTTTACACTATTCTATCGTGGTGTGCATAATGTGCTCACTAAACAGTGTTTCTAGAAAAACACTTTACTTACTACTCTGAAGATCTCTAGTATTCATTCACATGAATACACACAGTTAATGGTTTTTATTTCTCGGCTGTATTACATACAAAAAGAAATAACGTAATCGTTTTCAACTTTACATATTTTAAACTATTTGTGAATTTTATGTTTTTAATTTTACAACACTAACAAATTATTTTAGATGATACAAAGTAATTAAACTTAACGATCTGTTCTAAAAATGTATTAACGCTTAAACTCTCTAATTGTTTTTAAATTTAAATAAGACAGACATTGTTACAAGTTCAATGAGTTGAGTTTTTGTATTTAGCACAAGTATATATGTAAATATATACATAAATAATTTAGAAACCTTTAATTTCTTTTTACACCTTTATCTTTTAATTGTACATAATACTATTTTATACTACTATATATTCTAATTATTTTTTATTAAACTATTAACAGTTCTTTATCTGAAACTAAATAAAAAATATCATTAAACGTAGAACAGATTTATATAAATATCAGATATGACCAACTTAGGAACTAATATAACATTAATCATATTTCATTATTTTCGAATTATAAATATATTACTCATAGATAAAATAATGACCAACAGTACATAAGATACAATCATTGAATGCCTTTACCTTTTTTCATAACAATTCTCAATCATGTATCATTTTTTTTCATTGAACGACTTACACTCACACCATCAATTTTGTAAATGTATCCAATATATACGTAATGGTATTGTTATGACTTGCTGCAAATGGATTCGTTTTGATTGAATTTGACGGATCTAGAACCTACATGCATTAATAAATTCGCGTGAGTGATTGAACTATAGAATACGAGCAAAAAAAAAACGGTAAAATATGGTCAAATATATATACTCGTGTGTGTGTGTGTGTGTGTGTATGTATGTATATATATATTAAGTTGATTCATAAATAATTTTTATTATTGAGAGAAAGTTTTAATGACTTATTACTCATCTAATGACTTACCACATATGACAATTTTTTGTTTGTTTGAATTAATCATAAGACTATGTATTATTTGTTGTTTTGGAACTGTGGCTGATATATAAAAAGTTAGTTTAGATTTTAACAGAAAGGCTCTGACGATAATGGCATCGCCATCGAAATGTATCAGACGATATAATTATAAATAATAAGTGAACAATAAGTGATTATTGAACAATTTAAATTATTGTGGTGTTGAGGTTAAAATTCATTTGTGTAAACTATATATTATTTTAATACCAATTTGTGATTTTAATCAAATTTTTAAAATAAACTCAGTTATTTTTTTATTTGTCAAAAATCGTTTAAGAATCAATTCGGAATTCAAACAAGTGATACAAAATATAAAACGAAATAATAATCCAAAGAATAAAACTATTAAAAATATTTATAACTAACACAAAAAATAAACATAGTAGATCAATAAATTGTAATGTTTTTAATAGATAAAATATTTCTTCTTCTAACTATTAATATATTTTAATTTTATTTATGTACAATACATAAAATGTGTATATTGTACAATGAAAGTCTTATTATTAAATTTTTCTGCTAGCTACTTATTAAAAAAGCAAAAGATTTATATTTATAGTTTAATTATATTTCTGCATGTACATATTTTTTAATTTTTATTATTTTTCTATAACGTTCAAGTTTGTTTTAATAACTTACTTTTTAATATCAGTTCAAAATATTTTTAATGTATATATATATATATATATATATATATATATATATATATATATATATATATATATATCACCTGGTCAACAAAATGTAATCATCAGTAATTTACAAGTTGCCAATCCATGCATATACTGAAATAGTATCAATGTTCTTACATTGAATTTTTCAACCATTTCGTATATCCAACAAGTAAACAAAAAGTAGAGTAAAACCACTCGAACATATTGGAACTAAAGTTGTTGTCTGTAGCGTAGTAAGTTGTGTTTATTGAAGTGGGTATGCAAAATAGTAGGGTTGGAGTAAAAAACATGCGGAGGTACATGCAGCAGATCGTCTTGCTTTGGAACATCCGTATGCGAAAAGTTAAATTGGAATGTAGTAGTTCCTCCACGTCTTTATTATATGGGTCACAAAACTCACTCAGTATAATACATGTACTTGTTCTCTAAGTCTACGAAAAGTTTTTCTCGTTGTTATATACATACATATATATATATATATATATATATATATATATATATATATATGCATGTTCATATAAGGTGTCTCGAATGAAAACAGTTTTGTGTAATAAATGTGTTTTATAAACTTCTTCTCACCTTTATTTTTGTAACTATTTTATCTAACCACAAATCTATATATTTTTTTTAAATAAACCATCTTCATAACTTGTTTCAACTTCTTAATATATTTTATCACGATATAAAAAGAAATATTTTAAAATCATCCTTTTTTATTTATTGACTTTAATTTTCATTGAGACTTAATTGATAATAACTATTACTTAAATGATAAATTTTGAAAGCATATATATATTCAGTCCAAAAAAAATGTACGATTTAAATTAATACTATCTCGTTGATAAAATTATATTAAAAAATTAAAAATAGGAATTTTATTTTACAGTTTTTTAAATTGGAAAAGTTTGTAAAAACTTCAATTAAAATAATCTGTTGTAAATGTAAACAATTATATACAAATTAAAACTTTTGGATATTTTATTTTTATTCCCTACACTATGTGTATATATATATATATATATATATATATATATATATATATACATAATTATATATATTTATACCCTCATATGTAAAGTATTCTTTATAACTCTTCACACGTAATAAATGTTAATTAACAACAATAAAAATAATACATAAATAAGCAGAAAAGAGTGTAAAATGAAATTACTTACTGCGTTTGTACATAATATAGCAAAAGTATCATTATTTTATAATCTTGATAATTTATTTCAGATTGTGTTGTTCAGTGATCATAAAGTTAGCTCAGAATAGCTGTACAGTAGTCGAGAGAAAATAACCTTTGAGTTACGACTCACACGAGAATTCATATATTAAAATTTAATGATTGTGTCCGTACTTTATTCTTTAGAGTATTGCTTCAAGACATCAGTATGAACTTACAAGAACAAATATGGCTACAAGTACAAAAAATTATATTTATTGAATAATTTTTTGATATTCATTTTTTTAATATCGATTTTGATATTCTTTTTTTAATAACGATTTTGATATCAATAAAATGTTTGCATGAAATTAAATATAAATATTTTATTAACAATACAAATACATATAAATGTAGTAATATTGTCAGTAAAATATTTATATCTAGTTTTGTTTCTTGTATTTACCAATTAAATATTTAATTATAAATGATAATTAAATACTTTTATTTAATTAATTATTTTTTATTTAACAGGTACTCATCTTCATTAAATTTTATTTCAAATAAAAATGTTATGTACATATATATATATATATATATATATATATATATATATATATATATATATATATATATATATACATACATATATTACAATCAATAAATGCAATCCTAACATTAAAAGAACTACTATTATTCTTTACATATTTGTATACTAAATAATTACTTAGTATTGATAAATTATTTTGGGTACTTAAAAGCATTATTTTAAAAATTAGTTAAACTTATATTTGATCTCATTAATTATCCTCTTTTTTCTCTGTATATTAATTATTTCTATATCACTACGTATAACAATACTTAAATATATAAAATACACGTAAGTAAAACATAGAATATATATATATATATATATATACATATATGTATATATATATATATATATATATATACATATATATATATATATATAAAAAAATAAAAAATGACCTATTAACTTAAATTTTTCCATCAACCATGGTATCTGAAACATACAATAAAATTAAAGATGCCCTAAAAAAGTTATCAATAATTCACTTTTCTTCTTAACAATCTTCGAGCTATTTCTTGTATTCACTAACAGCGTGCAATTAAAAAACTGTACACAATGCAACCGCAAGTTCAAAGTGGGACATTTTAAAATCAAAATCGTCATTGTCATAATGAACAACGCATACAAGATTCCAAAACTCGTTATCACTTTTATTGACACCTTCAATATGTAAGTCCAATTATGAAATAATAATTTTGATTTTACTTATATAATATTTGGACAATAGTACTATTTGTTCCATTGCCCCTGAAAAAGCTGCAGCACGTTGTCTTTAAATTGACGATGATTTCAGTTGATATTAAATGCAAATTAAACTATTTTAAAATCATTATTGAATTTGACACAAAAAAATTCAAGGAAATAAACTACGTTAATATTAAATAAAAAAAGCAAAAAATTTTATGAAAAGGAAATATAAACTATTAATTACTTTTAAAAAAATGAAAAACTTCTTTAAAAAAATCAAAAACTACTCTAAAAAATTAAAAACTACATTAAAAAATTGAAAATTACTTAAAAAAATTAAAAATTACTTTAAAATTAATATCGAAGTAAGAACCTGAAAATAACGAAAAAGAAAAACAATAAACATGCTATAGGATTCTCATCGAGAAGCTGTATCGTTAGCTCAACGAAAATATCCCCTCTATCTACACCAGTCAAAAGGTGAACATTCATATAAAACCCGTGAAGCGGATTAATATATGAGTCCCTCTCTGATACTACTCAAAAGAAGCCTGTTCTAACGCCTGAAAGTCATGTGTGAAAAAATAGTGGAGTCGAGGCTTCAACTTCGCTTTACAGTCCTTCATCCACCCCGAAAGCTCCGTGCGTCGATAACAAATTCAACGATCATTCAATATAATATTTTATATATCGAACACCATTGATTAAGAATCGACCTAATTTGTACGAAAATGTACAAAAAAATACATACATAAAACACATATACATCATGATATCGTTTTAATTATAAGGAAAAATTAATTAATAGTTAATCGACCAAAAATAAACCGATATCTTCGATGAAACTTATTCTACATATATGGGAGGACAATAAGAACTTGCGATGCGTGTACAGTTTTAACGGTAATAAAATAAAATAATCCGGCCTTATTTTATCCCTCGTTGTCCATCAATGATAGATGACTGATGACCGATGACTGATGACTGATGACCGATGATCGATGACTGATTACGGTTGAAATACTTCATCCAGACGAAGAAATCAAAAACGAAATCTATAAATAAAAAAAATAGTACTTTTAAACGAAATTCAATATACAAAAAAATTGTATATATATTTAATTAAATATGAAAACAAATTCTTTTATGCATAGAAATATATATATATATATATATATATATATATATATAATATAAAATAACTGAATAATAATAATTGTACAAATTTAAAATCAACCTACCAAAGTTTCAATCTTCATTATTATTCGATCTTTATTACAGCAACATAACATTAACAATTTACAATAATTGAACGAAATAGCCACAATCTACAAAAGACAAATCATATTTGTATCCTAAATTGAAACGTGTTGAAGAATGTTTGTTAATACTAACCAGAAAAACATCATCTCTTTATTTATGTTTATTTCATTAGAATCTTAGTATGGTCTCCTTAATAATTCCTCTAAAGCAGATTAAATATTTTTGACAACAGCGTATATCCACACGGTTTGCGGTAAGACAAGTTTTTTGTCCCTTTAATCAATTCTTCTATTCTTTCTTCAAGTTCTTTTGAGTTTGTACGTTAAATAATATTATTATCAAATCTTAAGTGTGATTAAGCATTTCTCTTATTTTTCTTTTGTGGAGCTAATTGATTTGGCTAATGAGTAGCTTATATACGAGAGTCGTTTGATAAGTATGGTAAAAAAGTAAGGAAAACTAAATTGAAAAATGTAATTAAATTAAACAATAAATAAATTTACGATATTTATCAAACGACCCTCGTAAATATATATATACATATATATATATATATATATATATATATATATATATATATATATAATGAATATTGATCCCTAGTCCTGGAACTGAGAGACTAAATTCCAAATCATGTTGTCAGTAGGAACTGTTCTGACATTAAAACGTTGAAGGTATTTTTGTTGAGTTAAAATAATAGATCGTTGAGTAGAATAAAAAAACTCAATAATTTTTACTTGTTATACACATCATAAGTAGCCATTATAAATCTCCAAAATATGTTTTATAACATGTAAAAAAGAAAGAAAGAAAATAATTAAAAACAAAAAAAACATAATTTTTTAAGCTCTTTATTTTCATTTAGGCCACCTGTATATGTATATAGTAAATTAAAAAAAATAATTAAAATATAATTAATATATTTTATAATTAATCATAGTTTTATCTGAAAATAAATTCATTTAGTAGTGTACTTATAATTTTTATTTAAAGTTACCATAAAGTAATATGAAAACATGTAATGCTAAAAATTACATTCCTGTAGATAAGTAATTTTATAAATTTTTCACCATATTTTTCTTTGCTGTTTCAACAAAATAAATATAAATTCTAATTAAATAATATATCATATAAGTAGGTATCATAAAATCCAAAAAGTCTCGCTAATCTATATCTTTATAGCCTTTAAACACAAGTTCGTCCTTTTCCATTGACGTTGCTATTTATTTAAGATTTAACTTTATTGGCCTCGTGAGTAAAATCTGAAAAATTCACCGATGAAGAAATCATTTTAAACTTCCTACTCAATAAAAGTCACATAAATCATCAAGTTATTGCATGTTTTTAATTAGAAAAGTTTCAAGAATTCTCAATAAAAAAAGAACTTACATCGAGTTGCTTGTATAAAGATTTTTTTTCATTTTTAACAAACTTGCTAATATAGTTTTTAACAAATCTATAATGAAAATTGTCACAAAATAATAAATGAGTTTTTAAAACATGTTTATAATTTTTATTCATTTTAAAGGGAAGTTATTTTGTTCATTTGTTAATTACTACTTTTGGATTTTATTAATATGGTTGCAAAATTATTCAAACTGTCAAAATAAAAACGATAAATACGAATTAGAAAGGCAATCGTTACACTAAATTAACATCAAATAAATTTGATTATTCATATATTCATTGAATTAAAAATTCATCTAATTATATATACATGTATGCAATATGCACTTTTATACACCATATTATTTTCATTTAATTTGTCATTTTCCACTAGGTTACTTTAAAGTCGTTTCTATTATTTTATAATTCATTGTTATCCCGTGCTTATGTAGCATAAAATTCTCATTTATTACTATTTTATTTATTAATTTCTCTTTATAATTTAATCAACCAATTTTTGTCTCTTTTGTAATATGACATAGACTTTTAATTTTAAATTTTTCATGATTTTCAAATTAACGATTACATTTTTCATAATAAAATTATTATTTAGAAACAAGTATTTTCAAATCCATTCAGTGTAAAATATAATCTAGACTTGTAAAAATACACCTATTCATTTTTAAAGAAATAATATTCATTAAAAAGTTATAAAATACATGTACTTTTTTCTGTTTTTTTTAATCATAAATAAAACATTTCTTTTGTTAAAGAAAATAAAACGATTACATCTGTAAAATGTATTAAAAATATAGTTTTAACTTTTTTATTTTCCTTTATTATTTTTTTATCAGCACTAAAAGATGATGTTTATATTCATGAAATTACTTGATTTAAAAAATAAAAATAAATCAATAAGTAATTTAATTTATATATTAAAAATCTGTTCTAAATATAAATGAAACTGAGACATTTATTATTCTCACATTAAAATTTCAAATAATGTGTTATTTAATTTAAATAAACTTAATTATTTAAATTTAGAAACAACCAATATTTTAATAATTCATAATATTTTTTACAAATAAACATATCTTATTTTTTTCCAATTTCAGTAACTTTTAATTTGCATTTTATTTAAATATGCAAATAAGAAAACGCTTAATAATTATAAAATCGAATATATTTATAAATAATTTATAAACAATTTATTATGAATATTTATAAACCATCTGTAATAATTTTTAAAAAATATATATTATCATCTCTTGATTTAAAATATATTCCATGAAAATGTAATATATTTTGTAATTCAACAAAATTCGTAACAATAGTTTCATAAAACATTATTTTTCCTCATATTTGTTTAATAATCCTTATATGTGTTTTACAAATTGCATTTTAAATTTTTCAAAGAAATAATTTAATCTAAAAACCATTTTCTTAAACATTTAAAAAAATTATAAATACTTATATAAGTGCAAAAATTATTTTCCCAAATAAAATACTGAAATTATAAATTAAATTGATTACGAAAATGAGTTATTCTAAATATTATTAAATTGACTTAGATTATTTCTCTGTATTAGTTTTTTTTTTTTGGAAAAAAACACCCACACGTACGAAAAGTAGAATAAAATAGATTGAAATAAAATGTAAAAAAATGCACAACGGGCTGATTATTTACGTTTGAAATGAAAAAACGTTGGGTAATAGTACAAACCGCGTTAACATCGACTGTTAAACCACACGTGCATTAGTCAAAACTACCACATCAATCTTAGGTGGCATTCTCATTTCGCGTTGGTGGGTGTTCCGTATGAATCTGGAATATTAGAGAGAACCGTGCCGGCGACACTCCGTTGAATAAATCTAACTTTACACTCGGATCGCTGACTGGCGCGTCTCTCTTAATGGATCCGACGCATTGCCTAATACCGTATTCCATTTCCACAGCCGAACACAACATGACCGGGATATTGGCAGGCGCGGATTCAGAATGAGAAAGTGGGAGGAAAAAGTGTCATCCGCGTGAACAAGGCTGACGTTATTGATAAAAATTTCAAACGTATGAATTACCGTTTGGAAATAAATATTCCAGGTGTTTATTTTCCAATTCGCGAAGTAATTACTGTGCAACGCAACGGTGCGGAAAAATAATAATTGAATGAAATTATATCTTATTCTAAATTAGGAATTGTATAAAATAAAAATGTATTAAATCGAGAAATATTCGAAAACGATATTTTTTTAATATTGTTCACTTTTTAAACACGAGAAACGTCCAGTAAAATATTTTATGAAGGAAAATTTTTGTTAAGTACTTAATTCTTAACATTCTTTTTTAAAAAAATGCTTATTACAACGTTTATTTGCTTGTATTCTTTTCACACGCTTTTTAATTCAACATTCATATAAACCACTCCATCACATATATACATCGCTTTATATATACTCTCTTAATATACAACAGAAAATTTTCCTCGTACTACATTCATTTACTCCACTTTGTTACAGTCCTAAGTATACCGAATCTCTTTCTGTTTCCGAATTGTCGATAAGTGGTAAAATATGTACTGGAAGTAAGTTAATTGTGTGAAAATAGTTCTTTATGAGCTTAATAACTCTTTCGTATGGTCAATTTAGTTTCAATCTGTGTCGCCATAAATATATACGCTTGTTTTCCACCCAATATAACAACAAAAGGAAACTTTTCGAAATGTTTTCCATATATTTCACTACTGATATTTTTTAACTATTTTTCTATTTTAATTATTTTCTAGATTTTTATAGGTGCAAAACAAATTTTATTCATTTGATTATTTTCAATATATATAAATATATATATATATAGAGAGAGAGAGAGAGAGAGAGAGAGAGAATTTTCCAATAATCCCTACAGAAATTAAAATGAAAATATAACAAAAAGTATTCAATTAATTGTTTATTTATTTATTTTATTTTAAGAATATTCTATGGCATTAATAATGGAATACAATTTTACTCATATGACTTCCATGATTTCGTTTAACATAGTGCATTCGTTTAGTCAAATTTTAGTCACTCTTTCACATAATTTTGATTCAATTTCATGAATTACACGTTCAGTAATTATTTTTAATGCTTCTGTTGTTTGTGATTTATCAGCATAAACCAATTATTCCACTTAACCACACAGAAAATTATCCAATGGAGTTCAATCACATGATCTTGGTGACCAATTGATGGGTCCATTTCATGAAATAATGGACTCATTAAACTTTTGTTTCAAGAAGTCTATTAAAGTTTTTACAATTTCTAAGAGTCGTTGAAGTGTTAAAATTCCCATGATAATTTCTCAAACTATACTGAGTTGAAATATCAAAATGAGATTAAAAAATGAACAATGACTTTCACTAACTGTCAAAATTC
>CP092089.1:5412625-5465125 GCA_029203775.1 Neoneuromus ignobilis | reverse complement strand
GTATGTATAAATAAAACACAATATAATTTAAGTGATATTAGAATAAATATTCATTTTACTGGATTCGTTCGTGTACTGTGTACGTTTAAACTCGAACGAAACAAGATTATTTTACGACTAGGTGTATTTGCTTTGATACTACAGCGATTCACTTTAACACAAATACTCGCTCCCAATACCACAAGATTGTATAGCAGTGTTTAATAATCACTTATTGTTCACTTTATTCGCCTATGCGCGTTTCAATAATCATGTAATCATCGTCAGTCTAGTAATACATCACTGCATTATAATGTGTGGTGTTGAGGGTAGTAATTAAGTTATGTCAAAATCAAATTACGAGTTAATATATATATATATATATATATATATATATATATATATATATAAACATTAATTGTTTTTATTTTTTTATAAAACATACAAAAAACTCCAGTTATTTTTCTAATTAATTCATTTATGTACTTCATAACATATATTCAAAATTAATCAGATCTAGAATTTTTTTTAAATTTTATATATCATAAAGGAAGCAAAATTATTAACATTTATTAATATTTTTATATATGACATTCATATATTACAAAAGAAATTAAATATTTTTAAAGGATTAATAAATCGATAATATTTCAATGTAAATTACACTACAAATGCAAATATATATATATATATATATATATATATATATGTATGTATGTATGTGTGTGTGTGTATTGTATATACTATTTTATAAGAAAATCTTCATAATCTAATTACATGAATTTATTTTCAATTAAGACTTCGTCAAAATAAACCAAGAACTTTACTTCATCCAGTTGGAAAACAAAAAGCTCTATTATTGATTAGCGATTAAGACCTCCGCACCCCAAGCTGACAAACAAAATAGTTGCACAAAGAATATGTTTTATACATCCATCTCTCTTAAAATATCATATTGAAAACATAAAATGATATATGACTGAAGAATATTTAAGAATATTATTCGCACAAATGGGCACATTAAAAACCCATATTTACATACAAATATACATATAAACATACATACATATATATATATATATATATATATATATATATATATATAGGGTGACCCAAATGAGAGTGAAGAATTTAGACATACATTTACTTTCTTACTACATTTACTACTGTTTATTTTCTTTCAGTCTTATTTCATTCCCCTTATATGTATAATAAAATAATATAATAATGAAATTATTATTTTAAATAAAACTATAACGAGTTTAAAAAGTTTAACAGTCATTTAACAAAATAATTTAAGAAAATTAATGAATTAATAAAAATATAAAATCCTTAATTGTACATATAATATATATATATATATATATATATATATATATATATATATACACCGACTGAGTAGTACAGTGGTTTGCATAACCGCGTGTCAAGCGGGAGATTGCGTTCGAATCCCAGTCGGAGAGTCCCTTATTTTTGAGGGTTGAGCATGAAGGCCGACAACCTCATCTTGTAAAAAATAACTGTCGAGAAGAGAGTAAACCCCGAATAAAAAAATCTTCACCAATCCGCCTGGTCAGCGTGGTGAATATGACCAAATACCAATGAATGGTAGCATTCATTGAGGCTCTCGTCCAGTAGTGGATTGATATGGGCTTTATGATGTGATGTGATATATATATATATATATATATATATATATATTAAACACAATATTATTTCACTGGTAAAAAAAGTCTCATCAAATATCATGGATTCTTTTAAATATTTTTCTAAATTTCTTCCACTGTTTCCTCTCCGTATCTAATCTCATCCAACCCCCGCCTACATTATATTTCACAATTTCTTCTCTCCATCTTTGATAAAGTCCCTTCCTCAATCTCTTTATTTCTTGATCGCCATTCCATAATGATTTTTATCTATCTCTCGTCTTCACTTTTGGCTGAATCTATCTAATTGGTCTTAATATACTAGTTACTCTTGACTGTTCTCATATCTTTTTACAAATTTTTCTATCACTTTTATAAATTCATAACATTATCTTTTTCATGTTTCGTTTAGTTGTAAAAAAATTTTGGTTAATTTACACATTTTTTTTGTGTATATATATATATATATATATATATATATATATATATATAGATATACATATACATATATACATATACATATATATATATATATATATATATATATATATATATATATATATATATATATATTGTATATTTGTGCATGTAAATGTAATTTATTTTTAAATATAAACTATATAATATTAATATAATATATTAATCTTATTAAAAATATAAGTTTTTTAATCTATATTACATATATGAATGTAATAACGAAATTATTACTAAATGTTATTTTTTTTCTTTATATAAATATATATGTATATATATATATATAAAAAAAATGAAATTACATAAATTAAAATATGAATATTAAAATTTTTACATAACTCTAATACAATAGCAATAAATAAAAAATATTTAAAATATGTTATCTTCTTCCAATTACACTATTCACAATTCTTAAAGAAGTAAAATGTTTGAATGTAACTAATACTTTGCATCTCACCATATATACCATATATATATATATATATATATATATATATATATATATATATATATATATATATATATATATATATATATATATATATATATTTGTTGATATACGATACAGTTAGAAATGTATGTTGTAAAAGTAAATGCAAATTTTTACACTAAAATATCCTATTTCATTGTTTCAAAAAGATAAATGTATCACTATATATATTTTTGCACACACACAGGCATATATATATATATATATATATATATATATATATATATATATATATATATATATATATAAATATATATATAACATTTTGTATTTCAGTAACAGAAATATAATTTGTATTTAATTATCATTTTATATTTGTATGTAAGCATGTCAATAAAAAATGATCGAATATATAATTAATATAATAATTTCCACTTTCAATAGACTTTTTCAATTTAATATCAAATGTACTAAATGTTGAGTGAGAAATATAAAGGAAGTAATATAAACGATTTTCTTAAAAAAGTTTTATGATTTCATTGGAAAAATTATAAAACTAATAAATTCAATAAAAAACTTGTTTTTTTATTCTAAAAATTTTTGTAAGTAATTTGTTTTTTTACAATTATTTTCCACAAATACATTTCTCTTTCAATTTCCTTTTTCCTTTGTATATAAATTACGATTCATTCAATGTTAGGTAATAAGTTTAACTTTAATTGAAAATTTTCCAATATTTTCTAATTGTTTGTAAGTTTAAAATAAAATTGTTTTACGGTAGTAAATTATAAATTGTTGTTTTTAAACCAGAATCAGAAAAACTGATTGGTGATATAAATATTAATGAAAATTAAATATTCAAAATTAATACAAAAAAATCTTTAATTATCACTAAGAACAATACAGAATTTATTAAAAACTTGAACCATAAGATACTTTGATTACAAATAAAATATGAATATGAAACGAAATGTCCTAAAAATAAATAACAATATACTGTTACACAGAAATATTTATTATTAACAAAAAGAACTTGAAAATATACAATGATATAATTTATAAAACATTTTATATCAATAAACAAATATTTACAGTTGTATGTATTAAACATACTAACAGATTTGTACCAAATAATGTCAAGTTTTTCCACAAGAGAAACAATTCTGATTCTAGTTTATTTAACTTTTTTTTGTATATATATATATATATATATATATATATATATATATATATATATATACACATGTATGTATGTAAAAATGTATATATAATATTTTGAATATACTACTGAAATATATTCAGTTTTATACAAAATTAACATATAAGATTTTTAATAATATAAATTACGTCTTTTGAAAATATCAATAAAAAAAATCACAAAAAAATATTTCATCAAAATGAATATATTAAACAAAAATTCTAATTATATAAAATTATCTTAAAAGCTTTTCTATTTCATATTTAAAATCTAGTTATTTAATTTATGGTTTTCTTTTTGTGTAGACTATAATTTTAAAGACATCATTCTATTATTCGAGAAAATTCAATTTAAGAATCAGAATAGTATTTTTTGCGAAAATAACATATAAATTTTTCTATTTGATGTTGAACTGTTATCGACGACAATTTAGTTAACTACATGTATTTCTGTTCTATTATTCATTACCTTACTTTACTACGCACATAGAAGAATAAATCAATAAAATAACTTAGTACGTTCAATATGTAGTTATATTTATAACAAATATTAATTTAAACATTTAATCAATATTATCCTTTTATTAGCCGAAAAGAAAGTAGTATAACGATTATTATTCATTATATATGCATATATATACAATTTAAAAAAAAACGAATATATAATTAATTTTCAAGTCAGATACAAATATTTTTTTGTTACGGTATTAATTATTTATTATTCTATCGTCTAAATTTTTTTCTAAGAATATTATGATATAAATTAACGCTATTTTATTAAAAAAAAATTTGTATTAAGGAAAGAATATTAAAAAACTTAATATTAGTACATCTGTAATATTAAAATTTTAAAATACAAATAAAATTTATGTTTGGGCCAAAAAATTATTATTTAATTAAAGAACATTTGCACAGATAGAAACAGAAAGAAAATGTAAAACACTTTAAAAACGTAACAAGTAAATTCTTGACGTAATAAAAATAAAAAGTTTGAATAGTTAAATTTAATGTTTACTTTTTATAACAGTTGTTTTGAAATTACGTCAGTTAAAGCTCCATCACGTGCCAATGATAAAACTAAAAGTTTTTAGTTTGAGTGTGCAAGTGGGATTGTAATATAGAAACAAAAACACCAAAAAAATATATGTTCTAGTGAAATAGTGCTCAGATGCCAATTATAAATTCGTTCATATACTATTTTATAATTGATACATAAATTAAGTCCATGTACAAAGAACTCAATTAGTGAATATTACAAGTTTAGTTCCAAACAGGAAAAAATAATTAGTATTTGCATTGTTTTGTATGAACCATAAACTTATTTCAATTCATTTCATTTATATAGCATTTTCGTTTAATGTTCATTTTCATTAATTCGATAGAATTTACGCTCATAAAAATACATTTAATATTTTATATCAATTAAAAAACGGTAATTTCTTGCAGCATCAAAAAATAATTAATTAACTTTTATTTTTTACCCTTTCGCAGTATTATATATATTTTTATAATCATCAATATATATATATATATATATATATATATATATATATATATATATATATATATATATATATATATATATATATATCTGTGTGTATGTATGTATTTAAATAGATAGATAATTTTCTAAATATTTATCGCAAAAGGCTATTTAGCTTTTATAAATTCTAAACTTGATTAATTAAGAGATTCATCCAAATGTGCCGCCTAGATTTGTGTTTTATTAAAATAAACATATGTATAGGGTGATTCATAGGGAAACATTGTACAGGTTTTTTTTTGTTTATTTTTAATAAAATACACATCTAAGAGTCACATTTGGATAGCCTATACATGTACAACTATTTACTGTATTCTGGCATATTTAAAATCTGTATGGAATATATTTTTAATATTTAAAGTAATCCACATTTTATTTCATAATGCCGAATTATTAATTGTGTTTGGGTTGTTAATAGAGTATTTAAATATTCTTTTATTAAAAATAATATTTTATTTTCATATTGATTAAAGATCAATTTGTTTTTTCAATCATATTATTCTTTCACTTCATAATCTTATAAAAACTTGAAATTAAATATATTTAAATATTTCTATTTTTTTCTTAACTTTAATTCTATAATTATAATTTTTTGTGTGTTTTTATAACATTCTTCACTAACATATTTTCCAATATGATTATAATATTTTAACATAAGGTTTTTGTTTTAATTTTCTATTTATAAATCATATTTAAAGTTATTTTTTAAAAAAATATATCAAAAAATTAGTTTAAAATGTACTTATATGTCATATTAGGAAATATTTTTTCTGATAAAATTATATTACTTAATTATTTAAATTCATTTTTTCCAAGTAGTGATATATGGTGTACTGTGACATGTTTAATTTTTCTGTTAATTCTTAAATACTTTGGTGTTAATTGCATTCCATCAATTATTTTAGAACTTCTTCATTAAAATCCGAAAAGTGCTCTTGTCAAGGTTCATATTTCAGTGATGTATCTTCGGAATGAAATTTTGCAAACCAATTCCATACTTCCCAATCAGTTATGATTCCTTCACCATGCACACTGCATATTTTTAATTTTTCTTCGTAGCATTTTTCCCCTACTTAAACTCCTATAACATTATATGACGAATATGCACTTTCGATCCTTCCATTTTACAGCCAAAAATTTATTATTTCAATACGATGTATAAGCTACCATTGTCGTAACAAGACTGAGCATTACTCAATTCTGACAAGCAAAAACTTGTCATATGTGGTCAGTCCTTGGGATGAATAATGAGTCATAAAACTTGCTCTCAATAACGGAAATTATTTTTAATTTAACCTAATATAACTAAATATGACTGTTCATATTTAGTAGTTTTAAAAATACTTTTAAAAAAACATTCTCTTATTTAAATTTCACAAAAACAAAAATATTTTTTTTACCTTTTTTACATTTATACTCACATACATACGTACATATATATATATATATATATATATATATATATATATATATATATATATATATATATCTACTTCTATATTTAAGTAGTTGCATAAAAGAAAAACATTCTATATTCTCATTTTATGTGATATATCAACAGATCGGTTCCTTTATACATTTCCGCAACGTGTAAAAAAACACACCAAGTGCGTTGAAAAACGGTAAAAATTTCGAAACTTGAACGAAAATCGTTCGGTCAACGAAACAGACAAGAAGTTACGTCGAGAGCATCTTCACTCTTATTGAAACTTTACGACACGACGCGACGGACACATCAAATAAGTGGATCTCGAATTTGATGACATTGAATCCGTGTTATGTATTCATATGCACGTATCATCGACTACGGAGCGTCAGTAGTACACAAATATGTCTTCGTCCCACGCATAAGCGTATCTTTAGGCACATGGGCGTCTTCATCTCACAATATATACGATAGAACTGTCAACATATTTACATTTATTTTCTATTTTCGTTTATAATGATTACTGTTTGTTAAAGAGTTGTAAAAAGACTTTAAAAGATTTTTGTCATAAAATGTTCGTCTGCGCATAAGTATTTTGATTAAATTATTCATCACATAAACTTTATATAAAAACACGTTATTTAGTACTTACATCATAGAAAAATGTACAACAACGGAAATAATACTTTTTTTAGCGAAAAGTGTATATATTTTAAAAATAGCATTTTAACTCTAAAAAATAATCTGCATTCGTTAAGAGAAAAATGGTACAAGAATAGTACAACAATATTTAAATTATAAGCTCGTAACTTAGTTCGCATATTTAAAACTGTTATGAGATAACCTAGAAAAAATTTAACTAATAATTTTTCCTTCTTTCTGTGACACAAATAATCACGAGAATTATTTGGTTGTTATAAAAAACAATTCATGAAAATTTCAATTTTCATAGAAATACTCATACTTGGAATGATCTTCATCAATTTTTTTAATACACTATCTTCATCAATTAAAATGTTCAAAAATCAAATTAAGAAAGATAAAAAATATTAATAGAAATATTTTTCTAAAATTGGAATATTTGTCACTAAACTTGCTACCCTAAGTAAACATATTATTATTATATGAATCCCAATGAAGTTAATCTCATCAATTAATTCATAGATTGTATGTATCAACACTAAAATTATCGTAGGTTGTCTTACTACAAATCCGTTTATTTCTTCTGAAAAAGTTAACGTAAATAAAGCTTAAAGCTTACATAGTATTCTTTATTAATTACAACATTAAATAAAAAGAATTTTTAATTGTTTTATCTCTGTAATAAAAGAAAAAATTGAAAATTGAATTTAATCTTAATGTTTTCTCTAATTTAAATATTTTTTTTATTTTTTATAAAAGAAAACATAAAAATATTTTATCTAATATATATAAAATTTAACTCCCAAGATATTTACAGTTTTAGTCCTTTTTATTTTATTATAATCACTTTTTGTCAACATACTTTAAAAGTTTTATGATTTTCATCGTAAAAACAGTCACCCACGCATAAATATTAAATAGAATAAAACATATAAACAATTTATTAAGATAAAATTGTTTATTACATAAACTTAAAACGTGTTTTTTTAAATTTTATCTTCTATTACTAGAGTGCTTCACCCCCCTACGCACCTTGCTCGTCGATCCTCAAATTTGCTCCTATTTAATAATGTCATTAAGTTATGAAATACGTTTATATGACTATGTTAATGCTTCTGTGTATTATATATATATATATATATATATATATATATAATTAAAATACAATTAAAATTTATTTAGTCCAAAAATCTGTTCTAAAAGTATTTTTGAAATCTATCTTTTTCCATTTTTTTTTTAATTTTAATATTTCATAAAATTTGTACTTTGGTATTTTCGGAAAACTACAGGGAAGTTCGAAAACAAAATTTTTATATCAGCCTTAGAGGGGAAGTGGAGGTAGAGCACCATTTTTTCGAATATAATTAAAATATATGTCAATATAAATAAAAACTATTACTTATTATATAATTAAAAAAATATAACAACATATTTCAACTTATAAAAAATTGTAGATGTGTCTCCTTAATATATTTTCAATGATTATAAAACGTACTGTTTTCCATTTTAATAATAGTTTCAACGTTTTTTTTTAATATAAACATGGCAACTTGAATTTCAAATATTTTGCTAATATTGTATTACATGAATGAATATTAGAATAACTTAATTTGCAACGAAATGTATGTAAATAATTTTAAAACTTTATCAAACTAAAATTAATATTAGATTAAAATACTGTATTAATAAAACATTAATGATAAGATATTTCATTCTACTAGATTTTTCAACTTGCGATTTTATCGTAAAAAAAATTATAACTAAATTTCCTTATTTTGCATGTACAAAAAATTATACATTATCAGCCTCTTTCCATCCTCTACTTGAGAAGAAAATTCCAAAATTGACCACTTTTACCAATTCAATGGCCTGATCTTCCAATCCATTCCTATGATTTTTTTCACATCTCTGACCCATCTATTAATTAGTTTATTTCTGGTCCTCTTTATATATCTAGATTTTATATATACATATTATCATCAGCCTCTCTCAATCAATTACTGGATTAAGGTTTCTCTCAAAATTTTTCGTTTCAAATAATCTAATACTTTTTTTTCAATCTACTCCAACAAATTTTCTTATATCTCTATGCCATCTATCCATAGCTCTTTTCTTGGTCCTATATATCCAGGTTTTCAATCAAAAATTTCTCTTGTCTATCGGTGATCTTTTCTTCTTGTTATACAGACCATCCAAATGTGACGCCTAGATTTATGTTTTATAGTATTAAATAGAAATATGTGTGTAGGGTAGTGTATAAGAAAATATGTGTATAATTTCTTTTTAATGAAACACAAATCTAGGCATCACATTTGGATGACCCTATATAATCGGCCCATTTCCATTTCTAACTTTTCACTTTTTTCTATAACATCCATAACTTTTATTTTCTTTCTAATTTATTCAGTTTTCCTTCTCTCTTTTTTTGTAATTTCTAAAATATATTTTTCAATTTTTTATATTGTCTGGATTCTGATTATTCTAGCATCCAAGACTCATGTTGACTGCTATTGGTTAAAACAGGTTAGTGAGATAATTGTTAAGATTAAATAAGAATAATGATATTAATTAAGAATAGTAAATAAATAAGAATAATTATTTTAATTAGGATTAAATAAGAATAATAACCTAACGCAAGTAAAACCGAAAAAATATTCAATAAACTAGTGTTGAGAAATAATAGAAACAATAATTTTAAAATCTTAAGTAAAAGAATTAAGAGAATCAGTCATTTTCCATATATTATCTTTCGATAAATTTCAATAAATAAGCTTTCACTAATCACTTAATAAAAAAAATGATTATTCAAATTCTGTAATATAAAAGGTCATCCAAATGTGACGCCTAGATTTGTGTTTTATTTAAAGAAAACATGTGCATATAAGGTAGTGTTTAGGGAAACATGTGTATAATTTCTTTTATTTGTTTTTAATAAAATACAAATGTAGGTGTTACATTTGGATGATAATATATACATATATATATATATATATATATATATATATATATATATATATATATATCGTAACGTATACAACATTACTTCAAACTAATAAATAGAACGTAATATGAATAGTATATACTCATCAAAAACTACTTAAATTTAATATAATAATATTCTCGAGGAATTAATTTAAGAGTTCTCTAATAAAATCATAAAAGCATTTTCAACTATTCATTTGGGTTCTGGCCGACCACGCCACTGACTCGACGAACTGGTTCTCTACTTCAATAGCAACGCTTCGTGGTACCCATGGCAGTGGTATTACATCAAGTGTTTGGGATCTCATTATTTGCTTAGACCTCGTGATCCTTTGTTCTTCCACTCGACGAGAACGGCGGCTCTCGGCTGCCTGTGCCTCATTCCGGAAGTGTGACGCCTCATCCCTATTTTCGTCCATCATCCGGCGAAGCATTGGCGTCATTGTGTGCATCAATGATAAAACTGTGCGCACCGTTAGCTGGGTAAGCGAGCGTACGAGCTTTTCGTACGAGAAATATAACTGAAACGTCCGGTTTGTCTTACATTGTTACTGTACGAGTGTGTTGTGTAATGTCGGGGTAGTAGACGTTTGTCTCGAAGAATGATAACAGGATTTCGCATAATTTAATGCTAGTCTATATTAAGTATTTTTTGTTTGATGAATTGCATCAAGGTACTTTTTTATTTTTAAACAAATCATTTTTTTAGATTTTAAAACACACATAACATTATTCATCATAGACAGATAAACAATATTATTAAGAGTTTTTTCTTCATCTCAATAAAGAAATCATTCTCTTTTAATCAAATTTTCTTCAACAAACAAATATTATCATTTGTAATAGTATAATATTATATTTTTTTCGTATTTAAACAAAACTTTATTTAACGTTTTCTTAATACAAAAATAAAACTATAGGGTCATGCAAATGTGACACCTAGATTTATGTTTTATTAAAAAAATCATGTGTATAGTTTCTTTTTAATAAAACAAAAATCTAGGCGTTACAATTGGATGTTCCTATACTTTATAAACATCTTAATAATTTATTATAAATATTCTTTTCTTATTTTTTTTTAGAAAAGATCGAAATGATTATTATTTTTGTAAAAAAAATACTTTAAACATTTCGAGTATATAATGTAAATTAAAAATGAAATCTTGGCTTGGAAATAATAATATTTAAATATATTCCTGAAATGATTTTTAAAAATTAAATTCTTGTAAATTTTATTATTAATTGTGTTATTAAATGGTTTTAATTAGAAGTAAAAACAAAACAGATAAATTGAAATATTATTTTCAAATAGAGTTACATTTATATCGATTTTTAATAACATATTTTAAAACAAATAGAAGTATTTTTATAGATATATAAATTAAATATAAATATATATATATATATACACATTAGGTTGAGTCATAAATAATTTCCATTATTAAAGCAAGTTTTAATGACTCGTTACTAAGCCAAAAACTGCAGTCAAAATTTGATCAAAAAACGTCCTGTGTTCATCGATAGGAAAAACGTTGTTTTCCTCTATAACAACGCAAAACCCCATACAGCAAAAGCAGCACAGAAAAATTTTTTAGAACTTGGGTGGTCAATTCTCCGCCACTCACCATACTCATCAAATTTGACATTATCCGATTATCATCTTTTTTTGACCATTGTAGAATACTTTAATTAGCACAAATTTCTCGAATGAAAACCAGGTTCAAAATTTCATCGAAAACTTTTTTAAGTCAAAACCATTGAAACTCTATTTAAAATGCATATAAGATCTGCCTAGTAAATGGCAACAAGTCATTGCAAACACTGGTGAATATATATGTAATTAAAGTGCAATTACTATTTTTTTATTAGAAATTAAAATTGACATACAAAAATAGAAATTATTTATTATACACTCATTATTTATGTATATTTTTATGAAATACAAAAATATAAAGTATAAGTAAAACTGATAAATAATTAAAGCATAATTTCTAAAAAAATATTAAGTACTTGTTTATATGGAATATTGCATTGAATTAAAATACAACAAGAAGATAATTTGAATAAGAAATAACTTCAAAAATAACAAAAAATCCTTACCGTCAAAAGTAACATTGTAACAGATATAATATGAATTAATTTTCAGAAAAAATTATATATTTTTTTAAAAGGTATTATTGAAAAAAATCAACAAAATAAAAATTATAAAATAAACAAATATTTTTTTAAAAAAAGTAAAAATTTATTTTGCATCCTTTAAACAAATAAAAATATAACATCAAAAGATTTTTTTAACTGCAACTAAATTGTTTGTAATTTTATGACAAAATTTACAAAAAATACATTATATATATATATATATATATATATATATGTCTGTATGTGTGTGTGTGCTTATGTATACATGTCTAAATGTAAATATTGCTTTGAAATCTTGTTTTCCTTGATTGTCGGAAAAGAACACGCGAATCTTTCGTTGATGACAAAGTAAACTTTAGACGAAATTTACTGTATAGACGCATGCTTTTGATTTTGTGCGTGAGAATATTTTTAAAATGATTGCGTTTTAAAGAAATGGATTTTTTACGGTAACATAAGAACTGATAATAATTCTGTTTATATTTTCTGTTAATGTGTTTACAAGTTTATTTCGTTCATTCATTTGTTTGTTTTTCATAAAAATATATATTAAATTTGTTTGATGTACTTCATATTATTTTTTTATCTCCGCAATGCTATATTAAAAATGTCTTCTTGTTCAAGCTTTCATTTTCAGATTATTATTTTCGTACACTTTTTTATTAACACAAACATGTTAAAAAATTGAATTCTATATACTTTCATGTATTATATTTTAACTTAAAATTATTCGAAATTTTCGTTCACACTTTCATATATACTTGTAAAAATATTTTATTTGTTTTAAAATATGACATAGAAATTCAATGTTTATATAACTCTTTATTTGAAAGGAATATTTTAATTTATCTATTCAGTTTTTACTCTCAATTAAAATCATTATATTTCATTTTTTTATTTATGTAGCTATAATATTAGGTTGGCAAATATCTCCCTTCCGCCTTCTGGTCTTTTGAATTTCGCAGCTATGTACAAAAAAAAAAAGCGGAAGGGAGATACTTACCAACCTAATATATACCTACAATTTATAAATCACTCATTGCATTTTAGTCAATAACACAAGACTTTAAAGTTTATATATTTGTTGTATCCTATCATAACCGATTTTGTTACTTGCATCGTCAACAAATAAAATAATGAATTTTTCAACAATTTTTAAAAAATTTCAAACGTTTTTAAAGTTATATATAAAAAATTTGTAATAAATCACTTAAATGTGCTTTAAAATCGCTTTAAATCTTAGAAGAGAAATATATATATATATATATATATATATATATATATATATATATATGTGTGTGTGTGTGTGTGTGTGTATCCATATATATGTATATAAATATATATATATATATATATATATATATTAATTAGTGAAATTGAATCAAATTCTACAACTACTTAAATAAAAAAACTTTCAATAAAATTTTTAATATTTTTCAAGATACATGATTTTTAATACTAATATTATAATTTATCATTACAAAACATTAACATAAATCTTAAGATATTATATATAGAATAATTTAAAAAAAATACATATGAAATTTATATATATATATATATATATATATGGTGTTTTTAAGAGTGATAAAACTTTAAATTGAACCCCTATCAAAAATGCTATTTAACTCAAAAAAGCACCCTTCCTTTATCATACCTTTATATATACATACACACATATGCACACACATGTGTATATATAAAGATGTTTTTTTAAGTTCGATAGAACTTTCGATAAGTATTTAAAGTTGTATCTCACTTAAAAAACTATATATATATATATATATATATATATATATATATATATATATATATATATATATATTTAGGGTGAACACATGAGACTAAAGGAGAATAAAGAATAGAAAATCATAGTAAGCAAGTAAATGTACGTCTACTCCCTTTAGTCTCATTTGGTCATCCTATATAATATTTTATCATTGTCGACATATTTTCAAGATCAACTTTAGCACTTGTATCATTTACAAGTAGTTCAATAGCGGTTTTAAGCTACGTAATTAGGACATTTAAAAAAATTGTTTTTATATAAATTTAAAAAAGCATTAAAAACATAAAACAACTTAATAAATGCAGACTATAAATCATTTCATACGTAAAATGATTTATTTAAATATATTTTTATTTAAAAGCATTTATAATCAAAAATTTCGTATTACATATTTTATATATATATATATACACCATATTTCCATAAATAATTTTTCAAATTAAAACTTATTGCTATTTGAATATAATATGAACAATTAGATCATAATAACATTAAATAAACATTACACAAAAAGGTTAAAAGCTTTTAATTAAAATCTTATTATTATTCAAATTACATACACAAATTATACATTAGTTCATCAAAAACAACTATATTTTGTACATTAGTGGAGTATCTTAAATTTAAACGTGATTATTTATTCCATATTCATCCATTATATATATATATATATATATATATATATATATATATATATATATATCTATATATGTGTGTGTGTGTGTGTGTGTGTGTGTGTGTAATATATATGCTATGTATATGTAAGCGTATACTTTTTAAGATACATTTATTTATTAACCAGAACTGTGTGTTTTGTAAAATTACGAAAGAAAAGAATCTGAAGTATGCGCTTGTCTACAGAACCATTAAGGAAACAAAAAATATCTCGTTGTTTCTATAGCATTATTTTTTATACAAGTCATTTAATTTTTGTTACAACGAAGGAAAATTTAAACTTTCTGACAATGGCGGACATTAAGTTCAAAGAAAATTTGTATAGAACAAGCTGGTATCAAATAGATTTTGTATTCTTACACTTGTCTATATTAACGACATTTATTAAGATATATATATATAGAGAGAGAGAGAGAGAGAGAGAGGAAAATAGAATGTATAAACTTGTACGTTATTATTACAAAAACAATAAACCTACTTTATTCTAAATAAATTAATTTTACCAAGTAATAAATCATGATTTTATCTTTTTAACCATTAAATTTTCATAGTCCACATAAAATAAGTACATTTAAATTTAAATTAATATTCATATTTGCCCAATACTAATTTTTTAGTAGTTTAATTATAATTTTATTTACAAGAATATAAATGATATTCCAAAATTGAATTCACATTTAATTTTTCTTTGGGAAATTTTATTGAGAAACTATTAAATTTAATTTATGTATACGAAAAATTTTTTTGTATAAAATTACCATTTAATTAAAATTTTCATTTTTTATTCGCATGATATTAGTATAAAAATTTATTTTGCATTAGAAAAAATAAATATTTCCTATTTTGTACTATAACTCTGTATGTATAAATTACTTTTTAAGAACAATATTTTTCCATAATAATGATAAGCTTTTAGTGTAGCTGTATTTAAATTTCGATTGATATATCATATACAAAATATAATCAATTACTATAATATTCATTTCATTAATACTATAATATTACTAGAAATTTACGATATTCATATAAAAAATTATATAATATAGCGTAAAAAATTTTCCTAAATAAAATTATATTTAAATTAGTTCAAATTATTATTAGGTCATATTTATTTCCAATTTTTTATTGGTTTTATGAATCACATCCATTATATTAATAACTAATTAAAGTTAATAACAAATTTATAAAATTTAAAATATTTACATTATACTGAAATAGGACAACAATATAAACAATATGATATGAATAATTACTCAGATATAATACAAGTGATCACTTTCCAACGTTAAAAGATTTTAAATAATTGTTTAATAATTATTTATTGTATTTTTTAATAATATGAATTTTGCTATTATGAAATCTATATCAAAACAATATAAAAACTGCAATGAACGGCCATGATTTTAACTTGACTTTTAAATATTATTTATATATATATATATATATATATATATATATATAAATACGAGGATCGTTTGATAAGTATGGTAAATTTATTTATTGTTTAATTTAATTATTTGATTAATTTTTTCAATTTAGTTTTTCTTACTTTTTTATCATACTTATCAAACGACCTTCATATATATAGGCTGTTTTCTGAGCATGATAATACTTTAAATTAAATCCCTATCGAAAGTTCTATCCAACCTAAAGAAAAACACTCTTTATATATCAGCAATCTCTTTTTATCCACTACGGAATGAAAACCTTTCCCAAAATTTTCCACTTCGACCGATTCATTACCTTTCTCTTGCATTCCATTCCGACGAATTTTCTTGTGCCTTTGATATATATATATATATATATATATATATATATATATATATACATACATAATTGTATGTGTAATTATAATAACGTTAAATATACTCATTGAAAAAATACTATATATATATATATATATATATATATATATATATATATATATATATATTATTTTCAATTAGTATATTTAACGTTATTATAATTACACATACATTACATATATATATATATATATATATATATATATATATATATATATATATATATATAGTAATAAGCTATGAAACCTATGAAAAAATTCAATTATGAAAAATTTTTTAGTTAAACGTTTATAAAAATTAATGACTATTCTAATATATAAAACTCAAATTCATTATAAATACTAGTACTTGTAAACAGTCATTTTCAATAATCTATTTTATTAACTAAACCATATTTCTTTTTAAATGAACCATTTTTAAATATAATGTTCTTAAAATAATTTAAACTTTCTACATGGAATAAAAATATTGTTTCTTCTCATACTTCATTTAATATTTTTTTTACTGCAACTGTCAAACTTATAACTACTTATATATAACACACAACCATTTTACACGTTCATATCGCGTGTTTTTATTATAATAGAACATTGATTCCACACGCTATCACAGTACTGGGATAATAGTCAATCTATTGAACACTAGTGATTAGTAAACACTTTTGTTCGTCATGACACAGCAGCCCTTTTTATCTCCCTTCTAAAATGTAGTGCATTAAATATAGAATTAGACTAATGATATATTAATCATAAACTAATTTATTCTTTTAGTTACTATCAATTTGTATAAAAAAAATATTTTTCGATAATAATCACATTGAAAATTAATCTTAATAAAAATAGTTACTAACTGAATGAATATTAATATACTTTTAAGTCTTGTTCTCATCCTGTCAGAAATTTTATAAAAGTTTTTAATGTTTATATTATTCATATTTTTGTATAATACGCATTTCGATAACATTTTATTATCTTCATAAGGCGATATTATAATTTTTTTTAATACTTCTATCTGAAGATAATAGTACAGCTATTAAAATTTATTTTTAAAAAATATGAACAATTAGTGATTTTTAAACACTTATAATTTTTTTTAAAATTTTAATACCCTTATTGAATACATAAATGCATACAAGTACCAAAATGGATATTTTAATCATATGATAATTTTTGAAATATTAGTTAAACTTATTTTTTTATTATTTGCTATATTTCTTTATATTTATATCATTTGCTTTTTTTATTAAAAAATACATAATTTCATAACATTGTAACTTTTTTGTAAAATTATTTCTTTAATAAACATTAATATATTATTAAACTTGAAATAAATTTGTACTCTGTACGATTACGTATTCATAACTTATAATTAAAATTAATTTCGATTCCCAAGTCTGTTATATTTATGCCATTATAATACAACTCTGTTGTAATTATACGCAAGCCAGTACTTATTATAAAATATAAATATTCCATTTATAAACATTCTCAGCTTCCAAACATCGTATGTAACGCTAACATAGATTACTAAGCAAAAGTTTACTTCGAACTCAATTCACAGCACTGCTTAATCCCTCATCTACAATAAATACATTCGTACAATTACTTCTAAATAATATGTTACCGTGTCTCTCTATATAGAGCTTGAAGTTGTGCCAAAGCCTTTTACATGACCTTATGCATCTAAACAGAACCATCCACTAATGCATGGTCACTGAAAGCCGTTTGTGGTAATTGTGTAAGTAAAACAAGCCGATATTACGATGCATTATAACCCATGTCTTTAGTATACCAATTCCTTAAGCAATGTGTGGTAACATGTGCAAATGAATTCAGTTGAATATAGTACAAGACAGGTTGGTGTACGTTTATTACATACTTCGGTTTATGTAAACTTTAACGCTAAACATTTATAGTACATATAAAGGTTAACCTAAATGTTTCTTCCAATCATACACGAATTTCGAAATGTAGAGTAAATATATTTCAGACATAAATCGAAGGAATTTAATACACAATTTATATGATGAACTCATATCTGTTGTTTAATGAATTCACAAAAAAATACAAACATTATTCATTCAATGAATTCATCTTTTATCGTTTTTTATAAAATATTTTCTTAAAATGTATTTAAATCATTGGTATATTTTAAATGTTATTAAGTATGACAATTTTAATCATACTTATATTAACAATATTATATATATATATATATACAAAATCAATGAATAATAACTGTAGTGATAAAATGTATATACAATTTAAATTATGTACTCGATTACCTGAATTTATCGATTATATGTACACAATTTCCAATTAAATTAAAACACACGATTAATGGCCAGTATTGGAAACAGAGTAAAGCAAACAAGTGCTACCTTTAATAATTTTTTAGTTTTTTATATATAAAATTGAACCCTATAATTTCCAGCCATTTAAAATCCATCTATAAATATCATATTTCAAAGTGAGGTTATGTATAAAATTTTCCAATATGAATGTCAGAAATTTGACAGCTGGTGGCAGCTATGTTTGAACTTTTTTTTCAAGCTCATTTTGACATTTCAACCCAGTATAGTTTGACAAATTATTATGGAACATTTAACACTTCGACAATGTTTAGAAATTATAAAAACTTGTTATAGAAATCAATGTTCGGTTCGTAAAAATTATCGTGCGCTTTGTGAAACTTACGGTCAACACTAAGTAAAGAAAATTGCACAGTTTCGAAGATCATTTCACACACAAAAATTTAGATACTAGTGGTGTAATTGGACCATATTTTTTTCAAAATGAGCTGGAAAACACGTTATAGAAAATGAAGTGCGTTACTCAACCACGATTAATATTTTTTTCTCCAAAAATGATTGAAAATTGTTTGTACGATATGTGGTTTCAACAGAACTGTTGTCACGTGCTTTAATATACAGAAAGAATAGACTTATTGAAATAAAAGTTTACTGAGTCCATTATTTCACGAAATGGATCCAAAAATTGGCCTCCAAGATCATGTAATCTAATTCTATTTGATTTCTTTCTGTGGAGTCATGTGAAATCATTGGTTTATGTTGATAAACCACAAATAATAGAAACATTAAAAAAATTAAACGTGTAATTAATGAAATTGGACCACAAATATGTGAAAGAGGGATTAAAAATTGGACTAATTACGTATGCACTCTCTCAAACGAAATCGTATTGGTCATATGAGTAAAATTTTAATTTGTCATTAATGCCACAGAATATGCTTAAAAATAAAATGAGTAAATAAGTAATTAATTAAATACTTTTTGTTTTATTTCCATTTAAACTTCTGAAGTACTTATTAAAAAACCCTATTTATATATATTATAAAAGCCTATATCAGTCCACTGTTAAAAGATAGCCTCATCGAATATCATTAGCTTTTCTTAAATGTTTTCTCAAAATTCTTCCACTAATACCTGTCAGCGACTAATCTCATCCCTCCATCATCTCAACTTATTTTCATCCCTCTATCTCTAATAGGGTCTTTTTTGTCTCTTAATCACTATTCCATAATTATTTATCCCTATATATTATATTTACTTTTTGCTGCATATCCTTTTCGTTTCATTTCATCGGTTTTATTTGTTCTTTTATATCAGATACTTTCAACTATCCTCGAATTCACTTCACATGTTTTGAAATCACATTCAGAAATTCCTAACATTATTATTTAAATTCTTTGTAAGATGTTAAAGATTTTTTTCTCCATTTTTGTATTCAGTGTTCAAATTTTTAACCTCTAAATATATATATATATATATATGTGTGTGTGTGTGTGTGTGTGTGTATGTGTATGTGTGTAGCTATATACACATAGCAATTATTTATTAAAACTCAATTTCGGTCTATATCAATAAATAAACGTAATTTTATTTTATATAAAAAAGAAATTTTGTCGCAATTCCGTACAACGTATTAACGAATCAATACAATGCACATGAATAAGTAAGTATATGAAACCGTCTCTTGACAGTATGAACCGAAATGCCACTATCTCACGTAGATCTCTCTGTGTTCATTTAGCTATGCATTGTTCATTGCGGCACACATGGCTCTGTGGTCGATCTAAATAGAGCACAACAGCCAAACCATATACACCGACACTAAAGTGAGCCGCGGTTGATTTCGTTGTAGCTATATTGGTCATGTCTCCAAGGATTGTTTAGTAAAATGTACAAAAGTAGCGTTTTTTAAAAGTAGAATGCAATTATCCAATTAAAAATATGTAAAAAAAGTGCACATGTTCGTAATTTAATCAAATTTAATTATAACATCAACTACGAGAAAATGTTAATACTTGATATTTATTCAGAATGTTATAAAAAAATTAAATAGGTAAATAAATAATTAAATAATATTTTATCACGCTATTATCTGGTCATCCAAATGTGACACTTAAATTTGTGTTTTATTAAAAAGAAACATGTATATAGGGTGGTATATAGAAAACATGTGTATTATTTTTTTGCTCCTTTTTTTTAAAAAAAAACACAAATCTAGACGTCACATGTGAATGACCCTATATAATTACAAAGTTCGCATTATCATCAAAAACAGTCTCTTTCTGTTCATTGATGAATGAAAATCTCTTCAAAAAATTTCTTCTTCGACCAATCCAATACCAATTTTCTTATCTCTCTCTCCTATCTATTCATGGGTCTCTTCATAGGCTTTCTTATATATCTTAGTTTTGAATTTATATATATATATATATATATATATATATATATATATATAAAATCGGAAAATTTTATATTCGAAAATTGATAGCCTTTAACTTTTTTCAATATATTTATCTTTACAATCTGATTTAAACATTAATTTTTCAAAATATGACATTTATAAATATACACCTAATTACATAGCAGTTATATAAATTTAAAAATATAATTATGTTTTTCCTTATTCTACTAAATTTAAGAATATATTATATATATATATATATATTCACAATTTTCTTTACCAAATAATTTGTATTCTCTTTCAATATTAAACCTTAGGACTTAATTTAAATATATTGTACATTTAATTCCATTTACGTGTTCCTTTAATTACTGTCTACAGTTCGGTTGTAAAAATTAATTAAAGTTCCCATTGCGTGGAATGAACAACAGGACATTTGTTTTTTCAAATAGACACAAAACAAATATTTACATTAAATTTCTACTGCCGCATAAAGTATTTTTATTACATTAAACGTTTGATTAAAATGTACTGTGTACTGTAGAACGGCTACAATCAAAAATAATTTCAAACAAAAGTTGTTACAGCAAGCTAAAATCGTTTTAACATTTAGTTATGAAAAGAAAATTGAAACTGAAAAATATAATTTATATCAAAAGTTTTATCGTTATTCTAGTATAGTTTCTCAGAAATCTATACGAAACTACATCGACATTATTGTTTTAAAGTTACTTACAATCCTCTTAAGAATGTATCTTACCTTACAAAGAAGAAACACAGAATCGCAACTTCAGAGCAAATAGCTATACCATGAAATTTTAAAACGTTACTTCTTTGAACAGAAGCCACAATATCTAAGATCGATTCAAGTTGAACGTTATACGTGTACAAAAATAAAACGAGCACTCGACGTTTCCTTATATTTATCGTTACTCAACTAAAATAATTTCATAATGAAAAATTAAATCGTGTTTAATTTCAATTCCGTCTTCAATTAATTACAAATGGTACCATCCTTTATATCGAAATTATGTTTGAGACTGTTGGTGACAAAATTTCATTAATCGTCTCAGTAAATTTTTTACAGCCACCAGGGCTACTAATTACTTGCTCTTTAAATTACTGTCCACAAGTCTATTCTAAAATTAATTAAATTCCGCATTGCATAAAATGGAAGAGAGGAAATAATTTCCTTCAATCTAGACGGCATAAAATAAATTTGTGAGACCTACATTGCGAAAGAAGATGTAGTCGTCACTAGCATTACTTGGAATTGTACCGTATATATTTTACAGGAAATTTCGAAAGCAAATTGCGGATCGCTTAAATTTTCACACAGAGATATCTTATTAAAAGTTATAGATACATCTACTATAAAAGCATTCGCAAGAAAACATTACATACAAATATATATGTATATATATATATGTGTGTGTGTGTGTGTGTGTGTGTGTGTATTTATATAAATTATATTTTCGAGCACTGATTTTTAAATTTATTTTAAAAATATTCAGTTATTTTTAAAAAATAGTCATATACGAGTATATATATATATATATATATATATATATATATATATATATATATATATCAAATAATGCAAAAATATTATGTGTCTGTTTATGTAATTTACATGGCATCAATTATCACATCTGTAATTAATGAATATGGTTTCACTTAATGGTCACTCGAATATCACAAATGTAAATAAATCATTTTATGTGAATGTGCATATTATATATATATATATATATATATATATATATATATGATCATCCAAATGTGATGTTTAGATTTGTGTTTTACTAAAAAATAACTATACACATGTTTCTTTTTAATATAACACAAATCTAGGCGTCACATTTGGATGACCATACACAGGTAATTATCTTATAACACGGAATTCCTACAATACGGTTTTGCTCTAACACGGTTGGAGAATTGGGAGAAATTCCAATATAACACGACATTCATATAATACAGTTTGAAAATTTTGATGTTATGAATCTTGAAGATATTTAAGAATTACTGGTAGAAGAAGAGGCAGATGAAGCAAATTTAGTAGGAAATTATATCTGAGAAAACCGAATTATTGCAGAGGATGATAGCATAGATGCAAACGCAAAAGTTCAAGCATAAATAAGAGCCTTAACTTAGCCGAACAATTGGAGTTCTATTTTCTAAATGCAGATCCTTCCACTGAAAAAAGCCACAACATTTAAAAAAGAACTTTACAAATACTTAGCTGGAAATTTATGAAGATCTTTTAGATAAAAGCAAACAAACGAAAATAACAAATTTTTTGCAAAAATTAGGATATAAAAATCCAGAGTTTTAGAAGAAAGATCATAAATTGAGGTTATTTTGCCATAAATAAAACGTCCTCTTTTAATGGTCCTTAGCAGTGATGAAAAAGAAAACATTATGTAATTATTTACATCAATTATTATTTTAATAGACATATATCTCTTATTTATAAAAATAAATAGTATTTTTTTTCTAAATTTTTGGAACTTAACTTTATTTTTTGTAGTAGTTCTTTGTTTCATATAACACGAATTCGTATAACATGGCATTTTTTAGGAACATAACGACCGTGTTATACGGGGATTACCTATATATATATATATATATATATATATATATATATATATATATATATATATATAGGGTCATCCAAAATTTGTATTTTATTCAAAAGAAACATGTGTGTAGAGTGGTGTATGAGGAAAAATGTATATAGTTTATTTTGCTTCTTTTTAATAAAACACAAATATGAGCGTCATATTGGATGACCCTATATATATTAATATACATAAAAACATACGTATATATATATATATATATATATATATATATATGTATATGTGTGTATGTATTTATGTATGTGTACATTAATATGTAATAAATTATTGTAAACTGAAAACAAGGTTTCTAAAATCTGATATTTCTGACATAAAACACGATCCTTTTTATAATATACATCAAAAAGTTTTCAAAAGTAATTTCAATTATGTCAAATTTAAAACAGTTCCCCAAAACTTGGCGTTGACAAGTTACCTAAGTGGCATATAGGTCACTGGTGAAATATATGACAGTAATATTAATGGACACAGGTCGTAGATACGCCGACCACATTACATTTGTCATTTTTGTGTGTATTATTTTTATACATGACTATTATTAGTTAAAAACAGATATATGATGACATACATATTTGAACCGGCAGCAGTGCATTCGTTGACATTCGTTTCCATTGTTTGCTTTATTACGATGTCGAACGTTTACTGACCATTGATCAAAATGGACATATTCGGGTGTCCCGCAATTTCCACATTGTTTATATATATATATATATATATATATATATATATATATATATATATATATGTATATATGAATAATAATAACTAAACAGTTCACATTTATCATACTTCACCTGATTTATAAATCGAATGAAATATCAAAACGTATATACTAGTGATAACGTTTTAAAACAAATATAAAAAAATCAATGTTCAAAAAAATCGTCGAATATTTTTAATCATTTTTATTGTATTATTTATTCGTTCACAAATTTAAAATAATTATAATTATACACAGAGTCATGATTACAAGTTGAGTATTAAATATTTCAAATCTTAATCAGATATTATCATTTTTTTAATCTGATTTTAAAACTTCTCAAAAACGCAATAGCTTGAAAATATTAGAATGAAGACTTTTCCGATTCTGAGAAAAAATGTTGCATTTCCTGATATTTCCAGTTTAAATTTTAATATTTATTATTTTTTACTATAAAAAGGTACTCTTTGATTAAAACCCTATCTTACTAAATACCTCATCATGTACAATATTTAAAAATTAAAATTATGAATCTTCGTCTTTTTTCTAAACTATCTATCCTAAGTACTTTATCATTTTACTATACATCCCAAAATATTTATTTTTAACAAAATTAACAACTTTTCTCTAAATTCGTTCTATACGAAAGTCATTTGATAAGTATGGTAAATTTATTTATTATTTAATTTAATTAATTAATTATTTTTTTCAATTTAGTTTTTCTTACTTTTTTACTATACTTATCAAACGACGCTCGTATATCGTGTTTTTTTTTTACAAAATTTGGATTTCATACACATCTACAGTATCTAATCAATAATCTTGACAAAAAAAAATAACCTATAGTACTAAATCACTTTATTATTATGAAATAAAATGCAAATTTTCATAAACTTTACTTAGATTATTTGAAATATGTTTATTTTTTAATAAACTATGAGTTATTTGAAAAATTTATATATATATATATATATATATATATATATATATATATATATATATATATATAGATATATCAATATGTGTCATTCAAATGTGACACCTAGATTTGTGTTATATTTAAAAAAACATGTGTATAGAAAATATGTATATATTTTATTTTCAATAAAACACCAATCTAGGCGTCATATTTGGATGATACTATATATATATATATATATATATATATATATATATATATATATATATATATATATATATATATATATTATAGTAATTGATACATATAAAAAATTATCTTTATGTTTTATTTATTCATCATATAATATTTTTTTAACAAATTAATTAATAAATTGATTTTTACAAATATAATGAAAACTATTAACGAATCATTATTTAAAAAAAAACTTTTTTTTATTTCAACAAAGCATGTTTAATTAAATTACTTTTTTTATTAAAATTCATTTAAAGCAGATTTGTCTAAAAAAGAGAAAAAGAAAAAACATTATAAGTTACTATTATTTATTTTTCTACCTATGTATTTCTGTAATTTCTTCTTGTATTGTCCATTGCTATTTCACTACTTTTTTTATTTCCACTTAACTGGATTTAGCAGTATATTTTCGATAATATACATGTATCAAAAGATAGCTTTAGAGCAAATTCTACACGTGCAGAAATATACAGTCAGTGACCTAACAGTAGATAATATAAAAAATTGAAATAAAAGTTTCTTTTTTATGACATGTTTAATACAATAACATATATTTATCTTTAAAACACACTCGTTTATATATATATATATATATATATATATATATATATATATATATATATATATATATATGTAGGATTTTCATATAGGCGCTTCAGAAGTTTAAATGAAAATAAAAAAGTATTTAATTAATTATTTATTTATTTATTACTTTTAAGCATATTCTATGACATTAATGATGGTACACAATTTCACTCATATAACCACCACGACTTTATTTGACATAGTGCATTCATTTAGTCCAATTTTTATTCACTCTTTCACATAATTGTGGTTCAGTTTCATTAATTACACATTCAATATTTATTTTTAATGTTTTTGTCGTTTGTGGTTTATCAACATAAACCAATGATTTCACAATAATCCAACAAAGTTAGATCACAGGCATAGTATCTTGGTGGACAATTGATGGGTCAATTTCGTGAAATAATGAACTCATTAAACTTTTGTTTCAATAAGTCTATTGAAGTTTTTATAATTTTTAAGTGTTGTTGAATTTTTAAACGTTCCATGATCATTTGTTAAGTTATACTGAGTTGAAATGTCAAAATGAGCTTAAATAAATCAAACATAGCTGCCACCTGCTATCAAAATTTTGATATTTTTATTTAAAAACCATATATTTATATACATATACAGAATGACCCAAATGAAACTAAATATTTAGACATTCATTTACACATTACATCTTTCAGTATCATTTGGACCACCTATAATCATTTCAGATATTAATATCTAACTCCATTATACTTTAATATTTAAAATAGTGCACTATTAATAAAATTGTCTAAATTTTTATCACATTAATTGTCAGTCAATTAATCAATTTATTTTGAAATAAGGCAGCAATTAATAATTGGGATTTTGGTTATAAAAAAGTACATCCTATTAAAAAGCACAACTTGAAATATGTTTGATGTTAATTATGTCAAATATAAATTTTTCATTGGATAATGAAACGTTTTTATTAAAATCTACATACGTTTTATATTTCTTTTTTGTACATAATTCATGAACAATAGATCGTCAAAATACATTTCTCTGTTAGAGATAATTTTAACTCATTTGACCTAAACTATCCAATAAACACACTCATCGATAACTATTATGTCATGAGGTCATATTTCCGTTAAATCCACAAGTTGGTATTCATAACTTATCCAATAAATCAGTGGTAAACCTTCTATAGATTACTGTACTACAATACATCACTATTAAATATCATATGGCATTTCGAAATAAAATTATATTTTTGTATTATTTGTACATAAATAATTTGATTAACTATATTTACAAATACTATCTTAATTAAAATAAAATTATTCAATGGCTGTAATTTAAAATTACTAATTACAAAAAATATTCAATTAAACATGTATTTATTATCTTTGATAACCTAAATAGATTATAGTAATTATATAGGGTGGCTCATACACATACACAAACTTGCTTACTATCATTTATTATCCTTCAATCTAATTTGATCCACCCTATACAATTACTTTTATAGTTTCTAACCATTAAACATTTTTTTTAAAAATATCCATCATTAAAACTTCATTCAGTAATTGTTCTTTTTATGTATTAACCATTCAAATGACTGCTGTTGTATGATAATGATTTAATAAATATTTTTTTATAAAATCATTGATGGAATTTTATTAAAACTGGAAATAAAAAAAACTGTGAATTGTTCAATTTGATAACACTTTATTATTTAAAACTGTAAACAATTAGAGATTATTTATTGATCTTACAACGAATGTCACTAATATAGAACACAATTTATTAAAATTTTTCCTGCAATCGAATCGTTAATAACACGGTAAAATAATTAAAATTTATAAAATTAAAAATACACATAATTGAAGTTGCCAACTAATACTTTTCTCGTTATGATATATATATATAAACACTACTACAATATATTAACAATTAGTTTAGCCTTGCAGAAATAATTTAATAAAATTTGTAAATTGTGTAATTTTGAAAATCTACAAACAAGTCAAAAAATAATAAAAGGCAAGTAGAAGCTCGAATAAACAGACAAATTATTTAAAACTTTTCAACTTGTAAATGATTTCATTAAATGAAAACATAACAACGTTTGCTTCAAACTTTATCTTTTTAAAAATCGTTCCTTTGCTCGACTTGTTCAAAAATATTTATGAACTGCAATTTGTAACATTGTTTTCGAACAACTTTTTGTTCAGACATTTTAAATATGCAGCAGATAGATGAAGCCATTTCAAATTCTTCTCAGAAAGTTTATGAAGTAGGATCGTTGTTAATTTGTACTGTGGTTATGTTGTACTCTCAACTGTAAATTTTCACGAATTAGTTCAGTTTATCCAAGTAACGAGTTAACGTTAAACAAACTGTTCCTTAAGTATTATTATTTGATATTATCATTACTGTTAAAAATATCTGTCTAAAAAGAACATTCTCAGTTAAATAAAATTAAATCATTTCTTTGTAATTTTTTTTAATAATATCATATACTTCAATTTAGAATTCAATTCATACTGAAATTATCGTTTGTCATTTCAAAATTTATTAATTTCAGTAAATAATTTAATTATAAAAATAACTATTAGAATATATATTTTTATTTAAAAAATCATTATTTATTATCTAGTTCAAAATCATTTGATCATAAATGTATTCTTCACCTCCAATATCATAAGATTTGATAAAAATATCAAATAATCACTTATTATTCATTTTACTTAATTGAAAGTTAATGTGAATTTCGATAGCCATGCCATCGTCTTCAAAGTACTACATTATCAAATGTAGATTATTTTCTATAATTGTGCCTTAATTATGTATCTTCTAGTAATTAATTTATTTATGTTAAAAAATACATACTTTCTTTCATTATGAAATAAAGAATTTTTGTAATATCTAAACTAATGAAGTGTAAAAATAACAAAATTATAAATCACTAAAATGAACAAATATTCAAAAACTGATTTATAATTAACATAACTCTTATATAAATCACATAATTATATTTTTATACAAGATTTCATTACAGCAAACAAACATTAATCGCTTTTATAATTACATCTAAGCCATTTTAAACCTCTTATGTGACCAGATTCAGAAAACGTAGTGAAAATGTCTCTGTGATTAAATAAATGGTTTCGTATGCCTTTATCGTAACTAATTCTTTTTATTATTTTATTTCAGATACGTCGAGCTTGAAAATGCTCGGCGTTAACGTGCCACAGTACACACTTCGTGGCGAAATGGCTTTACTGCAATGTCAATACGAACTAGGAGACGATCGTTTATACTCGGTCACTTGGTACAAAGACCACGAAGAATTCTATAGATATGTGCCAGGCAGACGACCGCCACAACATGTATACAAATTAGAAGGATTCCGTGTCGATGTAAGTTTTAAAACATTAATTTATAACCATTACAATTTTATACACCTCTGTATACATACACACACATATTATTTATTTCGAATGAAACGTTTGTAATTTATTATATTGATTTTCAAATAAATATCTTTTTATATTAAATACATAATTAACTAAAATATGTAGTATACACATATTTCTTTACTAACCTAAGTACAAATATTTTAAACTATAGATAAATGAATATTTTATATTAATTTTTATGAAAAAATATATTTATAAACAAATAGATTTTAATTTCAAATTATTAAAAATGAATACAATTATTTACAGTCGTTTACCAAATAAATATTTTTAATAAATGGCAAATTCCATAAAAATAAATCAATTATATTATTTATTAATTCCAAAATTTATAACTTAGTTTGGATAATTTTTTATACTACAATAGTATAACTTTAAATTTGCAATTAAATACAACTCTTATAACATTTTTTATAATTATGAATATGATTTAAAATAATTTATTTTTAAAAATAATTTTTAACTTATGATTTATTTTTTGGTTTGTTTATGTATTTGTATATTTACTTTAATTATATAAAATCATCCAAATGTGACATCTAGATTTGTGTTTTATTAAAAAGAAACATGTGTATAGTTTCTTTTATTCTATTTTAATAAAACACAAATCTAGGCGTTACATTTGGATGACCCTATAGTATAGACAAATATGTATTTTATATATTTATTTTTTTAAGAAATATATATTTATTTTAATTTTAAAATATAAAAAATGCATACAATTATTTTCAGCCATTTACCGAATAAATATTTTTAATAAATGACAAATTCTACAAAAATAAATCAGTTATATTATTTATAGATTTTTTTTGATTAAAAAGTATATAACTAATTCTGAATAATTTTTGATGTTAATTTAAATTGAAATTTTCAATAATTGCAAGTTTTTTTAAAAATATTTTCATAATTTTATATATTTTTAAACTATTTTCATAATTTTATATTATTTTAAAAAGTTATAATTTTTAACTTATAATTTTTTTAGCTTTGTTGTATATTTTTATGTTTATTTTAATTAAATTCAATATCCTAATAAAGTCAGTTGTTAGGAAAAAAATTCAACCATTAATAAATCCTTCAAAATACAAAATATATTTTAAATAGTGTATAAAAATATTTTTCCTGCATTCAAACATCCATTGAATAAAATTATTTATCTATCAAATATTTGTTATTTAATATATTTTCAGATATTTAAACTTCAAACATTAATTATTATATATTCTCTGAACATTAAATTAACATTAATTTCCATAAATAATAAAGAAAATAATTCATTGGCTTTTTCTGAAAAAATATTAAAAATTCAGTAGAAATGATTTTAATTATTTTTAATAGAAAGTGTGGAAAAAATATTCAAGTGATTTATTTCTGACGAATTTTGTGACACTAATAATAAAAAATACAATATAAATTAATGAATAAATCATGTTTCTCTAATTAATAAGTTATAAATAAAACGATCTTAAAAATTATTGCTTTTAACATATAATTATATTGACTATAATTATTTTTATATAAATATATAAACATTATAAATGAGTCATATTTATAAATTAATTTATAGAGAGAATATTTTTAGAAAAAAAAATGTTTTTTTATGATCTTATAACTATGATATATATAACATTTATAACCATTTGGATTCTGTTTAATATGATTTATTGAATTTTCTTTAACCTAAAATCATTTTTCCAAAAATTGAATTATATTCAGATACGACATCATACAATTGATGAAAAATGATTTGTTATAAAACGGTTATCGTTCGTCTGGAAAAAAATTCAATATTTACATGTAAGCAATGCCATAACAATGGATATATATATATATATATATATATATATATATATATGAATGTGTGTGTAAACAATTTCTGTTACACTCTATCAACTTCATTCTGGTCGCAGCGTCAAATTCATTCATTCCGAACATTTTCATATTTTATTTCTGTTTCATTTAGCTTCGATAAAGTCATTTAAATCATTGAACGAGTGAGTTACAGTCACGTCAACGAATCTGTATTTTCATCGCACTTTTTCATACGCTTTATATACATCATAATGTTCAATTCCATTGAACAACACTAATTACGTTGATTACTACCTATCGACAATTTTAATGACTAAGTACTCAAAACAGCAATTATAGTACTCATTAAATTCGAGTAATGTAGCAAATACGTGCATTTATTTAAGGGAATTAATATGAATACTAAAATAAACTATATATTTTGTTTGTTTATAAATACGGTGGAATTTATTGTATCAATGATGTATGAGTTATTTATCTTTACGTTACACATTCACCATATGTCTATATTATACAGAAACGTTCCATTTAATTTTGCCACAAATTGTTTTTTCCATGTAGTACCATGTATAGGAAATCAAAATACCACAACTATTTTAAATATCAACTATATTGAATATTATTAAGAAATAAAAAAAATAGGATTTTCTATCTAAATTTCTTATTTTTCTTATAATTAAATTTCCTTTTTATAAAACACAAATTGAGGCAGCACATTAGAATGACCATATATTTCAGAAAGATGTGGGCTGTAAAATCTTGCATTTGGAGTCATTATCTAGATAATATAAAAATATGTTTTCAGTTCCTATTAAAGAAAACTTTAATTTTTTTTGAAAAATATAAAATAAATATTCCGATCTATAAAATCATTAATAAAATATATATCAACTATTTGTTTCGATATCGTAGCAAATGTACTTTAACACCAATGAATCACTCACCCCCAACATCAAAATGTATATATTTTTTAATAATCACTTATTTTTTATTTAATTTGTTTAAAAGTTGATACTCATTCTCATATCCAAGCTGATATTAAAATAAACAATAAGTGATTATTGATTTTTTTTAATTTTAATTATCTTAAAAACGAGTAATTCGTTTCTATTAAAATCTCATATCATAACGAACAAATCTCTATATTTCACAATTAAACTCTTTACACATTTTAAAAACCATAGAAACAAAACGTAATTTAATTAAAAAAATATCAAATTTGCAAAACTCAAAAGCCTTTTTAAAAAAAATAATTTAATACAAAAAATATCCTTGTTATTTCTGTATTGTTCTATATTGAATATTATTAAGGAATTAAAAAATAGGATTTTGTATCTAAATTTCATAGAGTACAAATTTAATATAAATTCTATTTAGACAAATAAAACCTATGAATTTACAAAAAATAATGAATTTGAGTGTTTATTTATATTACTCTTTTTATTTTTTATTATTGATATTCATAAAATATATGAACAATTATAAAATTAATAATAAGAAGAAAAAATATCTAGCATACTAGTATGTTGTTCAAATTATATATATATATATATATATATATATATATATATATATATATATATATATATATGAATCAGTCAATATATCAGTGATTTTAAAACCCTCGAAAGAATAAATTTAAAGAGGATTGAGCTCTTAGAAAGTATTTATAAAAATACTATAATCACCATACAAATAGACGAAAAAATAACGAAATTTAAAATTATGAAAGGGGTGAGATAGAGTGATACGACATAACCAAAACTATTCATATTTACGTTAGAAGAAATACATAAGTGACTAAATTGGGAATATGATAGAATAAAAATAAATAAAAATATGCTGTATCACTTGAGATTTGTTGATATTATTATTTTCTTGACAAGCACAGAACTTGAAGAAATAATAAAAAAATGTATAAAAATGTTAAAAAAATATGTCTTATGATAAACTGCGACAAGACAAAAGGAATATTATTGATTTTTCAGATCTAGAAAGAATCGAAATAAAAAAAAAGAAACAGAATAAATTGAATACTTATGTATTTAGGATAACTCATTAATATTAAGGAACATTTATGGCTGAAATGAAAAGGAGAGTGAAAATAAGATAACATGAGTTTAGAAAAAATTCGCATATTTTGAAATCGGATATTCCTCTTTATTTAAATAGAAAAGTTTTCTATTAATGCATCCTACCTGTTTACCCTGGCTGTGAAACATGAATTTTGAATTTTAGAATGATCCAACAGCTCATAACAACATAGAAAAGTATTGAAAGATGTATGTTTTAAATAATATGAATTGTAAATAATATGTATTGTAATAGTGAAAAGTTCGAAATGGAAATAGACTTGGCATGCATATATCAAAAATGAGAGATCATAGATAAACAAGAGAAATTATTGATTAGGAACTTAGATATATAAGAAGGATGAAGAAGAGACCCATTAGATAGATAAGGCAAAGAGATAAGAAAATTCGTAAAAATGGATTGAAAGAGAAAAGCATTAAATTAATCAAAGTGGAAAATGTTGAGAAAAACTACCATTAAGCAGTGTACTGAGAGAGGACTATGATAATATTTATATATCATAAAAATTAAAAAGTTTTATAGAGTCGAAGATTTCTCAATTTTTTTTAAAAAAGTTTTCGATTCAAATATCCAGCTGTTTTTATTATAAAAATGAAATAATATTTTAAATTACAAAAAAACGAGACGTCCAGAAAAAAACAAAAATGATGGAAAGATAAATATTTGGAATTTAGAAGCAGAAAATAAAACAGATAATTTTTAAAAACAATAAGAACTTTATAACAAGAATGAAAAAATTAAAATAGAAATATGTCAATCATACATTAAGAGGATAAGATTAACAATGAACAAAAAAATATTGATTGGAAATCTAGGAATATAAAAAGGCCCAAAAAAAGATTAATAAATAAATTGAATCGAGGTAAATAAAAATGCATCTATGTGAAATGTATGGAGAAGTCTTTGAATTATTAAAAATGAAAATTTGTGGGAAATATTTTTTCCAGCAGTGGATAGAAAAAGGTTTATTATATATATATATATATATATATATATATAATATTCATTATTAAACCATATATGTGTATATTATTTATAATGATATATATTAATATTATAAATCATTTAGTTGAAATCTAATCATATTTAAAAAAACTCACTACTCTAATATTGAAAATAAATTTTCAATTATTATAACATTTCCATTTTATATTAGTGTCATATAGTTTCCAATTTACGTTAATATTCATTACATATTAAATTTAACTATATAAATATTTTACTGCATGCACTCATAATAATTCAATTTTGGAGCCATTAGTCACAAATCACAAATAATACAATAACTTTCAGATAATACACATTGACATTGAACTATATTAATCAATATATTTGTATGCTATAAAATTTAAATCACAAAAGAGTATATTTACAGTAAATTTCAACAGTTCATTATTAAATTTTCTTTTAAATTCATTTTAATACCTACATAATAACAAATTCAAAAAGAAATAAATTATAAATATAACACAATATTATTAGTTGAATTCATATAATTAAACAATTTATTCCAAATAATTAAAATTTAAACAATATTATATTGGGACGAAATTTTATTGAAATTATTTTAATATTAAACATAAATTGTTATTTCATAATTTTATATATATATATATATATATATATATATATATATATATATATATATATAATTTTACAGTAAATTCAATCTTGTAATATTAGATTTAATTTATTATAAAAGAAGTTATAATTTTTTAACAGTTCAAACAATTATCAATATATAATACCAACTTAATCAATTTTTTAAAGAAATATAAAAATACAACCTAATAATTATAAAATATTACATTCTGAATCTTGTATTCTTGAATGATGTAAAAAAATATTTTTTTATAAAACTCATGTTAGAAAAAATACTTATTAATATAAATATTTTTTTTAATATAGTTTATTTTTTCTTCATATATTAAAATCTTATCAATACTAACTAAAATATTAGGTTGGCAAATATCTCCCTTCCGCCTTCTGGTCTTTTGAATTTCGCAGCTATGTACAAAAAAAAAAAAAAAAGCGGAAGGGAGATACTTGCCAACCTAATATATTTTTATAAAATATATACTCTATATATTCTATATACAGTAAATTTTAAATCGTTTCTATTGAAAATAAGATATTTTTACATTTTTTTCCAACAAAACTTTGTAAATTGTCTTATGATAATAAATGGTCATCCTAATGTGATCCCTAGATTTGGTTTTATTAAAAAGAAACATGTATATAAAGTGGTGTATAGGAAAACGTATGTGTAGTTTTTTTGTTTCTTTTTTATAAAACACAAATTTAGGCAACACATTATGATGATCATATATTTCAGAAATATGTGGGCTGTAAAATCTTGCATTTGTAGTCATTATCCAGATAATATAAAAATATGTTTTCAGTTCCTATTAAAGAAAACTTTAATTTTTTTTTGAAAAATATAAAATAAATATTCTGATTTATAAAATCATTAATAAAATATATATCAACTATTTGTTTCGGTATCGTAGGAAATGTACTTTAACACCAATGAATCACTCACCACCAATATCAAAATATATATTTTTTTAATAATAACTTATTTTTTATTTAATTTGTTCAAAACTTGATATCCATTTTCATATTCATGCTGTTATCAAAATGAACAATAAGTGATTATTGATTTTTTTTTAAATTTTAATCGTCTTAAAAACGAGTAATTCGTTTCTATTAAAATCTCATATCATAATGAACAAATCTCTATATTTCCCAATTAAACTCTTTACACATTTTAAAAACTATAGAAACAAAACGTAATTTAATTTAAAAAATATCAAATTTGCAAAACTCAGAAGCCTTTTTTAACAAAAAATATTATTTAATACAAAAAATATCCTTGTTGCTTCTGTTAATAAACGATTTTTTCCAAGCCATACTCTAATTATAATTGCTTTTTTTCGAAAATTGCAACTTACATCTATATTTTATTACATTTTTTTATTTTCACATTAGGTTTTTCACATTTTTCTACTCAAAAATTATTATTTTTATTGAAGTGTTAGATTTTATTTTCCTAACCAATATCATTGAATTTTATTACTGAATTTTAAAATATTTTTCTAAATTTGTATAAAGGTTATTTTTAAGCCACTTTATGTTACTTCGAAATGAAAAACTATTCCTCTCCATATTTTTTTCAAAAATTATTTTTATACAATTTTCAAAATTTTTTAAACGACAAAATATTACTGAATCCTTAAAATTTATTTCTATAAAAACGTTTATCTATCTATATTTTTCTAAATATGTGAAATATTAACGATTTTTTATATTATTCAAATATCATTAGGTTTCATAAATTGATAATTCACTTATGTATAATAAATTGATTTCAATTTTTTATCATACGTTATGTATGTTGATTAAAATCTAAATCTTTCATGAGGTGTACAAATGTCAGTGTATATCATTATGTATATATATATATATATATATATATATATATATATATATATATATATATATATATATATAATATATTTTGTATTACGTTTCATTATATATTTATAATGTAATAAAATGCCAAAATTGTTAATTTAAATAGCAATACCGATAAATAATCGATATTCATTTTCAATTAAAAGAAACGCAACGTCGATAAATCCATCGTATCTATTGAACTGCGTCTCGTGTATATAAATTGCTATCAGAATGATTGAAGACACGACTATATCGAGCATACTGATCGTGTAGAAAGGTATTTTGTGATTTTCCAATTGATTTCAATTGCTCGACGTAAATAGCAGATAGTACAGATATCTAATCTGTTCAAGAGTGAACTTAACAAAACGTTACTTCAATTAGCGACACGGATTACGAAAATCCTAAAAGCAGCAGTCATTAATCCAGTTGAATCGACATTAAAGTAGTAATAGAGACATATGAGGCAATAAAGTTTACTTTTACCCTAATTCGTTCAGCCCTTATATAGCAAACATACTTGAATGCCATTGAATGTACATACATTCGTTTATATGTTTGAAGAAATATCTATGTATATATATTTGTGTGTGTATGTATATATATATATATATATATATATATATATATATATATATGTATATAAATTTGAATGAGGGTACATAGGTTACGTCGTGCGAATATAAATGATCAATAAATTAAAACAAATGTTGGACGTGACGCAGAAATTTAATGATAAAAATATTTATGAAACAATAAAATCTACAATAACGAAATATAGATATTTCACTGGTATTATTAAAGTATAATATTTGCCGATGTAATTACTTTGATACATAAATAATTGTTTATTTCATTTTTAATCAAAATGTAAAAACGTTACAGAAATAAAATATATGTTGAATTATAATTTATCGTCCGACAGAAATATGAAACAAGTCTCGTTCGTTAAAAAGAAAATAAACGTTGAAAATATTAGTATAAACAAACCTGAAAATTTTAACAATGGTTAAAAAGGTTTTAGCAAAAAATATTTTTATTTAATTTATTAATCATTCGTTCTAAGTAACAATATTTATCATTATTTACAAATGCATTTAGATAAATAAAAATTCATTCAATATATTTCAAGAGACTTGATATTTTTAAGGAAAAATAAATGAATTCTTATTTATATAAAATGTTTTTTTAAGCGTGATAGAACTTTTAATTGAATCCATATTAAAATTTATATCTAACCTTAAATACATATTTATATGTATGTGTGTGTATATATATAAGATGTATTTTTATGTTAGATAGAACTTTTGATAGGAATTCAATTTAAAGTTCTGTCATGCCTAAAAACACCATTTATTAATTTCATTATGTATATAAAATAATTATTACAATTCTACTACTGTTACTATAATTCACATCAAAAAATTTAAATATAATTCACGATTTTCAAATGAAGTTAATAAATAGATTTACAATCTAAAATGTTTTTATTTTTATAAAAATATTTTTTTTAATGCAGATAAAACCAAAACATATACTTAACTTTATATTTTAAAAAACTTAAATAATATTTCAGTAAAATTTTATATTTTATAGATACGAGAAAAAATATATAAAATCTAACATAAATGTACCTGTTATTTAAATGTATTAATATTTATATATTTCAACGATTTTCAGCATTTTTAATTTCAAATACATTTTGCCTGCTTTGGAAATAAAATTATCAACTTGATTGATGATACTTTTTACTTGATGTTAGTCTAATCACAAACGTGTCAAATTATCTTGACATACTGAACGTTAGATTTGAACTAAATTCAACATTTTTTATTCAATCAAAAAAACTTACATCTGAAATAACTATTTATTAACAAAGTAAATTTATTTTACAATTTCCTTTCAATATTATAAAACTTTTTTTGTAATCTAGATAATTAATTTTTGTAATAATTAATAATTTCACTATTATAAAAAATTATAAAATCACATGATGTATATATAAAGAGAGAGCGAAAGAGAGAGAGGGAGAGAGAGAGTAATGAACAAAAGTAAAAGCAACATTTTGAAAATAATTCAATCCCTATATTTTTATTATATTATTTATTTCATGTAACCAAATTTTTATTTCTAATCAAATTTTATTCCATTTATCCAAGAAAACTCTTTTTAATTTACCTTTTGTTCCAATATTTCACTTTCTTATTCTTCTTTGTAACTCATTTCAAAAATATTCTATTGAGATGACATCAAGTGACTGAAAAAAAATCTCTAAAAGATGAAAAATATTATAAACAAGTCATTGGCAGATAAAACAAGTCTTATACTTGAGATTATTGTTCTGCTGAAATTACTAATCGTTGCTTAAATGCAAATCATCTTCTGTGCTAATTTCTAATTTTTTGTTTAACAAAAAAATATTTTTTTTATTCATTACATACTCAATAAATACAATTTTTTGCACCTATAACAGCCATACAACGCCATACCACCTCTGTTTGATGTATGGAATTCTATCCAACAGATAATTTTCTCCATACTAATTTAATTTGAATGTAATTTACTCTTTTCTAAAAATATAATTTTCTTCCAAAATTCTATATTCTTGATTATATATCTGTTAGAAAAAAATTTTTTTTCTAATTAGTTTTAAAACATATGATTTTTTCATGAAACTCTTGTTCTATATTCAACTTCATGAAGGTACATTACAATATTTGAATTTATTTCTCTTCCAATTTTCTTTCTTACAACTGTTTTTTAACTTATTTTTAATTTTACATAATAGTTATATTAATTCCTTTTTCATTCAATTTCCTGACAAGTTCAATTCTGCATGAGTTTTATACAGTATTATTTTTTTTGTAAATGTTTTAATAAAATAATATATTGTGTATCAACATCATTTTACTAATTTTACAATTTCTCTGAACGTTCTTTTCTGCATATTAATAATGATATTTATTTTGATTACTAAAGATTCTTTTTTCTTAATAGTGAGCTTAAAAGGTTAGCTTTTAATGAACTTTCAAACATACTAAATCATAAATAAATGTTGTAACAAGATTTAGTTTTTCGTTACATAGGTGTTTGGCATTAACTAATGACATAAATGTTTAATATTGCTCTATTTATGTTACTGTATATTCAATTTAGTCTACGTTTAAAGAACCATTGTTAGTATTTTTTATGTTTTTAATAAAAATAATTTAGTAAAACATTTTGTATTTTTAATAAATGATCTTTTGCTTTATTTTTTAATTATGATTACAAAAAATGTTCATTTTAATTTAAATTAAATCAGCACTTCTTTTTTTAAAATTTGCTATATGCCACCACTTTTATTCATCACTGCACATACACACACACACATTATACATACAAACATATAATACTTAAACTTCCCTACATTCTGTACATTCTCATAAAAAATGTTCATTCAGACTGATAAAACGCGTATTTTAATTTTACGCCATAATAATTTCATGTGAAAATATGTTAATTTTTTAAAATCAAATTACATGTTCATTAAATGAAGATATAAAAAATTCAATATACCTTTATTGTACGATTTAAAATATGAGACTATTTAAAATATCATAAATAGCTATATATATATATATATATATATATATATTATATGAAATTATGTCAATATTTTTTTTAATTATCTCCTTTTTAACTTCCTCTTATATTTGGTTACAATATTTTTTGTATGTATAAAGTTTTTAATTAACTTTATATTGATTTTAAATATTTACATACATTTTATGGCAAGGTATTGTTTTTTATTACATCAAATCTTGACTGAATAAGTTATTTATCTGTTCGTTTAATGTATTATTTATATTATAATCTTTTTGTTTTATAGAAAATAATTTTTTAAAAAAATGAATTACTTCTTAAAATACAAAAAATGTAATTAAAATATGATAATTAAAATTAAAAAAATGTAATTATATCATATTTTTTATTCTTTGAGTACATTAATTAAAATTTTCTTTGTTAAAATAAAATTCAATAACAACATTACTAAAAATGCCATTTTTCAATATTACCCTTTGTATAATATTTTTATATAAAAGTTTTTACCTCAAGTTCACATTTCATGTGATATTTGCTTAACATGCTGCAGTAAAATTATTATGATAAAGAGGACCTCTGATGTATGCATATTAATAATATTTTTTTATAGCACCACAGATCTGACAGCCAACAAGTCCTGCTGCATTCAGTAAATTTGAAAGCAAGAGGCGTTTATCGTTGTGAGGTGTCTGCTGAAGCGCCATCTTTCACATCTGTCCATGGTGAAGGACGAATGGATGTTGTAGGTAAGTATTACAATAACGTTATAAATTTTAAATATATATAGATAGATATATATATATATATATATATATATATCAAAAAGTTCAGTAATATAACGTAATTTGAACTATTATTAGATGATTTATATGGGTAAACTTTCATATGATATAGTGCAATATTAAAAATACATATTTACACTTTATATATATATATATATATATATATAAATATTTTGGAAAAAATGAAATTTTGTTTTAAGAAATATTTATGAGATCAATCTGTTATACAATTTTCTTTAGTAAAAATGTTTACAGAATTTTATTAGGGACTGAACTAAAATATTTATTTAAAATAAAAATAGTATTAAATATAGGTTTTTCCAATAAGCGTTTCAAAAGTTTAGATTGAAATAAAATAAAAAGTATTTATTTAATTAGTTATTTATTTTTAAGCATATTCTATGCATTAATAATGAAATACAATTTCATTCATATAACCACCACATGTTTTGTTTAGTTAAATAACTTTCGATAATAATTCAATTTAAATTTCTATCATGCTTAAAAACACCCATATATATATATATATATATATATATATTTCAAACATAATTAATTGTTTACTAGAAAGAAAGAAATTTTCTATAGTCACTTCAAATTAAAATTATTATATATTTGAACACATAAAGAGAAAAAGCATTTTTGAACAAATAAAAGATAAAATTGTGTTATTGTATTGATTTCAATACAGTATACAGTAACTATTCTCGTTTATTGACCCACTCACCTGTAAAAATAAACATATTTGTATTTTCCGTTTTTAATTTGTACTTAAATTCAATAAACATTTGTTTATTTATATATTATATATGTTATTTTAATACATATATGTATGTATGAATGTATGTATATATATATATATATATATATATATATATATATATATATATATATATATATATATACATACATATATATACACACAATATATATACAAAATAAGTTATTAAATATAAAGGAAATATAAATATTTTTATGTCAAATAATCTAAATTTAAAATATTTTCTTTATTTTTTTATTCATTTATTTATGTACAAATAGAATGTTTTTAAGCGTGATAGAATTTTAAATTGAATTCCTATCGAAAATTCTATCTAACCTAAAAAAACTTTATATATATATATATATATATATATATATATATATATATATATATATATATATATATATATATATATATACGTAAAGATATACATATATGTGTGAATGTATATATAAAGGTATGATAAAGAATGCTTTTTAGGTCAAATAGAACTTTCAATAGGGATTCAATTTAAAGTTCTATCACGCTAAGAAAACATTGTATATTGTATGTTTATTTTTATTTTTTTCTGTAAAATATATTCTTGATACAGAATTCAAATATTCGAATATAAAGTACATAATTGGATTCTAATCGAAAATAAATAATTATAAAATTATTACCTATTTTAATAATAATTATTATTCATATTTCCCTTTATATCAATAATTTATATAATTATTTAATTCCTTCTTATCAAGAAAGTAATTTCTTTATGTAGATCAATATTGATGCAATTAGTTTTTTAGAAGAAAGCATAAATAATACTTAATTATAAATCTATATATATATATATATATGTGTGTGTGTGTGTGTGTGTGTGTGTGTATGTGTGCATATAAATAATAATAATATTTCGTTTTCAATCATTTTTATAATATAAAATTATATTTGTGAAATGATTAAAAAATATCGTTGCGATTTTCAGATTGATTGCAATTTTTGTTGATTCAAAAAATTAATATAAAGAATGACAATTGTCATTTTTTAATTCAAATTTAAGCACACTTATCTTCCAAGCTTATAAACATATATATATATATATATATATATATATATATATATATATATATATTCTGACAAACTGAACATACCTACAAACCTATACTTACTTGTTTGTTGTTATACCTTCACTTTTGTAACGATATGTTTCCACAATTCATACATCATCCAAAACATTCATTACGTTCATTCATCACTAGACCATCTTTTCGTTCACAACAATTCATCATACAATAATCCGTCACTTCTCAGAGGTTCCTTCTACATACAATGTCCCCTGTATATCAAGTTCATTGTAACAAAAAAATAATATATATATATATATATATATATATACAAAATATTTTAAGTCTCTACGTATCTTCTTGATAATGTCAAAATATATTTTTAATTATATCAAATGCCATTTATGCTAAATAAAATATCAAAGATTATCATTTTATAGATATATATATATATCAGAAAATTTAAATTGTATTATATTCTTACTAGAATTTTAACTCATAGAAAAAATTTTCTATAAAGTAATTTGTAAATAGAAAATATATGTACAGAATTTATTAAATGTTAATTAAATAATTACGATTACATATATAGGATAGCCTGAGTGAGACTAAAGGATAGTATAGAATACTAAATGATAATAAGCAAGTAAATATATCTCAAAACCATTCAGTCTTATTTGGGTCACCATATATATATATATATATATATATATATATATATATATATATATATATATATATATAAGATGATCCAAATAAGAAATGAGAGTTATTTATTTTTTTTTATTATTATTTATTATCCTTCAATCTCATTTGGACTAGCCTATATATATATATATATATATATATATATATATATATATATGTATGTATAGGCATACAACAACACTACAATAAAACTTCAGAATAATTTATTAATTTTTATTTCTTATATAAAACTCTAAACTGTTACGTATTCAATATATGTATATTAATTCTCATATATTTATATTATTTCTTCAATATATTTATATTATTTGTTATGAACTGCCTCGAATTATTTCAACTAACTCAAATTACCTAATCGAAACAAGGTCATCTATTTAAAATTTGCAAATATTACAAAAAATGTTCTTATTTAAAAAATATTTAAAAATAATATGTCATCTGATTAAGAAAATATTTTTAAAAAATCGAGAAACTAAATTTGGGACTTAATTTCAATAATAAATTGTCTTTGAGGGTAATTTATGTTATCCATATATATATATATATATATATATATATATATATATATATATATATATATATATAATAAAACTCGTACATATTTAGATAAAACACCTTTAAATTGAAAAATATTTTTATTTACAATATTAAAAAACATAATAATTCAAATACAGCCAAAAATCGTCGAAAACTATGATAAATAGATTTTAAATTTTGACCTTATTAACTAGTAAATTTATATTGAAAATATTTATCATATAATGTCAGTACTTTTATATTTTAGACATTATTATTTGAAAATAAACATTATTTATTTCTATTGAATTTCAATATATTTTTTGGATCCGATCTTAACCAAAAATAATTAAAAGCAATTATAGATTATATTAAACATTAGAAACTTTGGATAGGCAATACTAATTTATATTTAATTACATTTTTTTGAGATTTCATGTTAGTCCAAAATGTTAATCTAAAAATGTTATCATTACTTATTTTACAGATTTAATTTCTATAAGTACAAATATATATATATATATATATATATATATATATATATATATACATATATATATATATATATAGAGAGAGAGAGAGAGAGATAATAGCTAAAATAAATTGAAAAATATAACCTTCAGTCCGAGTTTACATCCGTATATATTAGTCATTATATCAGACCAATTCAGGCCACCCTGTATATATATATATATATATATATATATTAACATGAGCATACAATAGCTGTACTGCTTTATTGATCGAGACTTAGTCTTGTTTCCGCGTAAATGAATAAAATTGTATTTTTCGATTTTTGCTAATTTGCTTTTATCACATACATTCAATCATTCATTACTCGTATATGCTCTCACTCAGAATGACATACCTAACACAATATATGCTTGAAATTTTTCGAAACTCGCTAATTTGCTTAGTGGAGACTTTTTATGCACATTCATCATTTTGGCCTATTGAAATACAAGCATTGATTCGTTTCGTCGACACAATTGACAAATGAAATTATCGTCATATTTTCTCGATACTATGTACATTTTCATTTTATATATATACTCATGCATACACACACACACACACATACATATATATATATATATATATATATATATATATATATATATATATATACATACATTCGTTGGTATAAACGGATGTATACATTTTTGCGTATATCGACAATTAGCCATTTTAAAATGTTGTACATAATTGTGTTTTTTCGAAATACTAATTAAAAGATTTTTGTTTGTTATAACAAGCTACCATATTATCACTTCGGTTTCATTATTTCAAATGATGATCAAATAGTCTGATGTCCTTTTTGTTGAATTATTACAAAAAAATTTCAGCCTTGATATGAATATAATCATTAATATTTTTATTTAATATGATAAATTGGTATTTTTTTAAAAAAAATTATGTAATAATAATCATGAAACAAAGTTTACGTATATATTTGTTAGAAATATAGGGCCATCCTAATGTGACACCTAGATTTGTATTTTATTAAAATGAAACATGTGTGTTGGTTGGTGTATAGAGAAACCTATGTATAGTTTCTTTTTGTAAAATAAAACACAAATCTAGCTGTCACAGTTGGACGACCCTATATTTGTTGATTAAATTTTTGTATTTTATTTAATAACCCATTTGTGTTTTTTGATCATTCGATATCAATATTTGAGATGTACAATTTTGAAAAAAAAAGATATTAGGAACAAAAAAAATTAATATTTTTAAAATAAATCATTTTGTCAGCTATTAATCAAACTGTTATTTTATTGATTTTTCGTTTGTGAAAACCTAGTACCAATGAATGAATGATACTCTGTCAGTGTGTCATATATTTTAGTCAATCATGTTTGTTTGAAACATCCGGAACATCGCATAGTATATCTTTTTATACGTTTTCAGCAGTTCCATCTAGCAGTGAATATTTTCACGCTTTGTTGATTAAAATTCAAATGTTGTTGGTTTGTGCAAGCACGGTGTTAAATGTCGACAACCGACTACACCATTTCATATGATATTAAAAAACATAACAACAGTAACAGTTTGAATGTATGCGTGCTTATTACGTAAACCAGAAGTCAGTTTATGTGACAGCAAGCAGTGTGCAACGCGCTTTTTAACGTATAAATATGTATAAACATTGAAATAAACCACAACGCGTGCAGAATATACTTTTCATAGTATTTTAGGTAGAGGTAGATCCAGACATAGAGGTATAAGGCTCAGAGTAACCATTATTCTTTTGCTAGCTATGTATTGTTGCTGGAGCTATTACTTACGTATTCGTCCGGAAATTAACGTGCCCACTCTTCTACCCTTAAACCTTAAATTAAAGCTCTAAATTATCGTTGCGACGCCCGCAGAACACGAACGTTAAGGCCAATGAATAATGTGCATGCAATCACGACAACCACGCCACAACAGGGGCCAGCGGCCACGTTGTGAATTAGCTTTTTGTTGTTTGCGTAGACGCGAGCGCTTTCTCGCACGGGCTATGTGTCACGGATATGACGTATGTGTATAGCAAAGCTTCGACCGTCTCCGAATCCCCTTCACACACACATACGAACACACACATATTCACACACACACACACATACACATATGCAATATTGTGGCGGGAAACTTGAGCCTTGCGCGAATGAAATACGTTCGTAACAACTATATTCAAAACGAGCACACCCATAAACACGTATGCAAAGTTGTTGCTGTTAATCATATCAAATAGATTTGTCTTTGAAAATGATTATCACGCATTAGTTCACACTCGTATTCAATGAAATACGAAAATTGTTTCTCACTTCTCATACATCAAACCGTATCTTAAATTCAAAGTTTATATATTCATACGTACTTACATACATGTACATATATATATATATATATATATATATATATATATATATATATACATATATACACATACATGTTAAACGATAATGTAGTGGTTAGAATTGCAAAGCATCATCGAAATTCAATTTCTAATTGGAAAAATAAAGCAAATAGAGCTAAATATCCAAGGTAAAGGCAATAAGCTTAAGTAAATAGAATCTAAATAAAAAATCCTCACCAACCTACCTGTGTACACTTACTTGGTGAGTATAACTAAGTACCATTCAATGATAACATTAAATGAAACATTTGCTCAGCTATTAGCTAATATAAGCTAATATTATATATATATATATATATATAATATATATATATATATATATATATATATATATATATATATATATATATATAGATATATATTTATATATATATATATATATATATGTATGTATGTATGTATGTATCAGAAAAAAAACAATATTACAGATTTTATAGCAAAAATGAAAAATTTTAAATGGAAATATGCCAATCATATATCAAAAAGAGGAATCCACCGATAGGCAAAGGAAATTATATGTATATATATATATATATATATATATATATATATATATATATATATATATATATATATATATATATATATATGTATATATATATATATATATATATATATATATATATATATATATATATATATATATATATATATATATATATATATATATATATATATATATATATATATATATATATATATATATATATATATATGTATATATATATATATATATATATATATATATATGTATATATATATATATATATATATATATATATATGAAAGTCATTTGATAAGTATGGTAAAAAAATAAGAAAAACTAAACTGAAAAATGTAATTAAATTAATTAATTCATTACGTTAAACAATAAATAAATGTACCATACTTATCAAACGACCCTCGTGTGTGTGTGTGTAAATATATATATATATATATATATATATATATATATATATATACATATATAAGAGCCAATAAAGAGGCTCATAGATAAATGGAATCGAGATAGAAGAAAATTCAACAAAATTAACTGGAAGAAGAAAACATTGGATTGGTCGAAGTGAAAAATTTTAACAAAAACTTTTAAGCAGGAGTGGATAGAGAAAAGTTGATAATGATGATGATGGTATATACAGTGGCCCAAATAATACTAAATAACAGTAAGTGATTGTTAAAAAAGTAAATGATGTCTAAATCGTTAACTGTTATATGGGCTACCCTATATAAATATATATATATATATATATATATATATATATATATATTTTCATTATATATCACTACTAAAAATAAAAATCTCAATAATTAAATGAATCCATTATTTAATAACTTTATTACATCACATTAATACAAAAAAATTATATTATATATATATATATATATATATATATATATATATATATATATATAAATATATATATATATATATATATATATATATATATATATATATATACATATACATAAGAATGACAACCCCATCTTGTAAAAAAACAACTGTCGAAATGCTTTGACAAGAAAAAGATTCTATTGAACTGGCATTTGTCAGAGAGGCCTTAGACTGAAATAGTCTGTGAAGTCGTTGATGATATATATTTAATTATATATATATATATATATATATATATATATATATATATTAATTTAAAACATAATTACTCTTTGAGCAAATATTTTACCAAAATTAAAGTCAAACAGTTATTAGACTTATTTAGAGATATAATAGTTTTATATCATTAAATACACAACATTTGTTAATGATAATTAATATATAAAGCTTTACTAATAGCTTTATCAGTAAATGGAGGTAATTATTATATATGTCTATGAATCTATCATATAAAAGCTTCTTGCTGAGTAATATTAGTCACCTTGTTAACTGAATGGTGTCTATACAAAAATGCTATGCTTGAAAAACAGTCGTCACTACCACTACATTTCAACATTACGATACGTCGTTTCATCCAACTAAAACCATTTGTCATCGTTAACGAATGAAAAACGATTTGATTTTTTCGTTTCAAGCGTTTTAATCATATATACATTATATTTTCATTGACATCAAATATATCAGAAAGTAAATAAAAATTGACAATATCAGAAATCAGTATAATAGAACACGTTGATTACTATTAGTTTACATATATACATCCATATACATATATATATATATATATATATATATATATATATATATATATATATATATATAATATGTATAGATAGATAGATAGATAAGTATAATTTTCCAACTAGTTTTATATTATTTTTTATTCTCGAACTATATATAAGCATTAAATCATTTATAAATTTCAATATGACATATAATTAAAAAATCATTATATAAAAATTTGTGCCCGTATTATTATATTAAAACATATTTACAATAAAACATTTTTTCTGTATTTTAATTTATTTCTTAAAAAAAAGTAGCTTATATCAAACATTTCGATAAAAAAAATATTTTTTTAATATTTATTAATACATTATCCAGAAATCATACATCTTATTATTACTTATCAAATGAATTTCTTTTATTGAATTAATTCACTGAAATTGATGTTTTAAATAATTTTAATATTATATATATATATATATATACGAGAGTCGTTCGATAAGTATGGTAAAAAAGTAAGAAAAACTAAATTAAAAAAATTAATTTAATTAATTAATTAAATTAAACAATAAATAAATATACAATACTTATCAAACGACCCTCGTATATATATATATATATATATATATATATATATATATAATTGTCAAAAACAGCATCATCATTAACTTTTTTCTATCCACTACCAGGTGTAGACATTCTACAAAACGTTTCACTTTAACCGAACCATGCCTTTCTCCATCTGAACGAATTTTCTTATGTCTCTATCCCATCTACCCATGAATCCCTTCATATGTCTCGGTTACCAAACAATAATTTGTCTTATCCATTATTGATATCTATTTGCTATATGACTGACCCATTTTTCCTTTAATCTTCTCACTTTTGCTATAACATTCATAACTTAATTTATTATATATATATATATATATATATATATGTATACATATATATAGAGAGAGAGAGAAAGAAAGAGAGAGAATCATCCAAATATCGCACTTAGACATGTTTTATTAAAAAGAAACAAATTAAATTATAAACATTTTTCTTTATAATAAAACACAAATCTAGGCATCACATTTAGATGACCTTTTCTCTTTCACTATCTCTCTCTCTTTATATATATATATATATATATATATATATATATATATATATATATCAATGATAATTTTACAAACATTCAAAATAAATTTAATGTTTATTACCAATATTAAAACAAATCTTAATAATTAAATATATTTTTTTATTAATTGAATTCCTTTTTATATACTAAACTTCATAATTTTAATTAAGATAGATTATTTTTCAACTTTATTAAATATAGATTTATATTTAAAACTATATAAATATATATATATATATATATATATATATATATATATATATATACACTTACAATTAATAATTTTTAATATTTTTATATTGAAACATTAAATAATTAATATTTACAAACTCAGTGATTGATGGATATATATATATATATATATATATATATATATATATAAGTTTATCACTGATATATTAATATTTTAAAATATTGATTAAAAGTAAAATAAATTTGTCTTGAATTAACTCATCCTTATTAGTAAAGAGAAATTTTAAATAAACGCAATTTCGAAAGATTTAAAATATAAATGAGAATATATCGATAATTTAAAAACGCCTTAACCTGTTAACAATGAATAATTCAATATAATTAATACTGACATAATGTTAAAGAGTCAATAATACGGTAAAATATTACACTTGACTCTCTCAATTTATCAATCTGTCAGTGGCAGATGGATTGTGCATTAAATAATAACAATAATGAATTTATTTACGTTATAAACGGCGAGTAAATCACGAAAAAAGCTAATCCATCCATCATCAGGTGCCAAGTATTTGATGAAGTTTCTTAATGAGTATAAAACGTGCCGTCTTATTCATATTCCCTTTATCTAACCCCTTGTATATAATTAACATTAATAATTGCTTCCTCGAATTATCAAAAAAAATGTGTACATTTGAATATATAATAGAAAAAATAATATTTGAATTAGTTAAACGAGAATACGATAAACTAACGTACAAATTATCTCAGTTTTAAAGTGTATAAAATGGGTAGTAAATTATAGCGTGTCAAATTTTGTGTCACTAGAAAAATGCTTTCTAGTCAATTATTTTTTCAAAACTCGAGGCACTTTAACAAGAGAAATGTATAATCTATACATGATTTTTTTAAATTTACTTGTGAATTCATAAATTGTATATTATTTTCACTTCTTTTTTAAAAATGGACTTGAAATCAATGAAGAAAGTAAGTAAAATATTAAATGAAAAAAATAAATTTACTTTTATTGTTGGGTAAACAAAATAAAAAAAATGTCCAAGAGTACCAATAAAAATATGTTTTATAGAACATTATTTATATAGAAATTATTATAAAAAACTAAATGAAAAATATAAAATAAAAAATAGCGGTGTTACTTTTTGAATAATTTCTAAATTACCAAACATATACATACATATATATATATATATATATATATATATATATATATATATATGTAATATTAAATAAAAAAAAAAAAAAAAATTTTTACTAATAAAAATTGTAAAGCATATTTCTAGAATATTTACATCCAACATTTTATTAATTTTGATGAAAAACATTATTTTGTATTTAAAAAATACCTATTTTTATAAATAATTGAACATTTAAAAAATTCAGTCGATGTATTTGTAAAATACGTACTTTATTGCAATCTGC
>CP092089.1:5390125-5407625 GCA_029203775.1 Neoneuromus ignobilis | reverse complement strand
AAAATTAATACAAATAATAATTTACCATATTTTTTTATATCTATTTTTTATATCTTATTTGTAAACACTATCTCTCGGAAAAGAATCTGAACTTTCGAAATATAGAGTTTTTCAATAAGAATATCAAAACTTTTACAACTGGTTGCAGCCATATTTGAATTTAATTCAAACTTATTTTGGAATTTCAACTCATTATACGTAGTTTGGCAAATTATCATGGAACGTTTAATACTTCAACTACGATTAGAAATTGTAAAATCTTCAATAAACTAATTGACAGAAAAGTTTAATGAGTCTATTATTTCTAATGAGTCCAAAGAATCTAATGAATTCATTACATTATTTTCTGTGTGGTTATGTAAAATTAATTATTAATCCGCTGATAAACCACAAACAACAGATGCTTAAAAAATTAAAATTGAACGTGTAATTCATGAAATTTGACCAAAATTATGTGAAAGAGTGACTAAAAATTGGACTAAACACGAATGCACTATGTCAAACAAAGTTATGGTGATTATAGGAGTGTAATTGAATTTCATCATTAATGCCATAGAATATTCTTGGAAATAAAAGAAATAAATAGCTAATTAATTAAATACTTTTTGATGTATTTTAATTTAATCTTCTGAAACGGTTATTGGATAATCCTATATTTTTACTTTGAGTAAAATTAAACTAGTTTTTAAATTTTCATCAACTCTAAATTCTATATTTATTCAAATTTGACCATTTAATATTTTATTTCATACATCCTTGAAATTTCAAAATTAATTTAAATTTGAAAACTTTATCATAAATATTTTTGATATCTATTTCTTATATCTTATTTACATACACCATTTCTCTGAAAAGAATTTAAACTTTTGATATATAAACAGTAATATTTTTTTCAAAAATTATTTATTGTATTCAAAATACATTCCTTTACCATCAATGTATCGTTGAGCACATTCAACTAATGAGTGCATCGATTTACGCAGATCAGTTCTTAGAATCGTTTCAAATACGTTCGTCACGGCCAGTTGGGTATGTAAAATAGATTATAATGATGCCCTTTCATAGGCAATTTGAGTTTTACAAAGATAAAATAATCGCATGGAGCTAAATCAAATAAATACGGTGGATGTTGAATCATACATTTTTTTAACCAAAAATTCACTTACATTGACAGTTTGGTGAACCAGTATAAAAATGTCAACTGTATAGCTAACAATTATTCTTCATAAACATTCAGAAATATCTATACAATATTTTTCATTAATTTTCTGAACCTCTAGAACAAATTTTTATTGAATTGTACTTGTGGAATCAAAAAAAAAACAAATCACCATTGTCTTAATTCATAAAAATTAAATTCTTTGAATTGAAATGAAAATTCATTGAAAACTAATTTTTTTCATTTTACTGAGTTAGTTGATTTTCATTCATTACTTCTGCGCTGGAATAGATTTCAAAAATTAGTAGTTATTTTTGACGTTTTAATAACATCTTTGGTATATTCTAAACCAAACCTGTGCAATCTGTGGCCCGCGATACAAAATTGAATATTTTAAAAAATGAAAGCAAAGTAAATTAAGATAATTTATTTAGATATACAATGTTTGTTTCAATTTTTTTTTCTATTAACACGTTGAATGCCGCAATGATATTACATGACTTGTCCAAGACGCCAACATGAAATTATTATTATACACTGCATATGGCATCGCCGGTCACCAGTGACCTCCACGGCGCTACCGACAAATTGAGTGCCGATCACCGGTGACCCTCATGGCATTCAACGAGTTGAAAATGTAACAGCGTCTCTCTCAACAAACTACACATAAAATACACCATTTCTTAGCAATATTTTATATATAGGATTAACCAAATGTAACGCCTAGATTAGGGTTTTATTAAAAAGAAACATATGTATAGTTTCTTTTTAATAAAACACAAATCTAGGCGTTGAATTTGAATGACCTTAAACAATTGTACAAATGTTTAATAATGACGTTTTTGTGCGATATTTCTACTAAAGAAGTGTTTTTTGTTAACATTACAAATCTCAAGATTAACACATTTGCATTTAATTATTCAAAATATCTCTGGACCCACCACACCTAGAGAACACTATATCCTCTGCCCTTAATAAAATGTAGTGCAGCCCGATAAAATTTCAAGAAACTTGTAATTGGCCCTTTCGGTTAAAAAATTGCACGGGCATGTTCTAAGCGAACACTACATGCTTGTAATTATATAAAAATAAATATATGGATAGATAGATAGATATTCAACAAAGAATTTTTTTATCAAATTACACACAAATCGATATTTTTAGTATAATTAACTTTTCAAAAATTTTCAATATAAATCATATAATATTTTTTGGTCGTATTTTCACTTCGAAATAAAATTCGTTTTTTTTTAACATTTACTCTGAAAAGTGAGCAGAATATGATTTTTGATTTATTAATTGCCATTTCTGAAAAATATTATCCAAAATGAACAGAAATTGCAATATACTAAATTCTGTACGTACATTTGAAAATTAAAAAAGTAAATATTGTCCTTCAAAACAAATTGATATCTATTATATACATAGAGCAACGTAGAAATGAAAAAACATACATTTTCAAAATTAACATATTAATTTTTATATACAGTATGTAATTGAAAAAATGTACATATTTTTTATAAAAATCGTGAAAAAATAAAAATTACAAGATTTATCTTCTATCTTTTTATCAATAAAACATACAAAAGAAACTAATTTGTCATTTTATTCAAATATTTCAGTGAGCTTTTAGTATCTCCTATAATTGATTGAAATTTTCGATAATGTCACTCTTAAGATCGTAATTAGTTGATTTGAATTTTAATGTTATCGACCATATACATACATATATATATATATATATATATATATATATATATATATATATATATATGTGATGTACGAGTATGTCGTTTGAATGCCACATATGATTATCACAAATTGGAAAGCCTGTTTGTTGCGGACGTCATTTTGTATGATGTTAACGAATTAAATATTCATGATTGATTTGACCTGCACAAGAGGCATAGAAATTTAATATGGTATGTGTAGCATAAACTATGGACTTGCGCATGTTAACAACCATGCATACAACACACTTTTTAATGAATAGAATATTCATTGCATATTTGTTCGCAGCGTATAAAAACGTACCATACGTTGGACTATACGAGAGCCAATGTCGTTTTTCAATCTATTTTAATTCGTACACAATCAGATTTAAACATAATAATCATGAATATGCATATCCAGTATGTATATTATATTTTTTAAAAAAAGAATTAAAAGAGTTTAGTTTATGACTAAACTTTTAAATTTCGAACGTTAAATAAAATACATGCAATTTTTTTTACTATAAAAGAAATAAAATTAAACTAACTGAAATTGTAAAGAAAAAAAAACATTAAAAAGAAATTCACTTCTTCCTTTACGAGATATAAAACAATATTTACAATAATTCTTCTTCAACAATACTACCTTGAATTATATAAATCTTCTTTAAAAACCAGTTCATTAAAATGATATGTTTTAGTCATGATATATAAGAATCATATAAAGTACACTTTACAACAATATCCTACAAAGCATTTTACTAACATACCAATCTCATTTTGTTCCAGCATTACCACAAGAAGGTCCGCAAATCTCTGGGGAAGAACGTATATACAAAGTGGGGGACATCGTTAGCTTAAATTGCACGTCCGGGAAATCGTACCCTCCCGCTAAGCTGCGATGGTTTGTCAACGATTATCAGGTACCTAAAGGAATCCATATAAGGCACTCTGTATATGTCTATTAAACTTATTGTCCGTGCTGTTTCTTTATATCCTTACATTTGAAATGTCGAATCTTTTCGATCGTTTTCATTGTTTATCATTGACTTAATGGATATTACAGATTTCTTTTTTTATATTCTTTATGTCCATGATTATCACGTCTTCGTATTGAAATTATTTTTAATATTATTTTAAATCGTTTTTTATTCATTTTGAATTAATCGATATTTTTTTTACGAACATTTTAATTAAAAATAAATGTTTGCAAAATACATCTCAGTTAATTTAAAAAAAAATTACATCAACCAATTGATTATAAAAATTATAATCATATTTATAATTTATAACTGTTTTACTATACTTTTCACATTTTCAAAATAATATTAATTTAATACATTAATTATAGTTTGTTTTTTTTCAAAAAAAACATAATATTTTTTTAAACAAAAAACTTCAATTAAAAATAGAACTATTAATTTTCTATAAGATCACATTTAGTAAATTAAATATTTTAAAAATATCTAATACTAAAAATATTTTTTAAATAGTTATTTATTTTACTTTTTTCTATATTTATTTCTAAGTTAAGAATTTAAATTTTTATCCATCACACAAATGCAAATTAAGATTTATTTCTTTATTATTATTTTCTAAATTATTTTTCACATTTTTTACATATATATATATATATATATATATATATATATATATATATATATATATATATATATATATATATATATATATATATATATATATATATATATATATATATATATATATATATATATGTAGGATTAACGAAATGTGTTGCCTAAATTTGTGTTTTATTAAAAAGAAACATGTGTATAATTTCTTTTAATAAAACACAAATCTAGGCGTTACTTTTGGATAACCCTATATATATATATATATATATATATATATATATATATATATATATATATATATATATATATATATATATGAGGGTCTTTGATAGGTATGGTAAAAAATTAACCATAAAATTTTTAAATTTTTCAAAAATTTTTAAATTTACCATACTTATCAAACGACGTTCGTATATATATATATATATATATATATATATATATATATATATACATATACATATATATATATATATATATATATATGTATGTGTGTGTGTGTGCACTAAATTTTTGTAATTAATCTAATTGAAATAGAAAACTAATAAAAAATAGTCAAAAAATATTTATTATGTCATTAAATTGAAATCAATCTTGGAAAAAATTACTTACCAATAATATCTCTATATTTTATAAAATTAATATATATAAATGATAAATATTAATATATTAAAATGATATTATATATAATAATATCATTTTAAGTTTTAAAAAATAATTAACTGTAAGCGTGAATGTTACCAATAATTTGATAAATATGAGATTATATATAATTATCAGAAATTATTAATAATCGTTAAACGTATAAAATATGATTATTATATCTGAATTTGAATTTCATTAATAATTACACATATTTCTAGAAATTGAACAGTTAATTTGTTAAGTGAATGTGAATTGAACAGTATAAGTTGTTATTACAATAAATACTTTGATTTTTCATATGTAAAAAAATTTTACACATATTTGATAATTTTTAAAAATTATTGTTTGAATTTTTTTTATAATTTTTTGTAAAATATAAACGAATGTAATATTCATTAATATTTAAATACCTAATAAGTGTTATAATAAATATAAACATATTACTTACATATTATTTTTTGAAACCAATAACATGTAAAAAAATTCCAGTATAGAATTATTTTTTATTTTGTTTGTATAACATTGAATGAAATAAACATTTACTTTTAAAATGTATAAGATAATGCATTTACTTTTTTAATTGTTTTTTTCGTTGCTTGAATACAGTTAAGTTAATAAATTTGTCGTAAATGTTACTCTTGTGAATTCCGTGCTCACGTATAATTATTTAACATTTTCTTGATAAATTAAAAATTTACTGTTAACGATTACTTGTTAAGTTTTTATCTCCATGTTTCCTAGATGGATACAATCGAATCATCAAGTTCTCCTGGAACTTCATGATTTTTGTTATTCTTTTTTTAAGAAATAAATATTTAATTTTGAATTATAATCATTCTATTAATTAATAATGATTTGAAATTATACATAAACACCAATTATCATTAACTAAAGTTTGATAAACGACATTTTTATTAACACATTCTTATCACATGAATCACATATGTATTACTCTAAATTTTCCTTTCAACCCGGTTGATATTCTCGTTTCTAAGTGTAACATTATCATAAAATATATCATAAAATAATTTATATATATACATATAATACACTTATATCATAAATAGTATCCTCCGCATGCGGTTTATTTCTAACATATTCTTTTATTTCAAGCTTCATATACGAATATTTTATTATTCCATCTTACGTGCCATTACATTTATTCAAGCAAACATTCGATTATAGTTGTGTAGTGATATATAATCAAAGAATTGTATACTATTTATTCAAGCATTATATATATATATATATATTGGGTTGGAAAATAAATAATTGAGGTTTTCACTATTAGATACCTTTAGGTATGATTAAACATATAAATTCAAACCAAAACTTTAATAAATCCTCAGTTTCAATTGGCAAGACCTTTGATTTTATTTTTAAAAATACATTTACAATTATTGTGTATTTTTTAATTTTTTATATTGATTTATCATATCTTTTCAGGTTCTACTTTATTCTCATTTCACTTCGTTTAAGTACAACTTGTTGCAAATACATCTTTACAAACTTGTTATAAATTAAAGATTTAAAAGCAATTATAATATATTAAACAAAATTAATTTTTGAAAAGTAACAATTTCTGTTTAATATTGTACCGAAATAGTACTAAAACAGTTTGTTTTCATTTCTTATAAACGCCTTAAAGCCATGCTTTTATAAAAAAAACCCTGAATGTGTTAAGATCATTCGCGAAGTCTAATCAATTTTTCATAGCAGTTTTTTATTCAAAACATTCAAACGCTATTTGAATTTAAGACTTCTTGTATGTCAAATCGTAACCTTTTGTGAACAACAAGTTGTATGAGAGCGTCTGCAGATGTGAGCAAAATGGTGAGAACATATCATTAATATCTGTCCAAAAGGAAAGGAAGTAACATGACACTGGATTTGTATACATATGTTTCTAGTGTATATAAATCTAGAATACATGGACATAGCATGTGACATAAATACAAGTTGAAAAATCATTGGTCTGCCAACATTTTAAGAAACACTCTTTGGTTGATGTTTGTGTGTAACGGCATTTATTTCATTCTCAATGTGATGGAAACAAATCGTTTATAGTGTGGAAATTTCATTATAACTACATTGTACTCATAATAAAATGATACTGAGAAATAAAGAAATACTTCATCATAATATTAGTTGTAATAAATTTAAAAATTATACATCATTTATTCGTTTGTACGAAAAAAACTTATTATTTAATGATATTTTATTTCTTACTTATCACAATTTATTAAATATCTTCCTTTACAATTATAGTTAAAGATTGAAGAAACACATTTTTTAATAATTAATATATTTATATGAATTTTTATACATTATTTTTTATGCAATATTTTCCAACAAAATAAAAAAAATATTATCAATTCTTTCCTTTCAGAAAATGTAACTGGAAAGAAAAAAAATCAATCAAAATTAAGAAACATAATATATAAAAATATACAAAACAATCAAAAATATAGACAATTTTAAAATTATTTTTAATGAAAAAAGCAAATATTTAAATTAACAAAAAAAATACTTAAGCATCAGCCTAAAAAAAACAAACAATTTTAAATTTCGCTCTAAATCAAGTCATACGGTAAATTATTAATATTTTGATATTTATGTTAATTAAATTTCTACATAATTTATATTGAAAAATATTCTTGTATATACATACATGCATATATATATATATATATATATATATATATATATATATATATATATATATATATATATATGTATATTTATGTACACATATACATATGGGTTTCGCCCAGTAGTGTACTAATATAAATTGTTATGGTAGAGATGATGATAATGATTATAAGTGTTTTTTAGATTGGATAGAACTTTTGATAGGAATTGAATTTAAAGTTCTATCATGCTTAAAAAACATTATATATATATACACATAGTCTGTTCAAAAAATACAGGGAATTGTTTATTTAAAAGACGTGCATTAAATGAATCTTAATTTTTTTGTGGATATTTTGGCGCCACTGTAATTAATTTTAATATCAAGTTTGAACGCAATCTATTTTTTAATTTATGTCAGCTATTTATATCAGTCGATCGCAGGTATCAAAACATATTTTTATAATGGATGAAATTTTGAGCAGAGTTTGCCTTAAATTTTGTGTTTAAAATGAAATTTCTTATGCCAAAGCGCTAAAAATGTTTAAAAAAGCTTGTAGTGTTACTTTTATATAAAAAAACGGACATATGAGTGGTATAAAACAATACATTAAAAAATGGTCGTGAAATCATTGAAAATTTGCAACATTCTGGGCATCCATCAACATTAATCACTAACGAAAACATTGAAAAAGTGAAGAAATTAGTACTGGAAAATCATCGTGTCACTGGAAGAAAAATTGCTGAACATCTTAAAATATCTCTCAGCTTCGTTCAATTTTAATTGATAATTTAGGTATGAAACGCGTTGCAGCACGGCTTATTTCAAGACACTTGAATTTCATCCAAAAAAACTATCAAAAATTAGTGACCGAAAAGATGATTTCTAAAACAGTACATTCATAAAATGCATCATTACTGGTGACGAGATTTTGGTTTATGAATAGGACGTGGAAATCAGTTAAAGTCGGTTAATGGCGCTTCAAAAATGATCCCAAATCCAAAAAACATGTCAAAGTCGTTCAAAAATCAAGGTAATGTTGACTGTTTTTTTCGATAATCAAAGTGTTGTCCACTATGAATTCCTTCCGCTTGACCAGACAGACAAAAAGTATTATTTAGGCGTTTTGAAGCGTTTACGTGAATGGATCCTTAAAAAAATACCAGATTTGTGGAAATAAAATTCATGAATTTTACATCATAATAATGCACCATCGCATACATCAACTTTGTATGCAACTTTTTGGCCAAACACTCAATATATGTTATCGCCCAAATACCATATTCACCAGGTATGGCATCATGTGACTTTTTCTCTTTCCGAAACTAGAATTACTACTATATGAAAAGAGTTTTGGTGTGATAGAGGCCATAAAAGAAAATTCTCTAAAAGAGCTGAAGGCCATTCCAAAATCTGCTTATGAAGACTGTTTCTAGAACTGGATTAAACGTTGCCATATGTGCATTGCATACGATGAAGAATATTTTAAAGAGAACGAAATAAATTTACCTAAATAAATTCATATTTTGTGTTTTATTTAACAATTTTCATAAATTCACATTAAAACAGGTTTTTTGAAATTTTTCCTGTATTGTTACAAAATCTCACTAACACATATCGAAAATAATACTCAACCATTAGCAAATTATCATAAGATAGGCAGCCTAACTAACCCCGAAAATATCATATAAACTTCATGTAATTATTAGACAAAATATTTTTTTTTACAATTTTCAGTACTTTTTGAACAGAATGTGTATATATATATATATATATATATATATATATATATATATATATATATAATCAATTAAAATTACATCTCACACTGAGATAATTTACAAGAAAATATTTTCCATATTATCTCAGGTTAATCTATCAAAAAAATGATAATAAATGGAACATAAGTTCATATTTGACATAAGAGACCCTTTTGCTAGATACGACTTAATTACTTGATCTGATTAAGTTCCATTTAATACGCGTACAGGTGGGCTCGGAATATGAGGCAGTACTTCAACAGGCTCCGCACGGTTTAATGACATCAGTGGCTGGGCTCCGTTTTCAAGTAGGACCTGAACATTTCAGCAGTTTAGGACGCATCCAAGTTCGATGTGTAGCGACAATTTCAACCAGCAGAGATACTCTCGTACAACAAAGAGTTGCGCCTCTCGTTGATAACAGAGAAGCTTTATTACTAGGTAAGTAACGTGTTATTAATGATATATATTTTAAATTTAAATCGATCATAAAATATATCATGGACATTAAATTTATATTTCGAATACAGTTTGGATATAAGTCTCTTATTTATATCTGCAATAGCAAACTATAAATAATTACTATTTATAATATTAAGTAATAAGATCACGAATACATGTTTTTTTAAAATCATTTCATAAAAATTAAAATCTATCATAGTAACGTTTTCCATTAAATATGTTTTAAATCTCTATCGATAAAATATCGTATATATTGGTTGATTTTTAAGCCTGATAGAACTTTAAATTGAATCCCTATAAAATGTTCTATCTAACCTATAAAACACATTATATATATATATATATATATATATATATATATATATATATATATATATATATATTATATATATATATATATATATATATATATACATACACATATATATACATACATACATACATACAACATACATACATACATACATATACATACATACATACATACATACATACATACTACATTACATGCATACATATATATATATATACATACATACATGCATACATGCATACATACATATGCATATGCATACATACATATATGCATACACATACATGCATACATGCATACATGCATACATGCATACATATACATGCATACATGCATACATATGCATACATGCATACATGCATCATTTATACATGCACATACATACATACACATGCATACATGGTACATGCATACATACATGCATACATGCATACAGAAAATATGCAATTGATAAGGAAATTAAGTTCTATCAATCATTAAAACATGCATACGAGGTCGTTTGATACATGTATGGTAAAAAGTAGATAAAATACATGCATACATGCATAAAATTTAATGCATGCATACATTACATTAATACAAAAATTAAACAATAAATAAATTTATCATACTTATCAATACGACGTTTGATAAATATGGTAAAAAAGTAGGAAAAACTATATATATATATATATATATATATATATATATATATATATGTGTGTGTGTGTGTGTGCAAAAAATAGCAGAATTTAATAATTTCTTTTCATTTTTTACTGCAGGAATATCTAATTATTTTAACAAATATGAATTTAATAACTTTTTATGCACGTTAAGATATATTAATTTCAATACATTTTGTTTCATATTTGAAAAATACAATTAGTATATATATATATATATATATATTTATATATATATATATAGAGAGAGAGAGAGGGTCATCCAATTGTAACGCCCATATTTGTGTTTTATTAAAAAAAAACATGTGTGTTGGGTGTTGTGTAGAGAAACATGTGTATAGTTTCTTTTTAACCCTTTAACTGTTTAATTTTGTTTCGAAAAACTTTTTCTGCCTGCTTAATTATTTTCCAGCGAAGACGAGTATATTCGACATAAACAGAGTAAAATGTTTCTGCCTATAAAAGTAGGCAATTATGATTAAAAATCAAAAGTTTCGTGTTGGTTTTTTAGAAAATATATATTTTTATTCGTTGTTAACAAACAAAATTTATTTCATTGATAAAAAAATACACATAAAGATAAAATTAAGGCATTATAGGAATGAAAACAGAAGCAATAAAAGACCAACTGAATTTCAAGAAATCTAAGTTACAAAACTAAAGATTTAAATTAAGATTTAAAATAAATTAATTTAAATTAAGATTTAAATTAAGATTTAATTAAAGATTTAAAGTTTTGTAACGGTACTTCCCCAGAATTTGTTATTTCAGCTTAATACAGCTATTGTGTATTAAAATAAATAAGGTTGCCAGACTAACGAATATTCTAAAATGTGCATTTTTTAAAAGATCTTTATTTGCCCTTTTTCAGGGAAAAAAAATTAAAGTTGATTCGTTTAATAATAATACGAATGCGATTTTTTTTATCTTCACGACGAGTATACTCGACATTATGCGAAAAATTTTCGTTTCGCTCTGACGAGTATACTCGACATAAACAGTTAAAGGGTTAATAAAACACAAGTCTATGCGTCACATTTGGATGACCCTATATAAATATATTAAAAAACTGCTTTAATTATTTTTTTACTTTTTGCTATAGTTTACCTAACGTTATAATACATACAGGCAAAAAATAATTGAAATTGAAACCGTGCGTAATTTGGAACCCTTTTTAGTAAAACGATTTTAATATATGACATCTAATATGAACATCGTTACTAAAACCTTTAATAGTTCTCATCACAAAGCGAGACAGTGAGCGAGTCTCATAGCAATTATATTGTCATAATACGTACCCAATTTCTAATTACTAATTTATAATTACATGAACATTCATATAAGACTCTTACTGTCAATTAACGTATCTAAGTACATTATTGTGTAAATCCTTGATACTTATCTTTTCTTGTTGTATTTTACAAATTAATAACTCACAAATCATTTAAATTGCATAAATAGTAAAATTTGTTATTTATAAAAACTAAATCCTTTAGTATAACAAAACATCTTTTTTAATTGAGTGACGATGTATTAATTTTCAAAATCGTGTAATGTAAGAAATTTAACTATGAAATGTTATACTTCTGTCTATTTAATAAAATATCTCATTAATTCTAATAAAAAATGTTTTATCAATAAAACATATATTTAATTCTAAAATATTTATTTTTGATTAAAACTTTTTTTAGTCTCAATTGTTTTATCATTTTCTTTTACATAAAAATATTATTGAATTTAAGAAACTTTCGATATAATTAATATTTTTTTAATAAACATTAAATTATTTTTATCGATAATTTAATTCATTAACTATCTGAATATTTGAACGATATTTTAAACATAACATTCTAAAAGATAATTCAGTGAAATATAAAATTTTAATTGGTATATTAATCTTATATATATATATATATATATATATATATATATATATATATATATATTACATACATACATAAAGTGCTAAACAGTCAAAAGATGTAAATAGTATAATTTTTCCAAATAATTTTTTTAACTATTTTTTATAATAACAATTTTCGACGTCTATTGCAAAAATTAAAATACTTTAACACCAAAAATTTATTACTAACAATATTAAAACTATTTTTATTTTCCAAAATTCGTCAGTTTTTAACCTCAATATAACAGTGGACAATGAACTAGATGTAAAATATAAAAGTTTAGATATCAATTAAATAATGGAAATGACAATTTTTTTAAAAAAATATTTTTTAAAATATAAAATCAGAAAAAATAATATATATATATATATATATATATATATATATATATATATATTCATAGTCTTAGGTAGTAAAATGTGTATTTTTTTGATAAAGTTTGTAATTAAAGTTTGAATTTATTCAGTCAAAATTTTATACATTTTTATTAATTGTTAAAAAAAAATTAACATTTTTCATTTTAAATTTTTTTTATCAAAATATTTTTATATTAAAAATACTTCTAAAAAAATACCAATCATTATTTTTTTCGTGAAAGGACAAACAAATAAATTAACAATACTTATTAATTACTAAAATTAATACAAAACAACATTAACAACCTATTAATATCTAGATGTATGAATTTCATTTTTAACACTGCTTATTAATTCGACAAAGAAGAATAATTAACTTACAGCATACTCAATTAACATTTCATTCCACACCAGTTGCATTGCTTCCCATAACTCACTTTTTTAGTACCCAAAACGAATTTAATTTAGATTCGACTGTGCAGATCATGACAGGAATTTTATTATTTTCTAAGGAAAAACTTTAACTTTTCTAAAAACATATTTTGGGCAAATATATCAATTATCTGGAAAATCTTTGATTTTTAACTAGAAAAATTATCGCAGTAATAATTTTTTTGCTGTACAATAACATAATATTTTTCAAAATGTTTCAGAAATAAAAATCACACAACTAAATATTAATAAGTTGGTAATTTTGTCCTCTATTGACTTTTAAAAATATTAAGTATTATCAATTTATCTGCTTATCCTTTTATACAAATTTCAATGATCAATATTTTTTTAAAAAATTTTTTTATTCAATAATATTTTTATTAGAAAAGTTTATAATGAAAATGTTTTTTATTAACAATTAATATATATAATTTTAATCAAATAAACTCATTTTTTTAGTACTAAATTTATCAAAACGTACACACCTAATTCCATTGTACCCCACTGTATATATATATATATATATATATATATATATATATATATATATATATATATGTATGTATGTATACAAATACATATACGTTGATATGTTAGTTTTCGTTAAGGCACGTTTTCATCCTTCGACTAGACAAATATGTTTACGATAAAGGTGCATTCGAGAAAGTCTATTTATTTTTCATTCAAACCGCTAACAGAACAACATGTTATGTCATTTTACTGTTTATGTTTATAGACGTTCAGATGTATTTCATTGAATAAATATTGACTTATAAAACCGTTTTATGTCTGAAAATTCTGAATAAACGTACTTATTGACAATTTCCCATAGAACATGAAATATACATATCTTAGTTTAAACTCGATATTATTCCATCATGCAATTTCTCGTCATTAACTCATTTGAAAAATAATGATAAAGTTAAATATCTGTGTATCATTTAAAAATAGTACAACAATTTACAAAAAAAATATAACATTTCATTAAATTATTGGAAAAATGATTGTGATTTTATCTGTATAAATTTTAAATGATGTGTATATGTGTCAATAAACAATATGGAATGAGTACATTAGTGGTTTTGTATTAAATAATAATTTTAAAACACGTAAAATGACCTCCAAAAATTTTATTCTATCGATTGTTCTATTTTAATTTAAAAAACAGTAATGCAATAGTGTCAGATTTTTATGACATTTTTAGTAACTAACTATACGAAACTAGAATCAATGTAATTTTTTTAAAAAAAAACTCACGAAAATGTTATATTAGTTGATGAACCACATTCTAATATACCTTATTTAATGACATTATTTTAAAATGACGATTGCTGATCATAATAAGAGTTGGAAACTTTTAAATTACAACACTTGTAATCATCTTTATAAACTCATTTTTTTAAGATTGTTAGATGAGTAATGAAGAAATGATTAAACAAGAATTTATTCAATGAAATGTTAGTCTATATTTTCTTCTCACTCAAAAAATATAAGATTTTTACTTAATAAAAAATTAATTCATATTTGATAATTTCATCCACAGGAGACATTAGTCTACTTTAGAAAAATAATAATATTTTTAATACCAAAAACTAATCTATCTCATTAGTAAAACTGCACAGACGTGATTTATTACAAGACACTACATGACAAACAAACTAAATTCACTCAAAAACTCAAGAAATAATCCACACTTAATGTATAAGAAAAAAATTATGTTTTAGATAATAAACCTAGAATTTGCATAACAATTAAACAATTAAAATAATTCGAGTAACAAAATATAACAACTATATTCTTCTAATTTCAAATTTTTCAATCGAATTTCATTTTTTATAACCATTTAAATGATAACAATTAATAGAAAAATCTACATTTTCTTAAAAATCTAAACTCTGATTTCATTTACAATAAAATCATAAATTTACCCAAGCCTAGATTGTACTCATAATTAAAAAAACGATATTTTGTAATTGATTAAATACAATATGTTTAAAAAAATTCGAATTAGCTAATTTACTTCTAAAATCAAATTTATTTTCCAATAACTTAATGAAAACATATGTCTATAAAAAAATATATTTTTATAAACATTCTTATAATTGTTATATACTATCTCAATCGATAACTTTTGATGAATAATAAATCAAAAACGTTTAAATTAAAAGTTTATTGAAATATGTAATAATAATAATAATATCAAAAACACTCTACCTATTATGAGCAATGTCAGTCAACTTAAAAAGTTTTAATCTGCCTACAGGAAATAAAATTATCTTCATATGAACTCAAATACATATATTATATAAACATATTTGCGTTTATATATATATATATATATATATATATATATATATATATATATATATATAAAGAGAGAGAGAGAGTCATTCAAATATGACACCAAGATTTGTGTTTTATTAAAAGAAACATGTATATAGTTTCTTTTTAATAAAACACAAATCTAAAAGCGTCACTTTTGAATGGCCATATATATATATATATATATATATATATATATATATATATATATATATATATATATATATATATATATATGGTAATGTTATTATAATAATCTAAATTACATATCTTAAATTTACAATATAAACAAACCAAATATGCACATGTATAGTCACATAATATTATATATATATATATATATATATATATATATATATATATATATATATATATATATATAACAATTTGTGTTTTTATTCGTAGAACTACATTTACGCTGTAATGTTATATCTTTTGGTCATATTGGTTTTCACGACTAAAAGTAAAATTCAGAGTTTGAGAAGTAAATTGTCTTATTAGATATATACAACGTTTCTTTTTTCTTAAATGTAATTTTAGAATTCAGAAATATTAATAAAAAAAGTATTTTTTTTAAAAAAATGATATAAAAATAAATAAATACAGTTCTATTATAATATGCTGCATAAGAAGTCGGTAGACAAAAATTTATTCAGAAAACTTTTAAAATAATAGCCAAACTATATAAAATTTTTATCAAAATATCTTGTATGATTAATACATTTTTAACTTATTTCTATATATTCTAAGTATAGGGTTTTCCTGAAAGTGCTTCATAAATTTAAAGGGAAATAAAATAAAAAGTGTTTAATTAGTTATTTACCTATTTTTTTAAAACATATTTTATGGCATTAATGATGGAATACAATTTCACTCATATGACTACCACGACTTCGCCGTTTAGTCCAATTTTTGGTCACTCTTTCACGTAATTGTGATTCAATTTCATGAAAATTACACGTTCAATGTTCATTTTTAATGCTTCTGTTGTTTGTGGTTTATCAGTATAAACCAATGATTCCACATAACCCTGCAGAAAATAATCCAATTGCGTTATATCACATGATTTTGATGGCCAATTGATGGGTCGATTTCATGAAATAATGGACTCATTAAAGTTTTATTTCAATAAGTTTATTGTTTCCATAGATGGATGGCACGTAGCACTGTCCTGTTGAAACCACATATCATGCAAACCATTTTTAATCATATTTAGGGAAAAAATCATTAATCATGGTTCGATAACGCACTCCATTTACTGTAACGTGATCTCCAGTTGCATTTTGAAAAAAAATATGATCCGATGACACCACCAGCATGTACCTTTTTATGGATACAATGATCTTGTACAGTAACTTATGGATTGCTTTTACTCCAAATTCTACAATTTTCTCTTTTAGTGTTGATTGTAAGTTTCATGGAACGTACGATAAATTTTACGAACCACACATTGATTTTTATTATAAATTTATACAATTTCTAAACATTATAAGTGTTTAATATTCTATAATAAGTTGCCAAACTAAATTGAGTTGAAATGCCAAAA